>CM068367.1:1001779029-1002379029 GCA_034769895.1 Magicicada septendecula
AAGGGTCGTTCAGACGAAACTGCTGCAAAAAGGATTATTTGGATTTGATATGGGCAAAGATCAAATACACCGTTTGTGCTAACACATTGCCTCTGATTTATTATTCAAAAATAACTACTTCGTCTCTCTTTCATAACATCTAGAGCAAATACTTGTAGAATGAGCAACAATTTGTGAAATCAAACATAGTAACAAAATAATTCCTAATTAGCTAGCTTATGACAACTATGGTATACAACAACTATTTATTATTTGTAATGAACCAATACGTGATTTAGCTACACACTCACACACATTCGTTCTTTGATTTTGTCGTTCTATTTAAACCCCACTTCAAGATCTCTGATTTACATTTTAGATTTATAATTTATTTATGTTGAATTATACTCTGGGGAAAAAGGTAAAATAATCTTGGTTAAAACTCAGTTAATACTTAACGTCTGAAGAACTCCGCTGTTTTGCACATCTGCTGTGAATGCACTGTTTAACACACCATGATTTAGTTTTTCACTGTTTAACCGCGGTACTGTTATTGCTTATTTCAAATAAGTTGATGTTGATGCGCCACTATTACTTTAGTTCACTTTAAAATAGCATTTAGTGTTGTTTTGTCGTTCTATTTAAATTTTCGAACACTTAGCTCGCTTAGGCTGGCCGCGCGTTATACAGTTTTTTGTATTAGTTTTAGTATTTTCAAAGATAGGCCTGCTCTTAACTGCGGCCTATCTTACACCCGAGGCCACTATGTAATTTTTATCTGCCCTGTATGCTGCTTATTACCACTCTCTCTGATGACACACAGCAGACTGGAGACTGTGTCACAAGGCTGTTGCTGGCGGTTACGCAATGCGTCTGGCAATTGTTTTGGCTGACTGTATGTTTGTTGCACTGCTGCTTGGGGCTCCCCACAGGTGAAAGTCTGGCAATTTGGAAAGTGCTTAAAATGATGATTTATTAATATGAAATTAAACTGGGGTGGCTCACAATTCCGTACCGTCACAAGCAATGCTGGGCTGTTTGTATTTGTGTTTGTGTTTTGTATAATTATAAATGATACAAGGTAAGCTATAGTTCGTAAGTTCTATTATGCAAGAGTTGCACAACTTCTGAAACATGTATTTAAGGAATCTTACTAATTTTACAACAGTTCAAAAGTAAAAGATTAAATAGTAATTCTCTTCAAAAACGAGTTGTGTCAGTGATTTGCTTAACCCATGAAACACATGTTTGTATCTAGCGTTCGTACGAAAGAATCCTGGCCCAAAACAAAACGAACTTTCGAGGTAGGTGGAAGTTATTATAATATATTAATATATTTACAGGATATATTTAAAAGGATTCACTGTTTACATACTATGTTAAGTTATTAAAAATGTTGCGGTGACGAGCGACAACTGTCTCGCTCGAGATGATGACAAAAAGTGTAACGAATTCTCTCCGTTTTTGATTATATACCCCCTCGCTACATAGGGCTTAGGCAGTAAAATCGTTTAATAAACTCTTTTCTGATTGGCTATGATAACCGTTACAAATGACGTATTGTTTTTTATAACGGCCGTCTGCGAACGTTGTTGACAACTGTCGTTGTTGTTGGTTTTACCCACACAATTTCTCAGTTTTTAACAATAAATGATGCTAACGTGTACTATGCACTTATTATTGTTTTGATCACGAGGTTATTACCACCAAATTAAAGTTTAGTTTATGGGCTTTAATTTGATGTGGCTTATCACTGGTTTTAACCTCGTTTTCTTTGACAATGTTCATAAATAATGTTTAGAAACATGGTTTCTCACTGTCATCTGCTAGCGATGCATAATACGATTATTCCCTATCTTTTGACATTTAGTGTTTCACATTGCGTTTTCTTTATAACGTCTTTGTTTGAACACTAACACATCTGTGATTATACTTAATAGCTATTTATAACTGTACAATATTAAATCTTAACATAATTAATGCGATACATTATTATCGAAAATCCTTATTTCTAATTACATTTTGTTTGGCCTACTCAATTTAACGTTAATCATTAACAATTGAGTGGTGATATTTCACATTTAGTTATACTGATTGTTCAGTAAATTTTATGTTCACTAGGAGTCCTTCTTCCTTATTAATTTACTGACAAACGTTTGTTTAGGCATGGGCTAGACACATTTTTAGCATCGGTTTATGCCTTAATAATTGTTACTAGTTACATTTTGTATAATAAGGAAGTTACTCATCCATATGAGGTTTCCTTTTATAAGTATTCTTACTTACTAATATTACATCTGGGTTTGTAATGCTAGTTTTAATTTACATTGTGGCCATAGCTAATCTAGTCATAGGCTTTGTCATTTACTGGTCATGGTTTATTTACTTTTAGCCAAAATGCTGTTACTGACACTACATTATTTTAGTCATTATTTAATTAGTTTTATTAACACATGACGTTACATTAATGTCATTGACTGGCTTGTTTGACAGCTTATTGTGAACTTGACATGTCCTTAGTTAGAGTCGGTCATAGTATTTGTTGTAGTGTCATGCAGTGTATTCATCACTGCTTCTTGGGATCCTTCTTCTTTCTTCTTTGTTGGTCCTTCTCTTCTTTGCTACTTTCATCATAAATGATTCACTTTTATTATTTCAGTGTACTTATTTACCCTTTTCGTGAATGTCTAGGTTATGTAACATTTTGTTGTGTTACAATGTATAAAAAGTAGTCAAAATTCAAAAAGGAGAACTAGTAAGCAGCAGACGATGAACAATAACTTTTAACTGATGCCAAGGACCAAATTAAATAAAAATTAAATGAAGAAATTACTACAACTAACTTGAAAAAGATGCCAGAAGCCCAAATCATTCAAAATTGATGACAAATTCCATTTCACCATGAACAACGGTTTAACTCCAGCCTACTGATTGATAAGTATCATTAAATTACCCAAATTCCAGAAATAAACTCACTTTAAATATTTCTCACAGTTATCTGAACTCTCACTATAAACTGAATATAATTTCTTTCAAAGATTAAGTAAGATAAACCAACACTGAAAATTTATTATTTAAGGAAATAACCTAGCATTAGATTGCGAACTTTTGAAACACACTTTACTACACTGCAGGAACAAATTGTAACTACACTTTATATTATTTACGTACAAATAATGTAAGGTAGTGTACTTTTTATTGTAATCATTATTAATATTTTTCTTGTAATCACAAGGACCCAGATTTTGGACGATAATAACTGAAAACAAACAAACTCAGTCGCCACATTAGACTGTAAAATCCATTCAAAATCGATTCGCCAAACCCTAGAGAGGGTAGACTCATATTAATTGTCGGTGCAAAATTGTTAATAACCAAGAATAATTTTATTGTCAAACTGAATAATTACCAAACAATAATTAAAGAAACTAGTACAGAGTGTAACCATTGTTTTTATTTCATAGGGAAGTGTATTGTATAAATTATGTATTGTATAACAGAGACCTGCGAGAAAGACGGCAAGCGCTCACGCCGCCAGTTCTACGAACTACCTGCTCGATTAAGTAGGTTGAACGAAGGCGGGAACAATTTGAATGCTCCAGGCCGTCATAACGAAAATCGCTAAACCATAATACTTATTAATTTTAATTGTTTTGGGTAAACAATTTGGCGCCACCCGGGATTATTAAACCCCTATGAAAAAACAGGTAAGGTTTCCACTCGCGTTGTACTGGTAATTGCAGAATCGCTACGGACATCGCTAGCGCAACACATAGATGTAACGACACCAATGTGACGCGAACACACAACATATACATAATTACAGAGACGACAACATCTCTTCGTTACAGATTGGCTTCCATCGCGGCGCTTAAATAAGACGGACGTCCCATATCTATCGTTACAATAGTAACGTAATCTATAATAGATTAGCTAATTTTGGGATGTATTAATTTCTTAAATTGTGTGAAAAACAAACAGCTGTTGAATTTGACAAGCAGAATAATGATTATTTCTTTTCCTTCTTTACTTTGTATTACTTTAACTGAGAGCTAATTACTGTTTTAGGAACTAAAAGAAGAGAGAATACTTATGAGTAGATCAACTATGTCATTTCATGGAATTTTCAATTAAATAATGTCCTGTCTAATAAAATCAGCACTGTGCAGATAATTCCTTTTTCTGGTAACGGCCATCCAAAGTGTCCTAATCTTGAAAATTAAAATTTAGACCTACTTAAGTTTCAAAATGTGTTCCAAGTGAAAGTCTATTTATGATAACAAAATGTTTATTTGAGGAGCATTACACTATCATAAGAAATCTAAACTCAGCACAGAACTCGCATATGAGGGCAGGCTGAAAAGTTCACACAGAGTTAGCGCCGCAATGCTTATTACTTTGTTCGTAATATATGATTCCATCCTTTGTAGGCTGAATTTGGATGTTTGAAGTGAATGAGTTGTTATTAATTTGACAGTACACAAGCCCCACAGTAAGAGTCACAACAAGCACTGTTTTAACAGTGGCCTGTTTGGAATTTGTGACATTACTAAACACTTTCTTTGCAAAGGTTAACTGCAACCAACATAGAAAAGGAACTGGATCAATGGTGGGGGACTCTTCTCCATAGGATACAAGGGTTAAGCGCTAGGTTGCTGAATTTAAAATTAGTTGGACAAACACAACTGACGACCCATGTGTTGGACGTCCCATAGAAGTGACTATGCCAGAAAAATGTTTAAAAATCTATACAATCATTTTCACAGACTGTAGATGAAAGTAAGTGAGATAGCTGAGACTGTTGGTACATTAACGGAATGTGTGCACAATGTCTTACACAAACATCCATGTATGACAAAGCTGTGGCGCTAGATGGTGCCGCGTTTGCTGACACTTGACCAAAATCAGTGTTGAAAGATGTTTCAACCAATTATTGGCACTCTATACGTGTAAGCCAATGTAATTTTGCATCAATTCATAACCACTGATGAGTCTTCGGTCCACCACAACTCTCCTGAGACCAAACAACAGTCAAAACAATGGACTGTGACAGGCAAACCAATTCCAAAGACAATTCCTTCTATAGGTAAGGTTATGGCGACTGTTTTTCTGGAATGCATGTGGAGTAATCTTCATGGACTACTTTAAAAAGGGGGAAACCAATTAGTGGCAAATACTATGCAAATCTACTGCACCTTTTAAACGACAAAATCAAGGAAAAACTGCCACACTTAGCGAAAAAGAAAGTGCAGTTTCACCAAGGCAATGTAGCATCTCACATATCAGTTGTTGCGATGGCTAAAACCAAAGAATTGAAATTCGAATTGCTCCCTTACATCTCCAGATGCACCTCAAGTGACTTACGTCTTTTCTAATCTCAAAAAATGGCTCAGTGAGGAAAGATTTTCTGATGACAATCACGTCAGAAATGAGGTAAACGGCTGCTTTGAGGACCTAGACAAATTGGCTTATCAGTCTGGCATAACCGCTTTAGAACATAATTGGAAAAAGAGTAGAGAGCTAAATAGAGATTATTTTGAGAAATAAATACGTATTAATTGAAGGAAGTGTTGTTTTCTTCTTCAGGCCTGTGTGACGATTTTAAATGTATCAAAAAATCGCACAGATTAAAATTTTTTAATTTTAATAAGTAAGAGTATCATACACCCTTACCTATACCCAGATTCCTGAATCAACCTGAAACTTTCCAGTACCAACACGCCAAGAAAAGTATTAAGTAGTGAATAATAATAATAATTACTTAAATAATTAAAAATGCGACTAGAGAAATAAAGAAATCCCTAAGTCATAATAAAATAAACAAAGTATTTATCTTCTAATTAATGAATAAATAATAATAGAAAAAGTACGAACTATTTTCTTAGTGTGTAAATACGCACTAGCTTACTGAGCCCTCTCCCCTAAACCGTACACGCATTCGGCCGTAGAACGTCGCAATGAGTAGACGTGAGTTTTGGTGTTGTACACATATACGTATGTGTAAGTTCTCTAGAAGCATATCCAGCGTGAAATCTTGTTATTGTGAATAATGTAGTGTCTAGAGTTTGTGAGAAAATATATAAATAAAATAGAAAAAGGTAGCCAACACATCTCTTAAAAACAAAATCAAATGTAAGTGTAACATAGTTAACTACTAGACTGTAGTACTGCAAAGTGAGAACTATAACTGTAATTAAAATAAAGAAAATGTGAACTACAAGAATCTGCACTAAGAGAAGTGAAATTACAACATGTGGAACTTCAAGTAAACAACCTATCTTCGAGAGCTTCAAGTAAACTAAAAATCAACCCGATGTAGATACACCAAGAACAACGTACTCAACCCGTAGAAGACAACTGGAGATGTCCCAAGAATACAACAACAACCTCAGGTGATATCAAACCACAACTTTTGTAAATTTCCCCTTAATAAGAAGTAACAAAGAACTTTAAAGAACTTTCGCAATGTAATGAACAAATTATCAGATTTGTATATTTTGTAATTTTGTAAGAAGTAATAGTAACCGTAATGTATATATTGATAAATTAATAATTTTGAGAAAATTGAGACCCGGATCCGTGGTATTAAAAGCAACAGTTATATGAATAAAGTTTGATATAACAAGAATAATATAATTAAGATCTTTGAAGCAGTAAAAGCGCTATTTACCAAAATAACTGTCTTTAAAATCAGTAATAATGTTTGATTAATATTTCAATAGCAATAAAGAGATGTTTTAGCTAATACCTAGTGAGTGAATAAGTTTATGCAAACCTTGTCAGTTTCCTATATCATACTTGTTTTGTAATTTGTTAGTAAGCGTTTTACTAACAACGGCAGCTGGTTTAGTTTACTGGTAAAGAATTAAACTAGTTCCCGATTTTTGTGTTGTCTTGCCAAGGGGCGGCACAAAATTGCGCGACTCTGCTAAATTTAAAATTGTGTAAATTTACTTGGTAAAAAAAAATATTGTTTACAGAGTGTCACGTACAGAAAATTGCAACATAATTATGTAATTGTTGTTGTGTAAGTTTATAAGTCGTTAACGAAAAAAAAAAAAAAAAAAAAAAAAAAAAAAAAAAAAAAAAAAAGGACAAACAAATTTATTCACTCAGAAATAAAAAAAAAATAATAATAAATGAGTAAAATTTTAATTATATAATAATAATATTAGTATCGCGAGTTTGCCGTGTTAAGCAAGTAATAGCTGGTAGGGAAACAATTCCAAACAAGTCAATTCCAAGCCAGTTGGTTCATGTTAAATATGTGTTGAGGAATGTAAACTCTCCCCTTTGTAAGAACCCATCTCATTCATAACCCCTCCTCCCTAAAGCAAACAAAGCCACGTTAGACAAGCTCTTTCCTGTTTTTGTATTGTTCTGAATTACCACCCTATGCAACTAGACGACACCCCAAAACAGCTGATTCTTTGTGCTGTTTGTTAAATCAATGAACTTTCCGTATATGAAATTTCTCTCTACTGAAATAGTATTATCGTTTTGTTTTGATTAATTATATATGTCAATAATGAGAATTTAATTGTTGTGAAATCAGTTATGTTGATTAATTAAGATAAGATTACATCCCAAAGCTTAATATGAAATAAGATATATGTGTATGTGTTTAAATGAATTAATGTTATCTATTTTTAAACATTGAGAAAACGAAGTAAAGTAAGTGACATAAGATTTGTCGTTCGTAATACGTCGTGTGTAAAGTGGTTATTATCAAAAATGACTCAATTTAACCCCGATTTCTTGTTGAAAGACGAATTAACCTATGAAGCATTATGGCATGGTCTCCCCTACTCTAATGTAACTGTCGCGGAACTTCGCAAGACGTTACGCGAAAATAAACCGGACAAACCTTCATTATTAAGTCGTTTGAGTGTTTTAGATTTCAATAGCGAAAAAGAAACGTGTTATCGTAAGTATACAGAACTAACTTCGTACGCACAAACCCTGCGTGATGAAAAATCCCCCGCAGTAATATTACGCACCACCCAAAGAATTGAGCATCTATACCGTCGTATCACCAATTTGTTGACCTGGCCCGGTGATAAAGGTATCCCTCCTGATATAAAAAAATTCGCCGAGGAAGCATTAAAACAATTACCTGAGATAATACGCGAATTACGTAGACGATCCGAATTGTTTAGATTAGACGAAATCGAAGAAGCAATGACGAAATTAAATATTTCACCTACCCAATCGCCGACTCAAGAACAACCAAACGGTACTGCAAAAATTCAGATTCTGCAGGAATCCAATATAGATCCATTCAAGGAACGGTTAAGTGGTAGTCAAGTAAATGTTCAACCAGTAAACGTTACGTCACTCCCTAATAAACTAGAAAATATGACCCATACCTACGAATTACCTTCTCATTCGCGGACTAATCAACCTGCGGAAAATCCTAGAATGATGAGCCAAATAAATTTAACTCCCGAGCTCTATGGAAAAATAACCCACCCTGTAGAAAGTATTTTGTCCAATATACAAATCACTGATGGACTGAATATTACAAAGCTCCTTAATTTTATCAAACATATCTTAGAATTAAAGGAACTGCAACAACTAAGAGATAACCAGATTTTGCAAGTTATTTTACCTAAGTGTAGATCTCCATTAAAAGATAGAGTGTTAGAATCCCTAAGGTATAATCAATCGGTAGAAGAACTTCATACCACACTAATAAGACATTTCATTCCCACCGGTATTTACGAAGAATTGAAGCGAAACTTAGTACTTCGTGCACAAGGTACATACGAGAGACTAGCTCATTATATTTCTGAAGTAAGAGAATCTGCTTTATTGTTACAAGTTAAATGGAGCGAACAACAGTTAGTAGACAATATCATAGTAAGACTATCCCCCGAGGAGCGATCTCGACTAGCACTCGTCAAGCCACCTACAACTTTTACGGAACTAGAACTATGTTGTATACATTCATCCGACGTCTGGTATTCTGACCAGAATAGAAGTGTTTCTATGTCCCAGACTCAACAAAGAAATTCTTTCCAAACTAGACCTATTGGAAATGATACCCGAAACTACCGCGATAAGCGATTCGTAAGTACACATAAAACCCAAAACTATCCCCATGTTTCATACTCTAAACCAAAATCCCGACAACCTACGAGCGAAGTAAGTGAGGAAAGAAGATGTTATAACTGTGGAAAGGCCGGACATATTAGCAAGTTATGTAAACAAAAGCGTTATCTACAGAAAACCGACCAATCAAAAAATGTGTGAAGCTGGAAGACCGAAAATCCTACGTCTTCCGAAGCACCAGAAGGAAAGGTAACAACAATACTAAGCGTCAAATAAAGATAAAAAAAAAAAAACGCAGAGACCCTTATTTAACAAAATTTATCGAGAAGTGCAACTCTATTGGTGCATGTAAAACAAGTATATGCCAACTACCCTATGTACAGATAGACCTTGGAGCAACGAAAACCCTTGGTTTAATTGATTCAGGATCTACCCGTAGTATAATTAGTAAACAGTTAGCCACCTTATTAGCTAATCATAAACTGATTAAATGTAGCCAAATGGTGAACATAAAGTGTACCACCGCAAATAAACAAAACCTAAAGATATCTCACAGTATTACGGTGAAATTAAAAATTCAGAATTTTACTTGGTACATTCCCCTACTAGTAGCTGAAGAGTTAGGACAGAACTTAATATTAGGCGCGGATTTTATAAGAAAAACTGCTTTAATCCTTGATAAATATGCAAAACAATATTTTTTCAGATTTGATTGTACTCAAAAATATCAGTTCGACTCCGAATTAAGTAACGACACTGTTAGTGAAACCGCAAATATTCATTCAGAGCCTAATGAATCGAGTCTAAGTCATTTAAAAGGAAATGAGAGACTAAGAATCCAAAAGTTAATAAAAGATTTTTCTGCTGTACTCACCCCCAAGTTAGGATTAACTCATTTAATTGAATATAAAATAAATCTTAGTGACAACAAAGTAATACGACTCCACCCATACAAACTATCTCCGCCCAAGATGGAAATCATGAGAAACCACATTAACAAACTCCTTGATCAGCACGTCATTGAACCATCAACGTCTCCATATTCATCGCCTGCATTCCTAGTACCAAAAGGAACTGACAAACATAGACTAGTCGTGGATTATAGACAACTAAATAAGAGTATAGAATTTGAATCGATACCACTGCCAGACATACACAGTGCGTTTCACTATTTTACAAAAGCGAAAATCTTCACCATAATGGATCTTAACCAAGCATTCCATCAAATTCCACTAGCTGAGGAATCAAAACATTTAACTGCTTTTGCTGTCCCATTTAATCTATATCAATTTACGAGAGTACCATTCGGTATATCACAAGGAAGTTCAGTATGCAGCCGACTGTTAGAAAAAATTTTCCATGATGTTAAATTTAAATTTGTATATCATTATCTCGACGATATAGTAGTATATAGTGAGTCAATGGATCAACATATTGATCACTTGCGTGAAGTATTATCCCGGTTAAAGAAAGCCGGACTGACCGTAAACCCTAGTAAAGTTAATTTCGCAGTGAAACAATTCTCATTTTTAGGTCACATAGTATCAGCCGAAGGTAAGGTTACCATCGATCCCGAACGTACACGCGCAATCCGAGAATTTTTACCTCCCAGAGAAGTCAAAGGTATAGCTAGATTTTTAGGTATGATTAATTATTTTCATAAGTATATACCCCACTTAGCAGATATAGCAGCCCCATTGAATGCCTTAAGAAAGAAAGGAACGAAATTCGAGTGGACTACTCTACATCAAGAAGCGTTTGAAACACTTAAAGAAAGTATTATATCCCCACCTGTATTGCAGTTAGCGGATTTCAGTAAACCATTTATCGTACAGACCGATAGTTCAAGTGTAGCATTAGGAGCCGTAATATACCAGGAAATAAATAATACTAGACTCCCGATCAGTTATGCATCCCGGACACTGACCGAGCAAGAAAGGAAGTTCTCAGCCTATGAACTGGAATGTTTAGCCGTAGTATTTGCTTTTGATAAATTCAAACAATTTTTGGAACACAAAGAATTTCTACTAGAAACCGATAATCAAGCTTTATCATGGTTATTAAATCACCCAAAGCAATTAGGTCGTATCGGACGATGGGTGTTAAGATTAAATTGCTACAAGTTCAAAGTGCAACATATTCGTGGAACTCAAAATGTAGTGGCCGATACTCTATCCCGCATGTTCCAACTACCCAATACAAGATCTGGAGAAGACAATATTGAAACCACTATCGTTAATACACTAATTACTAACTTTCCCCTTGCATTTAAGGATATAGCATATCACCAACAACAAGATCCGAAATTGTGTAAAATAATCGAACAAATAGAAAAAGGAAATAACTCTGATAAATATATCTTGAGTAAAAGAGTACTTTGTTTTAAGAAGGCAAACGGAAAATTACTAAGAATAATCGCCCCGGAAATAATCAAACCCATGTTATTGGAGTACTATCATTCATCTACTATTGGAGCTCATATGGGAATTAGGAAAACGATACATCGTATTCGCAAGGAATACCACTGGGAAAACATGAATAGTGAAATAAAAAAGTTCGTGAAAGAATGCGAAATTTGTGCGCTGAGCAAACCAGCAAGAACCAGTCAAGTCGGAAAATTAATCTCCGAAATACCTACTACTCCCTTCTCGAAAATATACATCGACTATTCTGGACCTTATCCCCGCTCTAAATCCGGAAATACTATGCTGTTAATTTGTGTAGACTCATTCACTAAATTCGTGTGGGTGTATCCTATGCGTCGTGCATTAGCATCTACGACAATTAAAATTCTACAAGAACAACTATTTAAAGACTATGGCACACCTTTAAGCTTAATATCTGACAATGGACCCCAGTTTAAATCGAAAGAATTTAATGACATGTGTTTTAAATTAGGTATAAATCATATTACCGTGACCGAGTACAGACCGCAAGGAAATATAGCAGAAAGATACTTGCGTAACTTAAAATCAGCATTAATATCTTATCATGCTAAAGACCAGACAACCTGGGATCAAAATATTTCGTGGATACAATTTGCATTCAATTCAGCGTATCATGAAGGTCATAAATCAACACCATTTGATTTACTGTACAAGTACAAACCCAACCATCCTTTAACCACGAAGTGGAAAATCAATGAGTTATTACCCCGCGACGTGAATGGGAATAACATACGAAAAATATGGAACGAAGCTCGTGCAAATCTGAGAGCTAATTTACAGAAATCAAGGAAGTATCATGAGAATAATAATAAGCTAATAAAGTATAAAATAGGTGATTTAGTCATGTATAAAACTCATCCTATGAGTAAAGCAGTTGATAGGATCACTTCGAAACTATCTTATCGATGGTGTGGCCCCTACCAAATTCGTAAGTTCATCACCCCCGTTACTGTAGCTCTGTATGAACCCAATACAGAAAATTACGTTCGCAGAAGTCATTTGTCTCAAATAAAAAAATGTTTTTCGTGTCAAGATACAGAAGGAAGACTACGAGAAAGATAGAAAACCTAGAATACTATCTAAGTATTAAGAATAAAATATGTTGTATAGACTTATACCGAAATAGGATAAGATTGTGTAACATCCTATACTATAGGTAACTATAAACTCAAAACCCCCTCGTACGAATACAAGCGAGGCCTGATCAACCTTAGCTAATGTCCTGCGAGAATGGTATTATACATGAGAAATCTGATTACAAGTATAATGAAGATGAAGAGAAAGAAAAATAATCTTTAGCGCTGTAAACTAAAAGTAATTCTATTGTTCTTACAATACGGTATTATTATTAGTAAAATACTCATGAGTATAACTCCGTAAAACGAGTGAGCAATTCAAGAAAAAAACCGGTAGTAGATATAAGAATTAAAATAAGGTAGATTTACGTTTTGTGTATTTTGTATAGTAGATGTAGTAGAATTTAGATGTGACATAAGTATAAGATAATCGATTGATGAATAGAAATAAGCTGAGAGAGAGAAATTTCAGTATGAAATATAATTGTTTATGAGAATTATATTATTACACCCCCCGTTTTTCATAGTTAAGTGCAGGAGGATGTGACGATTTTAAATGTATCAAAACCCGGTACCCACCCTGTAGAAAGTATTTTGTCCAATATACAAATCACTGATGGACTGAATATTACAAAGCTCCTTAATTTTATCAAACATATCTTAGAATTAAAGGAACTGCAACAACTAAGAGATAACCAGATTTTGCAAGTTATTTTACCTAAGTGTAGATCTCCATTAAAAGATAGAGTGTTAGAATCCCTAAGGTATAATCAATCGGTAGAAGAACTTCATACCACACTAATAAGACATTTCATTCCCACCGGTATTTACGAAGAATTGAAGCGAAACTTAGTACTTCGTGCACAAGGTACATACGAGAGACTAGCTCATTATATTTCTGAAGTAAGAGAATCTGCTTTATTGTTACAAGTTAAATGGAGCGAACAACAGTTAGTAGACAATATCATAGTAAGACTATCCCCCGAGGAGCGATCTCGACTAGCACTCGTCAAGCCACCTACAACTTTTACGGAACTAGAACTATGTTGTATACATTCATCCGACGTCTGGTATTCTGACCAGAATAGAAGTGTTTCTATGTCCCAGACTCAACAAAGAAATTCTTTCCAAACTAGACCTATTGGAAATGATACCCGAAACTACCGCGATAAGCGATTCGTAAGTACACATAAAACCCAAAACTATCCCCATGTTTCATACTCTAAACCAAAATCCCGACAACCTACGAGCGAAGTAAGTGAGGAAAGAAGATGTTATAACTGTGGAAAGGCCGGACATATTAGCAAGTTATGTAAACAAAAGCGTTATCTACAGAAAACCGACCAATCAAAAAATGTGTGAAGCTGGAAGACCGAAAATCCTACGTCTTCCGAAGCACCAGAAGGAAAGGTAACAACAATACTAAGCGTCAAATAAAGATAAAAAAAAAAAAACGCAGAGACCCTTATTTAACAAAATTTATCGAGAAGTGCAACTCTATTGGTGCATGTAAAACAAGTATATGCCAACTACCCTATGTACAGATAGACCTTGGAGCAACGAAAACCCTTGGTTTAATTGATTCAGGATCTACCCGTAGTATAATTAGTAAACAGTTAGCCACCTTATTAGCTAATCATAAACTGATTAAATGTAGCCAAATGGTGAACATAAAGTGTACCACCGCAAATAAACAAAACCTAAAGATATCTCACAGTATTACGGTGAAATTAAAAATTCAGAATTTTACTTGGTACATTCCCCTACTAGTAGCTGAAGAGTTAGGACAGAACTTAATATTAGGCGCGGATTTTATAAGAAAAACTGCTTTAATCCTTGATAAATATGCAAAACAATATTTTTTCAGATTTGATCGTACTCAAAAATATCAGTTCGACTCCGAATTAAGTAACGACACTGTTAGTGAAACCGCAAATATTCATTCAGAGCCTAATGAATCGAGTCTAAGTCATTTAAAAGGAAATGAGAGACTAAGAATCCAAAAGTTAATAAAAGATTTTTCTGCTGTACTCACCCCCAAGTTAGGATTAACTCATTTAATTGAATATAAAATAAATCTTAGTGACAACAAAGTAATACGACTCCACCCATACAAACTATCTCCGCCCAAGATGGAAATCATGAGAAACCACATTAACAAACTCCTTGATCAGCACGTCATTGAACCATCAACGTCTCCATATTCATCGCCTGCATTCCTAGTACCAAAAGGAACTGACAAACATAGACTAGTCGTGGATTATAGACAACTAAATAAGAGTATAGAATTTGAATCGGTACCACTGCCAGACATACACAGTGCGTTTCACTATTTTACAAAAGCGAAAATCTTCACCATAATGGATCTTAACCAAGCATTCCATCAAATTCCACTAGCTGAGGAATCAAAACATTTAACTGCTTTTGCTGTCCCATTTAATCTATATCAATTTACGAGAGTACCATTCGGTATATCACAAGGAAGTTCAGTATGCAGCCGACTGTTAGAAAAAATTTTCCATGATGTTAAATTTAAATTTGTATATCATTATCTCGACGATATAGTAGTATATAGTGAGTCAATGGATCAACATATTGATCACTTGCGTGAAGTATTATCCCGGTTAAAGAAAGCCGGACTGACCGTAAACCCTAGTAAAGTTAATTTCGCAGTGAAACAATTCTCATTTTTAGGTCACATAGTATCAGCCGAAGGTAAGGTTACCATCGATCCCGAACGTACACGCGCAATCCGAGAATTTTTACCTCCCAGAGAAGTCAAAGGTATAGCTAGATTTTTAGGTATGATTAATTATTTTCATAAGTATATACCCCACTTAGCAGATATAGCAGCCCCATTGAATGCCTTAAGAAAGAAAGGAACGAAATTCGAGTGGACTACTCTACATCAAGAAGCGTTTGAAACACTTAAAGAAAGTATTATATCCCCACCTGTATTGCAGTTAGCGGATTTCAGTAAACCATTTATCGTACAGACCGATAGTTCAAGTGTAGCATTAGGAGCCGTAATATACCAGGAAATAAATAATACTAGACTCCCGATCAGTTATGCATCCCGGACACTGACCGAGCAAGAAAGGAAGTTCTCAGCCTATGAACTGGAATGTTTAGCCGTAGTATTTGCTTTTGATAAATTCAAACCATTTTTGGAACACAAAGAATTTCTACTATAAACTGATAATCAAGCTTTATCATGGTTATTAAATCACCCAAAGCAATTAGGTCGTATCGGACGATGGGTGTTAAGATTAAATTGCTACAAGTTCAAAGTGCAACATATTCGTGGAACTCAAAATGTAGTGGCCGATACTCTATCCCGCATGTTCCAACTACCCAATACAAGATCTGGAGAAGACAATATTGAAACCACTATCGTTAATACACTAATTACTAACTTTCCCCTTGCATTTAAGGATATAGCATATCACCAACAACAAGATCCGAAATTGTGTAAAATAATCGAACAAATAGAAAAAGGAAATAACTCTGATAAATATATCTTGAGTAAAAGAGTACTTTGTTTTAAGAAGGCAAACGGAAAATTACTAAGAATAATCGCCCCGGAAATAATCAAACCCATGTTATTGGAGTACTATCATTCATCTACTATTGGAGCTCATATGGGAATTAGGAAAACGATACATCGTATTCGCAAGGAATACCACTGGGAAAACATGAATAGTGAAATAAAAAAGTTCGTGAAAGAATGCGAAATTTGTGCGCTGAGCAAACCAGCAAGAACCAGTCAAGTCGGAAAATTAATCTCCGAAATACCTACTACTCCCTTCTCGAAAATATACATCGACTATTCTGGACCTTATCCCCGCTCTAAATCCGGAAATACTATGCTGTTAATTTGTGTAGACTCATTCACTAAATTCGTGTGGATGTATCCTATGCGTCGTGCATTAGCATCTACGACAATTAAAATTCTACAAGAACAACTATTTAAAGACTATGGCACACCTTTAAGCTTAATATCTGACAATGGACCCCAGTTTAAATCGAAAGAATTTAATGACATGTGTTTTAAATTAGGTATAAATCATATTACCGTGACCGAGTACAGACCGCAAGGAAATATAGCAGAAAGATACTTGCGTAACTTAAAATCAGCATTAATATCTTATCATGCTAAAGACCAGACAACCTGGGATCAAAATATTTCGTGGATACAATTTGCATTCAATTCAGCGTATCATGAAGGTCATAAATCAACACCATTTGATTTACTGTACAAGTACAAACCCAACCATCCTTTAACCACGAAGTGGAAAATCAATGAGTTATTACCCCGCGACGTGAATGGGAATAACATACGAAAAATATGGAACGAAGCTCGTGCAAATCTGAGAGCTAATTTACAGAAATCAAGGAAGTATCATGAGAATAATAATAAGCTAATAAAGTATAAAATAGGTGATTTAGTCATGTATAAAACTCATCCTATGAGTAAAGCAGTTGATAGGATCACTTCGAAACTATCTTATCGATGGTGTGGCCCCTACCAAATTCGTAAGTTCATCACCCCCGTTACTGTAGCTCTGTATGAACCCAATACAGAAAATTACGTTCGCAGAAGTCATTTGTCTCAAATAAAAAAATGTTTTTCGTGTCAAGATACAGAAGGAAGACTACGAGAAAGATAGAAAACCTAGAATACTATCTAAGTATTAAGAATAAAATATGTTGTATAGACTTATACCGAAATAGGATAAGATTGTGTAACATCCTATACTATAGGTAACTATAAACTCAAAACCCCCTCGTACGAATACAAGCGAGGCCTGATCAACCTTAGCTAATGTCCTGCGAGAATGGTATTATACATGAGAAATCTGATTACAAGTATAATGAAGATGAAGAGAAAGAAAAATAATCTTTAGCGCTGTAAACTAAAAGTAATTCTATTGTTCTTACAATACGGTATTATTATTAGTAAAATACTCATGAGTATAACTCCGTAAAACGAGTGAGCAATTCAAGAAAAAAACCGGTAGTAGATATAAGAATTAAAATAAGGTAGATTTACGTTTTGTGTATTTTGTATAGTAGATGTAGTAGAATTTAGATGTGACATAAGTATAAGATAATCGATTGATGAATAGAAATAAGCTGAGAGAGAGAAATTTCAGTATGAAATATAATTGTTTATGAGAATTATATTATTACACCCCCCGTTTTTCATAGTTAAGTGCAGGAGGATGTGACGATTTTAAATGTATCAAAACCCGGTACCCACCCTGTAGAAAGTATTTTGTCCAATATACAAATCACTGATGGACTGAATATTACAAAGCTCCTTAATTTTATCAAACATATCTTAGAATTAAAGGAACTGCAACAACTAAGAGATAACCAGATTTTGCAAGTTATTTTACCTAAGTGTAGATCTCCATTAAAAGATAGAGTGTTAGAATCCCTAAGGTATAATCAATCGGTAGAAGAACTTCATACCACACTAATAAGACATTTCATTCCCACCGGTATTTACGAAGAATTGAAGCGAAACTTAGTACTTCGTGCACAAGGTACATACGAGAGACTAGCTCATTATATTTCTGAAGTAAGAGAATCTGCTTTATTGTTACAAGTTAAATGGAGCGAACAACAGTTAGTAGACAATATCATAGTAAGACTATCCCCCGAGGAGCGATCTCGACTAGCACTCGTCAAGCCACCTACAACTTTTACGGAACTAGAACTATGTTGTATAAATTCGTCCGACGTCTGGTATTCTGACCAGAATAGAAGTGTTTCTATGTCCCAGACTCAACAAAGAAATTCTTTCCAAACTAGACCTATTGGAAATGATACCCGAAACTACCGCGATAAGCGATTCGTAAGTACACATAAAACCCAAAACTATCCCCATGTTTCATACTCTAAACCAAAATCCCGACAACCTACGAGCGAAGTAAGTGAGGAAAGAAGATGTTATAACTGTGGAAAGGCCGGACATATTAGCAAGTTATGTAAACAAAAGCGTTATCTACAGAAAACCGACCAATCAAAAAATGTGTGAAGCTGGAAGACCGAAAATCCTACGTCTTCCGAAGCACCAGAAGGAAAGGTAACAACAATACTAAGCGTCAAATAAAGATAAAAAAAAAAAAACGCAGAGACCCTTATTTAACAAAATTTATCGAGAAGTGCAACTCTATTGGTGCATGTAAAACAAGTATATGCCAACTACCCTATGTACAGATAGACCTTGGAGCAACGAAAACCCTTGGTTTAATTGATTCAGGATCTACCCGTAGTATAATTAGTAAACAGTTAGCCACCTTATTAGCTAATCATAAACTGATTAAACGTAGCCAAATGGTGAACATAAAGTGTACCACCGCAAATAAACAAAACCTAAAGATATCTCACAGTATTACGGTGAAATTAAAAATTCAGAATTTTACTTGGTACATTCCCCTACTAGTAGCTGAAGAGTTAGGACAGAACTTAATATTAGGCGCGGATTTTATAAGAAAAACTGCTTTAATCCTTGATAAATATGCAAAACAATATTTTTTCAGATTTGATCGTACTCAAAAATATCAGTTCGACTCCGAATTAAGTAACGACACTGTTAGTGAAACCGCAAATATTCATTCAGAGCCTAATGAATCGAGTCTAAGTCATTTAAAAGGAAATGAGAGACTAAGAATCCAAAAGTTAATAAAAGATTTTTCTGCTGTACTCACCCCCAAGTTAGGATTAACTCATTTAATTGAATATAAAATAAATCTTAGTGACAACAAAGTAATACGACTCCACCCATACAAACTATCTCCGCCCAAGATGGAAATCATGAGAAACCACATTAACAAACTCCTTGATCAGCACGTCATTGAACCATCAACGTCTCCATATTCATCGCCTGCATTCCTAGTACCAAAAGGAACTGACAAACATAGACTAGTCGTGGATTATAGACAACTAAATAAGAGTATAGAATTTGAATCGGTACCACTGCCAGACATACACAGTGCGTTTCACTATTTTACAAAAGCGAAAATCTTCACCATAATGGATCTTAACCAAGCATTCCATCAAATTCCACTAGCTGAGGAATCAAAACATTTAACTGCTTTTGCTGTCCCATTTAATCTATATCAATTTACGAGAGTACCATTCGGTATATCACAAGGAAGTTCAGTATGCAGCCGACTGTTAGAAAAAATTTTCCATGATGTTAAATTTAAATTTGTATATCATTATCTCGACGATATAGTAGTATATAGTGAGTCAATGGATCAACATATTGATCACTTGCGTGAAGTATTATCCCGGTTAAAGAAAGCCGGACTGACCGTAAACCCTAGTAAAGTTAATTTCGCAGTGAAACAATTCTCATTTTTAGGTCACATAGTATCAGCCGAAGGTAAGGTTACCATCGATCCCGAACGTACACGAGCAATCCGAGAATTTTTACCTCCCAGAGAAGTCAAAGGTATAGCTAGATTTTTAGGTATGATTAATTATTTTCATAAGTATATACCCCACTTAGCAGATATAGCAGCCCCATTGAATGCCTTAAGAAAGAAAGGAACGAAATTCGAGTGGACTACTCTACATCAAGAAGCGTTTGAAACACTTAAAGAAAGTATTATATCCCCACCTGTATTGCAGTTAGCGGATTTCAGTAAACCATTTATCGTACAGACCGATAGTTCAAGTGTAGCATTAGGAGCCGTAATATACCAGGAAATAAATAATACTAGACTCCCGATCAGTTATGCATCCCGGACACTGACCGAGCAAGAAAGGAAGTTCTCAGCCTATGAACTGGAATGTTTAGCCGTAGTATTTGCTTTTGATAAATTCAAACCATTTTTGGAACACAAAGAATTTCTACTATAAACCGATAATCAAGCTTTATCATGGTTATTAAATCACCCAAAGCAATTAGGTCGTATCGGACGATGGGTGTTAAGATTAAATTGCTACAAGTTCAAAGTGCAACATATTCGTGGAACTCAAAATGTAGTGGCCGATACTCTATCCCGCATGTTCCAACTACCCAATACAAGATCTGGAGAAGACAATATTGAAACCACTATCGTTAATACACTAATTACTAACTTTCCCCTTGCATTTAAGGATATAGCATATCACCAACAACAAGATCCGAAATTGTGTAAAATAATCGAACAAATAGAAAAATGAAATAACTCTGATAAATATATCTTGAGTAAAAGAGTACTTTGTTTTAAGAAGGCAAACGGAAAATTACTAAGAATAATCGCCCCGGAAATAATCAAACCCATGTTATTGGAGTACTATCATTCATCTACTATTGGAGCTCATATGGGAATTAGGAAAACGATACATCGTATTCGCAAGGAATACCACTGGGAAAACATGAATAGTGAAATAAAAAAGTTCGTGAAAGAATGCGAAATTTGTGCGCTGAGCAAACCAGCAAGAACCAGTCAAGTCGGAAAATTAATCTCCGAAATACCTACTACTCCCTTCTCGAAAATATACATCGACTATTCTGGACCTTATCCCCGCTCTAAATCCGGAAATACTATGCTGTTAATTTGTGTAGACTCATTCACTAAATTCGTGTGGATGTATCCTATGCGTCGTGCATTAGCATCTACGACAATTAAAATTCTACAAGAACAACTATTTAAAGACTATGGCACACCTTTAAGCTTAATATCTGACAATGGACCCCAGTTTAAATCGAAAGAATTTAATGACATGTGTTTTAAATTAGGTATAAATCATATTACCGTGACCGAGTACAGACCGCAAGGAAATATAGCAGAAAGATACTTGCGTAACTTAAAATCAGCATTAATATCTTATCATGCTAAAGACCAGACAACCTGGGATCAAAATATTTCGTGGATACAATTTGCATTCAATTCAGCGTATCATGAAGGTCATAAATCAACACCATTTGATTTACTGTACAAGTACAAACCCAACCATCCTTTAACCACGAAGTGGAAAATCAATGAGTTATTACCCCGCGACGTGAATGGGAATAACATACGAAAAATATGGAACGAAGCTCGTGCAAATCTGAGAGCTAATTTACAGAAATCAAGGAAGTATCATGAGAATAATAATAAGCTAATAAAGTATAAAATAGGTGATTTAGTAATGTATAAAACTCATCCTATGAGTAAAGCAGTTGATAGGATCACTTCGAAACTATCTTATCGATGGTGTGGCCCCTACCAAATTCGTAAGTTCATCACCCCCGTTACTGTAGCTCTGTATGAACCCAATACAGAAAATTACGTTCGCAGAAGTCATTTGTCTCAAATAAAAAAATGTTTTTCGTGTCAAGATACAGAAGGAAGACTACGAGAAAGATAGAAAACCTAGAATACTATCTAAGTATTAAGAATAAAATATGTTGTATAGACTTATACCGAAATAGGATAAGATTGTGTAACATCCTATACTATAGGTAACTATAAACTCAAAACCCCCTCGTACGAATACAAGCGAGGCCTGATCAACCTTAGCTAATGTCCTGCGAGAATGGTATTATACATGAGAAATCTGATTACAAGTATAATGAAGATGAAGAGAAAGAAAAATAATCTTTAGCGCTGTAAACTAAAAGTAATTCTATTGTTCTTACAATACGGTATTATTATTAGTAAAATACTCATGAGTATAACTCCGTAAAACGAGTGAGCAATTCAAGAAAAAAACCGGTAGTAGATATAAGAATTAAAATAAGGTAGATTTACGTTTTGTGTATTTTGTATAGTAGATGTAGTAGAATTTAGATGTGACATAAGTATAAGATAATCGATTGATGAATAGAAATAAGCTGAGAGAGAGAAATTTCAGTATGAAATATAATTGTTTATGAGAATTATATTATTACACCCCCCGTTTTTCATAGTTAAGTGCAGGAGGATGTGACGATTTTAAATGTATCAAAACCCGGTACCCACCCTGTAGAAAGTATTTTGTCCAATATACAAATCACTGATGGACTGAATATTACAAAGCTCCTTAATTTTATCAAACATATCTTAGAATTAAAGGAACTGCAACAACTAAGAGATAACCAGATTTTGCAAGTTATTTTACCTAAGTGTAGATCTCCATTAAAAGATAGAGTGTTAGAATCCCTAAGGTATAATCAATCGGTAGAAGAACTTCATACCACACTAATAAGACATTTCATTCCCACCGGTATTTACGAAGAATTGAAGCGAAACTTAGTACTTCGTGCACAAGGTACATACGAGAGACTAGCTCATTATATTTCTGAAGTAAGAGAATCTGCTTTATTCTTACAAGTTAAATGGAGCGAACAACAGTTAGTAGACAATATCATAGTAAGACTATCCCCCGAGGAGCGATCTCGACTAGCACTCGTCAAGCCACCTACAACTTTTACGGAACTAGAACTATGTTGTATACATTCGTCCGACGTCTGGTATTCTGACCAGAATAGAAGTGTTTCTATGTCCCAGACTCAACAAAGAAATTCTTTCCAAACTAGACCTATTGGAAATGATACCCGAAACTACCGCGATAAGCGATTCGTAAGTACACATAAAACCCAAAACTATCCCCATGTTTCATACTCTAAACCAAAATCCCGACAACCTACGAGCGAAGTAAGTGAGGAAAGAAGATGTTATAACTGTGGAAAGGCCGGACATATTAGCAAGTTATGTAAACAAAAGCGTTATCTACAGAAAACCGACCAATCAAAAAATGTGTGAAGCTGGAAGACCGAAAATCCTACGTCTTCCGAAGCACCAGAAGGAAAGGTAACAACAATACTAAGCGTCAAATAAAGATAAAAAAAAAAAAACGCAGAGACCCTTATTTAACAAAATTTATCGAGAAGTGCAACTCTATTGGTGCATGTAAAACAAGTATATGCCAACTACCCTATGTACAGATAGACCTTGGAGCAACGAAAACCCTTGGTTTAATTGATGCAGGATCTACCCGTAGTATAATTAGTAAACAGTTAGCCACCTTATTAGCTAATCATAAACAGATTAAACGTAGCCAAATGGTGAACATAAAGTGTACCACCGCAAATAAACAAAACCTAAAGATATCTCACAATATTACGGTGAAATTAAAAATTCAGAATTTTACTTGGTACATTCCCCTACTAGTAGCTGAAGAGTTAGGACAGAACTTAATATTAGGCGCGGATTTTATAAGAAAAACTGCTTTAATCCTTGATAAATATGCAAAACAATATTTTTTCAGATTTGATCGTACTCAAAAATATCAGTTCGACTCCGAATTAAGTAACGACACTGTTAGTGAAACCGCAAATATTCATTCAGAGCCTAATGAATCGAGTCTAAGTCATTTAAAAGGAAATGAGAGACTAAGAATCCAAAAGTTAATAAAAGATTTTTCTGCTGTACTCACCCCCAAGTTAGGATTAACTCATTTAATTGAATATAAAATAAATCTTAGTGACAACAAAGTAATACGACTCCACCCATACAAACTATCTCCGCCCAAGATGGAAATCATGAGAAACCACATTAACAAACTCCTTGATCAGCACGTCATTGAACCATCAACGTCTCCATATTCATCGCCTGCATTCCTAGTACCAAAAGGAACTGACAAACATAGACTAGTCGTGGATTATAGACAACTAAATAAGAGTATAGAATTTGAATCGATACCACTGCCAGACATACACAGTGCGTTTCACTATTTTACAAAAGCGAAAATCTTCACCATAATGGATCTTAACCAAGCATTCCATCAAATTCCACTAGCTGAGGAATCAAAACATTTAACTGCTTTTGCTGTCCCATTTAATCTATATCAATTTACGAGAGTACCATTCGGTATATCACAAGGAAGTTCAGTATGCAGCCGACTGTTAGAAAAAATTTTCCATGATGTTAAATTTAAATTTGTATATCATTATCTCGACGATATAGTAGTATATAGTGAGTCAATGGATCAACATATTGATCACTTGCGTGAAGTATTATCCCGGTTAAAGAAAGCCGGACTGACCGTAAACCCTAGTAAAGTTAATTTCGCAGTGAAACAATTCTCATTTTTAGGTCACATAGTATCAGCCGAAGGTAAGGTTACCATCGATCCCGAACGTACACGAGCAATCCGAGAATTTTTACCTCCCAGAGAAGTCAAAGGTATAGCTAGATTTTTAGGTATGATTAATTATTTTCATAAGTATATACCCCACTTAGCAGATATAGCAGCCCCATTGAATGCCTTAAGAAAGAAAGGAACGAAATTCGAGTGGACTACTCTACATCAAGAAGCGTTTGAAACACTTAAAGAAAGTATTATATCCCCACCTGTATTGCAGTTAGCGGATTTCAGTAAACCATTTATCGTACAGACCGATAGTTCAAGTGTAGCATTAGGAGCCGTAATATACCAGGAAATAAATAATACTAGACTCCCGATCAGTTATGCATCCCGGACACTGACCGAGCAAGAAAGGAAGTTCTCAGCCTATGAACTGGAATGTTTAGCCGTAGTATTTGCTTTTGATAAATTCAAACCATTTTTGGAACACAAAGAATTTCTACTATAAACCGATAATCAAGCTTTATCATGGTTATTAAATCACCCAAAGCAATTAGGTCGTATCGGACGATGGGTGTTAAGATTAAATTGCTACAAGTTCAAAGTGCAACATATTCGTGGAACTCAAAATGTAGTGGCCGATACTCTATCCCGCATGTTCCAACTACCCAATACAAGATCTGGAGACGACAATATTGAAACCACTATCGTTAATACACTAATTACTAACTTTCCCCTTGCATTTAAGGATATAGCATATCACCAACAACAAGATCCGAAATTGTGTAAAATAATCGAACAAATAGAAAAAGGAAATAACTCTGATAAATATATCTTGAGTAAAAGAGTACTTTGTTTTAAGAAGGCAAACGGAAAATTACTAAGAATAATCGCCCCGGAAATAATCAAACCCATGTTATTGGAGTACTATCATTCATCTACTATTGGAGCTCATATGGGAATTAGGAAAACGATACATCGTATTCGCAAGGAATACCACTGGGAAAACATGAATAGTGAAATAAAAAAGTTCGTGAAAGAATGCGAAATTTGTGCGCTGAGCAAACCAGCAAGAACCAGTCAAGTCGGAAAATTAATCTCCGAAATACCTACTACTCCCTTCTCGAAAATATACATCGACTATTCTGGACCTTATCCCCGTTCTAAATCCGGAAATACTATGCTGTTAATTTGTGTAGACTCATTCACTAAATTCGTGTGGATGTATCCTATGCGTCGTGCATTAGCATCTACGACAATTAAAATTCTACAAGAACAACTATTTAAAGACTATGGCACACCTTTAAGCTTAATATCTGACAATGGACCCCAGTTTAAATCGAAAGAATTTAATGACATGTGTTTTAAATTAGGTATAAATCATATTACCGTGACCGAGTACAGACCGCAAGGAAATATAGCAGAAAGATACTTGCGTAACTTAAAATCAGCATTAATATCTTATCATGCTAAAGACCAGACAACCTGGGATCAAAATATTTCGTGGATACAATTTGCATTCAATTCAGCGTATCATGAAGGTCATAATCAACACCATTTGATTTACTGTACAAGTACAAACCCAACCATCCTTTAACCACGAAGTGGAAAATCAATGAGTTATTACCCCGCGACGTGAATGGGAATAACATACGAAAAATATGGAACGAAGCTCGTGCAAATCTGAGAGCTAATTTACAGAAATCAAGGAAGTATCATGAGAATAATAATAAGCTAATAAAGTATAAAATAGGTGATTTAGTCATGTATAAAACTCATCCTATGAGTAAAGCAGTTGATAGGATCACTTCGAAACTATCTTATCGATGGTGTGGCCCCTACCAAATTCGTAAGTTCATCACCCCCGTTACTGTAGCTCTGTATGAACCCAATACAGAAAATTACGTTCGCAGAAGTCATTTGTCTCAAATAAAAAAATGTTTTTCGTGTCAAGATACAGAAGGAAGACTACGAGAAAGATAGAAAACCTAGAATACTATCTAAGTATTAAGAATAAAATATGTTGTATAGACTTATACCGAAATAGGATAAGATTGTGTAACATCCTATACTATAGGTAACTATAAACTCAAAACCCCCTCGTACGAATACAAGCGAGGCCTGATCAACCTTAGCTAATGTCCTGCGAGAATGGTATTATACATGAGAAATCTGATGACAAGTATAATGAAGATGAAGAGAAAGAAAGAAAGAAAAATAATCTTTAGCGCTGTAAACTAAAAGTAATTCTATTGTTCTTACAATACGGTATTATTATTAGTAAAATACTCATGAGTATAACTCCATAAAACGAGTGAGCAATTCAAGAAAAAAACCGGTAGTAGATATAAGAATTAAAATAAGGTAGATTTACGTTTTGTGTATTTTGTATAGTAGATGTAGTAGAATTTAGATGTGACATAAGTATAAGATAATCGATTGATGAATAGAAATAAGCTGAGAGAGAGAAATTTCAGTATGAAATATAATTGTTTATGAGAATTATATTATTACACCCCCCGTTTTTCATAGTTAAGTGCAGGAGGATGTGACGATTTTAAATGTATCAAAAAATCTCACAGATTAAAATTTTTTAATTTTAATAAGTAAGAGTATCATACACCCTTACCTATACCCAGATTCCTGAATCAACCTGAAACTTTCCAGTACCAACACGCCAAGAAAAGTATTAAGTAGTGAATAATAATAATAATTACTTAAATAATTAAAAATGCGACTAGAGAAATAAAGAAATCCCTAAGTCATAATAAAATAAACATAAAGTATTTATCTTCTAATTAATGAATAAATAATAATAGAAAAAGTACGAACTATTTTCTTAGTGTGTAAATACGCACTAGCTTACTGAGACCTCTCCCCTAAACCGTACGCGCATTCGGCCGTAGAACGTCGCAATGAGTAGACGTGAGTTTTGGTGTTGTACACATATACGTATGTGTAAGTTCTCTAGAAGCATATCCAGCGTGAAATCTTGTTATTGTGAATAATGTAGTGTCTAGAG
This sequence comes from Magicicada septendecula, assembly GCA_034769895.1. Lineage (NCBI taxonomy): Eukaryota > Metazoa > Arthropoda > Insecta > Hemiptera > Cicadidae > Magicicada > Magicicada septendecula. The sequence continues at coordinate 1,001,806,662 of CM068367.1, forward strand.
TTTGTGAGAAAATATATAAATAAAATAGAAAAAGGTAGCCAACACATCTCTTAAAAACAAAATCAAATGTAAGTGTAACATAGTTAACTACTAGACTGTAGTACTGCAAAGTGAGAACTATAACTGTAATTAAAATAAAGAAAATGTGAACTACAAGAATCTGCACTAAGAGAAGTGAAATTACAACATGTGGAACTTCAAGTAAACAACCTATCTTCGAGAGCTTCAAGTAAACTAAAAATCAACCTGATGTAGATACACCAAGAACAACGTACTCAACCCGTAGAAGACAACTGGAGATGTCCCAAGAATACAACAACAACCTCAGGTGATATCAAACCACAACTTTTGTAAATTTCCCCTTAATAAGAAGTAACAAAGAACTTTAAAGAACTTTCGCAATGTAATGAACAAATTATCAGATTTGTATATTTTGTAATTTTGTAAGAAGTAATAGTAACCGTAATGTATATATTGATAAATTAATAATTTTGAGAAAATTGAGACCCGGATCCGTGGTATTAAAAGCAACAGTTATATGAATAAAGTTTGATATAACAAGAATAATATAATTAAGATCTTTGAAGCAGTAAAAGCGCTATTTACCAAAATAACTTTCTTTAAAATCAGTAATAATGTTTGATTAATATTTCAATAGCAATAAAGAGATGTTTTAGCTAATACCTAGTGAGTGAATAAGTTTATGCAAACCTTGTCAGTTTCCTATATCATACTTGTTTTGTAATTTGTTAGTAAGCGTTTTACTAACAACGGCAGCTGGTTTAGTTTACTGGTAAAGAATTAAACTAGTTCCCGATTTTTGTGTTGTCTTGCCAAGGGGCGGCACACCTGGAACTTTTCACCCTACCCTCGTATAAAAGCTTAACTCAACTCACCCCCGTACCTCAGATAACTTGCCTATTGTCCAAAGAACATTGTGGCCTATTTCCTTATCCACTGTAATCAACATAGGAAATGAATGGATACATGACTGATCTCCATGCTGCCATTATATATGTTAACTGCTGTAATAAATTATTACTAACTCTATTTGAATATACAGGACCAGAAAATGTGGCCACCATGAGAGCTTCGAACGAGTAATCCCCACAGAGTTCTGCACAGGAACACGTGGCTGGTCCATGGTTATCTGACCAAAGTGTTTGGAGAATTCTGCACTGAGATCTGAAAATGCATCCCTACAAAATTGTGATTGCACAAGAACTGAGTGAAAGGGATTTGAAACCTGTACAACGCTGTGTCAAGACCTCCTTAGGAACATTTGCCCACAGATGTTTTGCTGTTTTCAGATGAGGCATATTTCCACCTTTCAGGCGCAGTAAACAAGCAAAGTTTCCTATACTGGTCTGGGAATAGCCCTCAGGAACTTTACCACTTTATCATAGCCCCAAACTGACAGTGTGGTGTGCCGTTTTTAAGTTTGATGTGTTGGGTCCATACTTTTTTGAAGAGGATGGTGTCACTGTTATGGTGAACAGTGATCGGTATTGTGCAATGCTACAGAATTTTCTCCAGCCTAAATTGGGGAAACTTTTCAATGAACATGATGGAGAGAATGTGTGGTTTCAACAAGATGGCGCAACAACCCACACATCTCATCATTCACTTGGAATTCTCAGCAAATGTTTCCTGGACATGTTGTCTCTTTGTGTGGTGATATCGGGAGGCCTCCACGTTCACCAGATTTGACACCCTGCGACTTTTTTCTCTGAGGCTACCTCAAAGCCAAGGTATACCAACATTGTCCCCAAACTTTGGAAGCTCTTAAGAAATAATCAAGGAAGTTGCTGCCATTCTCCCCAAAATAACTCGCAACGTCATGGAAAACTACCGAGAGAGGCTCAATCAGTGTATCAACAATGGAGGCTGCCATTTGAGTAATGTTTTGTTTAAAACACGTTGATTTAAAACTCCATTATGTGTACTTCCCAAGAATAAAATACAATTTTTTGTATCTTATTTGGTTTGGTTTTCATTAGCTTCCCAAACTGTGGAGTTCTTTCTGCCACACCCTGTACAATCCCACGTAAAAACCTGTATCTACATATTTCCTTCTCCTGATATACAATGATCTTAACAACCATCACTTAGTTCAGTGAAAATCATATCCAGTTCAACAGTCATGAGCTAATAAAACTGGGTTTCCTATCACAGTCATTATATCTCACTTTTAAAACTTTCAGGTTTAGAACCACTAAACACAAAAATAAAACAATGTGAGTGGCTGTCCATTTTCTATTATATTAAATATACATTTTTTATACACACTATTGCAAATAACTCCATATTATAAAGCTGACAAACATGTACTACATTACTGTCACATTTACTTTGAAAAACTCAAGCATTATGTCTAACAGTGTACATAAATAACAAGACATTTATGACAATAAATAAAGTGATTGAATTACCAATCTGCTAACAAACTCAAATTATTACCTTGGTAGAACATTAGCACAAAGACAATCTTCTGGTCCTGGAACTATAACAATATGTGTGTACGCAATCAGCCCTGGAAATTCTGCTAACAAATCTGCTAATAATTTTAATTTTGATTTTAATGTATATATGTGTTCACTTCCATACTTTGAAGACAGAAAATTTCCCATTAAAACCATTGCAGTTGGTCGAACTTCCTCATATCCTGAAAACAATGTTCGAAGTTTCTCTATCACCTATACAAATGTATAAAAGTTTATATATTAATGTTCAGCAATAAATTTTGTTCAGTTTAAAAATCTGAATCAGTAAACACCACTAGTACTTTTCATCAAGTGTATGACATAATATGTATAATATCAGAGAATAACAAATCATTAAAAATATATTGATACTAATGAACAATTAAAGGAAACATGTTGCACTGTTCCTATACAAGATGATTCACAAGAACTTTACAACTTTGAAAGTATATAGAAATTTATTCGGATGACCTACAGAGTTGGTTGAGATGTCATTTTAAAGCAAAACACATCAAGTTTGACGCACATAGTGCAATAGTTCCAAATGCAGCCATCAGAAGCACTAGTACAACTGTTGTTCAAAGTGGCTATTTTCACTGATGCAGAACGTGCTCGTTCTGTTTTGGTTTCATGGAACGAAGTCAGTTACTACAGTCCAACTAAATTTTTATAATGAGTATGGTAAAGATCCTCCAAATAGTCCTACAATTTACTTTTGGCACCAAACCTTTGTTGAGACTGGTTGTTCTCTACAACACACAAAATGTTCTAAAACAACTTACAGAGAGCTTTGTCTGTAGCCCTAATAAATCAACATGACGTACTTTTCATGAGACTGGCATACCACAACCGACCACTTGGTGCATATTACACAAACGTTTGCATCTGATAGCATACAAACTTTCAATGTTACAAAAAATGAATGAATCTCCTGAACACTTCTGTGCAGAAATATTGGATTGAATAGGAGCTGATGAGACATTCCTGGACAATGTAATCTTTAGCAATGAGTCAACACACACATCAGTGTCAAGGTGAACACCCACAATTGCAGGATCTCGGGTAACAAAAATCCACATTAAACATTGCAGCATTACCATGACAGCCCAAAAGTGAGTGTTTTTGTATGAGCAAATTTATGTCAAGAGTATGGCCCGTTCTTTTTTACGTAGAAAAATATAAATGGTATCGTATATCTGGTTATGCTTGAAAATTTCCTCATTCCACAGTTAGACAAAGATGACCATAATCACTGGCTACACTACCAGCAAGACAGGGCGCTACCTCACTTTAGCTTACATGTACGGAATTTCCTTGATAAGCTGATAAGCAATTCCCAGGTCATTGGAGTGGTCATGAAGGGCCTATTGCATGGCCACATCGTTCCCCAGATTTGACCACTCCTGACTTTGAGGAGGGGGGTTCATTAAAGATTGAGTGTTTGTTCCACCTTTACTTGCTGATGCCCCTGAGCTGAGAAATCACACTTCAGGTGGGATGTCTGCAGTATCACAATTGGTGCTCACATCAAACCAAAATGACCGTTTGATGAAAACCTTTGTGTTTTGCTTTACAATGGCACCTCAACGGACTCAAAAGTCGCCTGAATAAATTTCTATATGCTTTCAAAGTTGTAAAGTCCTTTTTAAATCACCACTTTAATGACAAAATCAGATCCATTTTTGTCTGTATCCCAGTCACTTGGAATTTATATTATACATACTTCTTTCCTCACTACTTGTTTTATAATCATAACATATATATCTTTCCATTATGAGATCTGTTCAATGATAAAAAGAACTTTGTTAAAAAATAGTTTCATACACATGTTACTATTTTTTAACGAAACAATTGCAGACATAGAAAACTTAAGACTCCTCAAACAGCATCAACGGCAATACATATTCTCTCTCAAATATCTTCCAAAAACTTAATTTTCTTGATAATGCAATTTTAAGGTCTGAGACAAATTTTAATACAAGATATATGGACCATTAACACCAGATGCAACAATACATATAAGTTATCATACTGGGATACTGAGACACTGGCTCCTTTTTAATGGTTGACTGGTCATTATTTTTGAAATGCAACTCACAAAATTATGAAAACAAGGTCACACACTTAAGCTTAAAATTCATTAAACAATAATCAGGCTAGTTATGGCACACATCAGCAAATTCAGGCTGCTAACAAATTAGTGGCAGACCTGTTACAAATCTGAAAAAAAGTATTCTGGGAGATGATAAGACTGATTTGTGAAAATGTGAAAATGGAGAGTTAGACTATGCAGGGAATTGGATGAAACCTGTGAGGATCTTAGCTTCAAGCTCTTCTCCATTAAACGATAGAGACTGAAGTAGATTGGTCAGGAATTGCTAAGAATAATGACAGAAAGAAGGGACACAAACACAAGACAGATGACAGCAGTAGTATTGCAGGACACTGGCAGACCAAGAATGTGCCACAGAAAGCAGTGAAAGAGAAGAGAGATATAGGCTAGGAGTTACTGATTGCAATGACATGCAGACCTAAGCTGCACGAGCCTTAATCTGTGATGTGCCTATGTGTGGAATCTTCACCAAGATTCCTATCAATGTGTCAAATATCACGCTCCTAATTAATTTAGTCGTGGTGGTCTTGATAGACTGGATTAAATCTACCTAGAAAACTAGACTCTAGAGCCTGTCAAATTATAACTGACAATTGAATACAGTCAAATCTAGTTTGTGAATTTTATTTGCTTACTTTACTTTACCCATACTAACTATAAAATATAAAAATAACTATTAACTATGCCAGTTACAAAAAAATAATCATGCATAAAGAGTGAGTCCCCCTTTTAACAAAAATAATTTGAAATATAAAGTAACTGCATCATCAAACAAGAAAACTAAAAAAAAAACTAACTAAAGAAGTGTAACGGGGCGAAAAATGGTATTTTATTTTATTCTATTCTATTAAATATATATATGACCGACGCAGCAAGTCCCATATGCAAAACGGTTTTATTCAAACAAAGAACAGTGGAGTGAGATTTTGAACGGAGGTGTTGTAATGGAATGCGATGTATGTTTTGTATCTCAAGTGGTTCCAAGAATTTGTTACGCACGATGTACGCGCAAACACCACCATGCGCGCAGATGACGCTTACAGCCTCGAGCCACGCCAAGTAAAATGGCCAAAGTGTAAAAATTTTTTCGCCACGTGGTATAATGCTGACGGAAGTACCGTGATGACCCCGCCCACAGGTGTCTTGTGACCCATGGCACTGAAATATCCTCAATGCCTAACACACATGGACAACACCGTACTTGTGAAGATTGACGAACATTTTGTAGCATGGAGGCTGTGTGTGTTTCCGTTTTGAGTAACCGTGGAGTGGGGCACTTTGGTAACGCTCTGGGCAGTCACCTACCAACTTTGAGCCCGGCCGGGACGACCACGAGACGCGTGGATCCAAAATAAGTTCTTATAAAATTTTATAAAAAACAACCATCGCATCAAACTAGTGACAGCAAAATGAAATAAGTGCACTCAAGAAATCTATAATGTGGTGAACGGACAGATATCCGAAAGGTGACATGGGACGGAAGTCGATGCCAAGGGACACGTAAAGTTGTACAATTTTTTTATTATTAAATCACAGACAGCTCTAAATAAATTATGGGGTTTTAAATATGAATGAATGTCGTGTGTGAGCAAACTGGGTCGTCTAGAATAGAGATAAAATAGTTTAAGTTATTTTGATAGTCGATATATGTTTTTTGTGAAATAATTCAAAGTCTTGTTTGTATTTTGAGTAGTAAAATTAACAGAAAATGAGTTTTAGACAAAGAGAGTAAAATTAACAGAAATGAGTTTTCAACAAAATGAACTTTGAGTAAATTTTAAGAGAAGCAAATGAAATGTTAAAGTTGAGAAAATAAACAGATCGGATTAATGTAGTAGAACAGCGTGGTTATTGTGTAACAAACCCACTAACCTCTCTTACAGACTGTGAGTTCGTGTAAAAGGATTCTGGACCCACAAAAGGTAAGAGTTAAAATAAAAAATAATTTATGTCTTTTAGTAATTGCGATAAAGTTTGAGAAAGTACAGAAGATGTGCAGGTCTTTAGCTAAATTTACTAATACATCATTACAATGTCAGACATACATTCATTCACAACATATTCATATACACTGTACTACATATTATAAATAAACTTTATAGATACAAGTAGATCTGTAGTAGATATAGTGGTGTAGTAGTGTGAGTGCAGATACGCACCGGTATCTACAGTAATGTTGTTTTTTATAAAAAGTTCTAATTGTAACTATTATGGTTATTAGTGTGATTGTTTTGTCTAATAGATGCGTATTAATGGTTCACTTCTTCGATTTAAAATGTTTCGCGCACTCTGTTATATACCTCCTTCACTTACCACACGTGGATATTTTAGTCCTGTTCAGTGACGGTTCTGCTGAAATACATACACTTTACATACAAATAAATATTCAGGTTGAATATTCAATATGGTTATCACATACAATGTAAATGATGTAATATCTAAATAATGTTATGAATTATTAGATCTGTTTAAACTCTTCCGCCACCTTGGTAGAACTGATTAAAAATAAATTAGTTAATTTAAATTTGAAATGATACTCTTTTTCACTGGTAATAAAAGTGGAGGTTTATTAACAATTCAAGTTATTATAAAATTTTCTAACAATTAACAATCAATGACTAACAACCTTTCTGATAATAATTACAATTAATAAAATTCAAAATAAGACTCTGTTCAGCCTCAAGGCTGGTAAACCTGTTAGTTGTACAATGGTTTAATTTCAAGAGGTTATGTTCTCTTGTATCAGTGAATTACCATATTCGTAAGGTTCTTTTAGGTAGCATGATACCAGGTACAAGATGTAATATTAATAATGATATAAAATGAACAATAATTAATAATAAACCAACAAATATAAAAATCGAAAATTAGTACCATATATCTGATAGTTATGGTATTATCGTACGCGGGAATGCGCACGCAACCTACAGTACTTGTTTTACAAATACCAAGCTCGTTGGCTTGTACGGTTGAAATGTATTACTTTATTTTAATAATTCGTTTTGATAATTATTTACTTATAAGAGAAAAATTCATTAAAAACCTCTTGTTATTATTTCCATCTGGTTTGGACTTTACTTGAGAACAGACTTGTAACAGTGAAATTGGCAAGTTGCCGTTACGACTTTAAGGTTACCTTACAACAGATATTGTTATAATGGTTAATTATTTTTTAATATTTATTATTTCTTAATCTAGATATAAACACATTATTCGTAATATTTTGATGTGTCATTATCAGTATTACATTTATTCTTTCGCATGAAAGTTAAAAACGTTTACTTTAAAACATCGAAAAATCAAGAAAACAATTTTAGTCAATTGAGTGACTATTGGTATTACTCGTATTTAGTCATAAATGCTTCAAACATAATTCTTTAAATTATGATAAATAATTAAAATATTTATTCAATATTTTAATAATTATGAATTGAAATTTCCTTTAATTCTGATAATTCAATCATAGTTTTTGATACTTCGCTTTTTTCTGACTTGCGTAGTATCAACATTGTTTATTTACGAAAATATTATTTATGTTTCAAAGTTATTTAAAATAAAAAATTGTACTCCCTGTTTTTTATCTTTCACAACACTCGCAAGTACGATTGATATTATACACTAACCGTACTTGAATAAATTTGCACTCCGCACATTTCACTCGTATATATTGGTGTAGTTTAAACGTTATGTGTATGTGAATTACTTATGTCTCTTGTATCGCGCACAATTCAAAAATTAAAACTTCTTCATGTTGGCGAGTGACGTGACCTCTCCGTCGAAAGACTGATCGTGAACTGTGTTGCTTCTTCGAAGCGTCTCCTGCTCGTCTGCCAATATTCATTCATTTGATTGGCTGAAAAAACTATACTCTCCGACCCAAAGCCCTTTGTTTTCTTAAAACATTTAATTTTTTACCAAATTTGACTTTGCGTTTGAGGCTTTGTGACGTCAGCACTGGTACAAAAATTTAATTGAAAAGTTTAAAATCACAATAACTTTCTTAATCTATGTTCTATCGTTAAATGGTTGATGTCAGTGAATTGCAGACATCCTGCGCTTCAATTTAAGTCTAAACATGATTATTTTCTGTCCATCACTTCTATCACTATAACGATTTTATTAATTATTTATGGTGTATCTTATATTTATAAGTCTATTACACCAAATTTAATTATTTGTATTAAAACACTTTTTAAATAAACGCTCTGAGTCCATATCTCAACTGGTTTGATTCAAAACTTGGGAATAATCGTTCCCTAAACAATATCTCATTATGGCGTCTTTAGGCGTCCATATTTGATTTTTCATAAATGTATTTAAAACTAATTTTCCTTATTTAATACTAGTAATATTGCAATCTAATAATACTAGAAACGTCTATTTACATAATTTTACACTAGAATATTTGTACATGACTGTATTTAATCTACTATTTACATTGTTTTAGTCCCCTCCTATCTCTCTTATACAATTGTTACCTTATTTCTGGTTTTTTCTATATAAATTATATCATGTACTAATTGTAATTAGTGTACACTCATTGTACCCAATTCACTCCATATAATGGTTAGCTTTTAGCTAGCTCAGAACCCTTCAATTTTTTCAGTAATGGGTCTGTTTACATTGTGTCATATCATGGTAGTCATTTATTTTTATTAAAACAATAATTAAATTGTTATTGTTACACTTGGTTTGTGTTTCCAAAGTAGTATTAGACATTATTCTGACTCTTGATAATGTTTTCATTTACTTTTAAACAAGTTTATATGTTACATTTTTCATAAGTAACTTGCTCCTCATAGTTTGTTTACATCTGGGTTCCTTCATCATAGTCATTTGGTTTTTAATTATTTGTATATAAAATGACTGTTTTCATGGTCATAGTCTGTTCTCAAAGTAGCATGAAGTTTTCCTCTTACTACTGGTAACACTCTTAACAATCTGTGTTCAATCTTTAATACAGTATTTTTCTTAACTAGTTTGTTATACAATGGTTCAGCTTACTTCTGGTTATACGTACATAGTTAGTTAGTTTACAATATTTTGGTTACAATACTGTTACTATTATGTTCAGAATCTGTTCTCAAAGTAGTACCAGATGTTTATCTAACTACTGGTAATACTTTTATTAACATTGGTATTTGTTTTGATATTGTATTTTGTCTAACTAAATTGGTATACTTGTTCCATTTCTCCTATCTCTGTGCCATCATATTTGATCTGTTTTATTTACATTGTGTTGCAACATAATACACTGTTTATTAGGATTTATTATTATTTATAACAAATTCTTGATTGATATCATAGTTGATGGTCATTTATTTACATTAACATGTATGATTTTCTGTTTCATAGGTGTCTTCCCTATGGGGTTATGTAACACTGTACAACATGTTTTAATGCAGTATTTTGCTCCTACTAACATGACTTCAGTATGGTATCTTACTATAATATTTTAATTATTTTGTTACACATGTTTATACAACTCCTTAAACAATAACACAAATCTTTTTGTATTAATTACAATATCTCTCTGGTCATTGGTTGAATTTGATTCTTGTTACTTTGTTTGGTACATAACAAAGGTTTTTTTTTTTTTTTATTGTCAGTTCTCTATGAACAATAATATAATTGTTCGATTTTATTCTATTCTGGTGGTCTTTTGATTATCTATATAGATCACAGTCTTTATTAAATTAGTCACACTAATTGTCTGTGTTTATTTGACTATTTTAATTCTTGCTGTTTCATTATGAAATTAACATATCTTCTTACACTATAAACTTTATCACTGGGATTGTTTGTGTGGTTTATTCAGTTGAAATTAGTTAACTATTCAGAGGTTTCACATCTATATTAAGTACTCACTGTAATTGTTTGTGGTTCCTTAAATGTTAAACACTGTTTTTCTTTTCATATTTGATAATCACCATTCCTTTGGTCACTTATATAGTCTCTAGTACACTTGGTTTATGTTGAGTCCTTGCATGATCTACCCATTTTCTTCTCTCTTCATGGTACGCTTCCTTGTCCTTCTTCTTTCTTCTTCTTCAGTATTTTCATTGTAGTCACTATCTTTATTTGTTTTCCTCTCTGTTGGAGTTTATTTGTCCTTATTTTGTTGGTTCCCCTCACTGTTGGATCCTAGTGGGTCTGGTTACTGATATTTTGTTTTGGCTCATGGTCATTTTCTTTCTTCATTTCGTATTTGGTGTTGCTATGTTAATATTATCTTCCTCATCGTTGGATTTTTATATTAAATATTTGTAGATACACACTTTTATATACTTGGGTTTATTTATCTAGACATACTGCCATGCTTTTCTCTTACTTGACGTTATATTAGCTTATTTTATGTAACTACCATATTTGGTAACGTTACATATGCCTTCCTATAAGAATTGATTAATTCTGAATTATTATACTATCTTTTTCATTGAAGAATTTATCAATTGTTGTACATTCCATGTCGATTCACATGTTTTTTCCATATATCCCTTTACTTTCTTCTATTTGAATCATATTTATTTCTTCTCTATGTAATCATTTCCCTCGTTTATTTAGTTCCCTAATTCCCTAACATAAGTTTAGCTGGGGCAGTTTAGAGCGGCTCACTTTGGCTATTCAACTCTACTGGCCATACTAACTTCAATAAATATGGAGGCAAATCATCTCCTTCAATAATAATAAATGATTGCTGGCATTATTCATCAGTCAATTCATCTCAAATCATCAAAATAATAATAGTGGTCGTTCTTCCGACAAATAATAAATATTCTTGGGATTAAATCACGCATCTGCGGTTTATACATTGTTATACTCTCTTTTCTTGATTCAACTCAACTAAATTCTTCACATATTATAGGGATAGTTTGTTTTACACTTCATCACTGGTATACTCTCATGATTATCTTCGTTAGTATATTACTTTTCATTCTTCTTCATCATTGATTAATCTCTTCATTTTGTGTCACATTGAACGTCGTCTCGTCATATTCTTCATTTCAGGTTTTATTCTTCTAGATATAATTCATAAGTACATTTATTTTTTATTTTCTCCTTTTTCATGGTTTTATTTGGTATTTATATTCCATGTGGTATTGGCTTTTCTCTAGTAAAATACACTAGAAACAATGTGGTTGTGTGTGGTGGTTTGTCTACATTAATACATTTCTTTGGGTTTATTCTTCCAACTTCTCATTTGCTCCTTCTTCCTTTTTCAATAGTACGGGTAAGATGTTAAGTTTTACTGGTTGACTAGGCTCTTGGAAATATTTGTGCCATAGTTGTAGTGTGTCGGCCTCGTATGTATTTTCTTCTCCTTTTTATAGTATGGGTAAGATGTTCGAATTACTTGTTGACTAGGCTCTAGGAAGTATATATATTATATATAGTTATGCCATAGATCTCGGGTGTCCGTCTCGTATGTTATTTCTTTTTTATAGTACGGGTAAGATGTTAAAATTACTTGTTGACGTGGCTCTTGGAATTATATTTGCCGTAGATGTTGTTTGTCTGTCTCGTATGTTATTTTTCTCTTTATAGTATGCTATTATTTATAAATACAATGTTCTGAATCCTTTACATAAATTCTTTGGGAGCATGTTTCCTCACATTATAAAATTACAATATATATTCAATGTTCATTACATAGTTATATAGTTACTTCTCATTTGATATAAACACACAATAATCTTCATAGCAATAATACATCTTTTTTTCTTTAGTCAACATCTATTTTTATAATCATACTTTCATTTTTTCACATTTTTAAGAAACAATAATCTTCATGGCCACATTTCATTGTTCATCTTGATATAGTCAACAGTTATATTCATAATTATACTTTCATCTTTCATAATAAACATTTTCATCCTTTACATAATATCCATAATAAAATAATTCTTATCGCTAACTTTTCACTTTTAGTCCCATATTTTAATTGTCAATATATCTTTTCATTGAAGTCTGATTATAAGTATTACTGGTTATCATAATAGTCGGTCCCATAATTCAGTGTATATTTTATTCAGTTTAACCGTAATCGTCGTTCTCCTCTCTTCTTGTCGATCGGACTTCTTTGGCATCCATACTCCTGTCCGTTCTTGACCTATATCAGGCTATCATCTGGTTTTTCCATTTGAAGGCTATTAGGGCTGAGTCTGCCTTCCATTCTTCTGTCTTCTTTTTCTCTCTTTCTTCAATATATTTGTTTCCATTGTTCTTTTGGTGGCTGTCAGTACTGATGTTTGGTAACTCTCTCAATTTGGTTTGGGTATCGTCACCTATCTTCTGATTGGGTACTTTCGTTAATTGACTCCTCTTCTTCCGCAGTTCTCTTATCTCTCTGGCGTATCCTTCGACAATCCGGTCCCATTTCTCTTGATAGCCTTCCTTTTTCTTAAAGTATCTGACTCTTCTTTTGGAAATCCGTGGTTGAAATGCTTTGTTGGTCATTTTCTTCTTCGTTGTTACATAATCTTCCTCTTCGTCCATCTCCATGATGCTCCTCCGATACTCCTTCCTAAAGACCCCTTCTTCATGGTTGACGATTGGTAAGTTGACCACATTAATCAGACCATTTCTAGTCATTTCAATTAATTCTTTTGTAATTCTTGCCTTCCTTGGGCGTATGGTTCTTCTTTCTTCCATCTTCACCTCTTCCGTTTCTTGAATTATCTGGATCTTCTTATCTCCACTATCTTTAGGCTCTGGATTCGCTTGTCCTATGTTTTTATCTTCAGGTACTTCTTCAATCTCCATTTGTTTGTCATCTATCGTCGGGTTGGGTTGTTCCCTCTCACTTCTTAATTTTTCTCAAAATTTCCTGTTGTCTTCTATGTCCTCTATTATACTATTATGGCACTCATCCAATTTCTTACACAAGTCTTCCCTCAAGGATCGGTTGGTTTCTTCTATTTTATTGATTAAGTCCGCCCTCAGTGACTCTATTGATTTGTTGTTGCTTTGCTCTATCCTCTGACTCAACGTCTCCATCGTTTTGTTGGTGCCTTCGATGATCATCCGCATCATCTCCTGGTAATCCACACTTACAGGGTTCGTTGGTCTCTCTGGTTGGCTTATTTCCAGTAGAACGCCTTGAGATACGATTTCCGGCTCCTCCTTGTCTGGTCGTCGAACCTCCTCCGCCGGTTCAAGTAGTTTGTTCCCTGTTTCTACTAAAATTTCTTCGACGTCCTCCGTTGACGTAGCCTCCTTTTCTGCTTCTGTTGCCCTCTTTCTCGACGTTGATCTCGACTTTGATCTCTTTGTGTACATCTTGATATGCTGGTAATGTACCTGCTGTCTCCTCACGGATTGGGGTGATTAGGTTACTGGTTATGGTATATTTTTCCCTAATCCGCGCTCAGACGTTGGGCGCCAATCTATAAAGTAACTTTATAGATACAAGTAGATCTGTAGTAGATATAGTGGTGTAGTAGTGTGAGTGCAGATACGCACCGGTATCTACGGTATGTTGTTTTTTATAAAATGTTCTAATTATAACTATTATGGTTATTAGTGTGATTGTATTGTCTAATAGATGCGTATTAATGGTTCACTTCTTCGATTTAAAATGTTTCGTGCACTCTGTTATATACCTCCTTCACTTACCACACGCGGATATTTTAGTCCTGTTCAGTGACGGTTCTGCTGAAATACATACACTTTACATACAAATAAATATTCAGGTTGAATATTCAATATGGTTATCACATACAATGTAAATGATGTAATATCTAAATAATGTTATGAATTATTAGATCTGTTTAAACTCTTCCGCCACCTTGGTAGAACTGATTAAAAATAAATTAGTTAATTTAAATTTGAAATGATACTCTTTTTCACTGGTAATAAAAGTGGAGGTTTATTAACAATTCAAGTTATTATAAAATTTTCTAACAATTAACAATCAATGACTAACAACCTTTCTGATAATAATTACAATTAATAAAATTCAAAATAAGACTCTGTTCAGCCTCAAGGCTGATAAACCTGTTAGTTGTACAATGGTTTAATTTCAAGAGGTTATGTTCTCTTGTATCAGTGAATTACCATATTCGTAAGGTTCTTTTAGGTAGCATGATACCAGGTACAAGATGTAATATTAATAATGATATAAAATGAACAATAATTAATAATAAACCAACAATATAAAAATCGAAAATTAGTACCATATATCTGATAGTTATGGTATTATCGTACGCGGGAATGTGCACGCAACCTACAGTACTTGTTTTACAAATACCAAGCTCGTTGGCTTGTACGGTTGAAATGTATTACTTTATTTTAATAATTCGTTTTGATAATTATTTACTTACAAGAGAAAAATTCATTAAAAACCTCTTGTTATTATTTCCATCTGGTTTGGACTTTACTTGAGAACAGACTTGTAACAGTGAAATTGGCAAGTTGCCGTTACGACTTTAAGGTTACCTTACAACAGATATTGTTATAATGGTTAATTATTTTTTAATATTTATTATTTCTTAATCTAGATATAAACACATTATTCGTAATATTTTGATGTGTCATTATCAGTATTACATTTATTCTTTCGCATGAAAGTTAAAAACGTTTACTTTAAAACATCGAAAAATCAAGAAAACAATTTTAGTCAATTGAGTGACTATTGGTATTACTCGTATTTAGTCATAAATGCTTCAAACATAATTCTTTAAATTATGATAAATAATTAAAATATTTATTCAATATTTTAATAATTATGAATTGAAATTTCCTTCAATTCTGATAATTCAATCATAGTTTTTGATACTTCGCTTTTTTCTGACTTGCGTAGTATCAACATTGTTTATTTACGAAAATATTATTTATGTTTCAAAGTTATTTAAAATAAAAAATTGTACTCCCTGTTTTTTATCTTTCACAACACTCGCAAGTACGATTGATATTATACACTAACCGTACTTGAATAAATTTGCACTCCGCACATTTCACTCGTATATATTGGTGTAGTTTAAACGTTATGTGTATGTGAATTACTTATGTCTCTTGTATCGCGCACAATTCAAAAATTAAAACTTCTTCATGTCGGCGAGTGACGTGACCTCTCCATCGAAAGACTGATCGTGAACTGTGTTGCTTCTTCGAAGCGTCTCCTGCTCGTCTGCCAATATTCATTCATTTGATTGGCTGAAAAAACTATACTCTCCGACCCAAAGCCCTTTGTTTTCTTAAAACATTTAATTTTTTACCAAATTTGACTTTGCGTTTGAGGCTTTGTGACGTCAGCACTGGTACAAAAATTTAATTGAAAAGTTTAAAATCACAATAACTTTCTTAATCTATGTTCTATCGTTAAATGGTTGATGTCAGTGAATTGCAGACATCCTGCGCTTCAATTTAAGTCTAAACATGATTATTTTCTGTCCATCACTTCTATCACTATAACGATTTTATTAATTATTTATGGTGTATCTTATATTTATAAGTCTATTACACCAAATTTAATTATTTATATTAAAACACTTTTTAAATAAACGCTCTGAGTCCATATCTCAACTGGTTTGATTCAAAACTTGGGAATAATCGTTCCCTAAACAATATCTCATTATGGCGTCTTTAGGCGTCCATATTTGATTTTTCATAAATGTATTTAAAACTAATTTTCCTTATTTAATACTAGTAATATTGCAATCTAATAATACTAGAAACGTCTATTTACATAATTTTACACTAGAATATTTGTACATGACTGTATTTAATCTACTATTTACATTGTTTTAGTCCCCTCCTATCTCTCTTATACAATTGTTACCTTATTTCTGGTTTTTTCTATATAAATTATATCATGTACTAATTGTAATTAGTGTACACTCATTGTACCCAATTCACTCCATATAATGGTTAGCTTTTAGCTAGCTCAGAACCCTTCAATTTTTTCAGTAATGGGTCTGTTTACATTGTGTCATATCATGGTAGTCATTTATTTTTATTAAAACAATAATTAAATTGTTATTGTTACACTTGGTTTGTGTTTCCAAAGTAGTATTAGACATTATTCTGACTCTTGATAATGTTTTCATTTACTTTTAAACAAGTTTATATGTTACATTTTTCATAAGTAACTTGCTCCTCATAGTTTGTTTACATCTGGGTTCCTTCATCATAGTCATTTGGTTTTTAATTATTTGTATATAAAATGACTGTTTTCATGGTCATAGTCTGTTCTCAAAGTAGCATGAAGTTTTCCTCTTACTACTGGTAACACTCTTAACAATCTGTGTTCAATCTTTAATACAGTATTTTTCTTAACTAGTTTGTTATACAATGGTTCAGCTTACTTCTGGTTATACGTACATAGTTAGTTAGTTTACAATATTTTGGTTACAATACTGTTACTATTATGTTCAGAATCTGTTCTCAAAGTAGTACCAGATGTTTATCTAACTACTGGTAATACTTTTATTAACATTGGTATTTGTTTTGATATTGTATTTTGTCTAACTAAATTGGTATACTTGTTCCATTTCTCCTATCTCTGTGCCATCATATTTGATCTGTTTTATTTACATTGTGTTGCAACATAATACACTGTTTATTAGGATTTATTATTATTTATAACAAATTCTTGATTGATATCATAGCTGATGGTCATTTATTTACATTAACATGTATGATTTTCTGTTTCATAGGTGTCTTCCCTATGGGGTTATGTAACACTGTACAACATGTTTTAATGCAGTATTTTGCTCCTACTAACATGACTTCAGTATGGTATCTTACTATAATATTTTAATTATTTTGTTACACATGTTTATACAACTCCTTCTTAAACAATAACACAAATCTTTTTGTATTAATTACAATATCTCTCTGGTCATTGGTTGAATTTGATTCTTGTTACTTTGTTTGGTACATAACAAAGGTTTTTTTTTTTTATTTATTGTCAGTTCTCTATGAACAATAATATAATTGTTCGATTTTATTCTATTCTGGTGGTCTTTTGATTATCTATATAGATCACAGTCTTTATTAAATTAGTCACACTAATTGTCTGTGTTTATTTGACTATTTTAATTCTTGCTGTTTCATTATGAAATTAACATATCTTCTTACACTATAAACTTTATCACTGGGATTGTTTGTGTGGTTTATTCAGTTGAAATTAGTTAACTATTCACAGGTTTCACATCTATATTAAGTACTCACTGTAATTGTTTGTGGTTCCTTAAATGTTAAACACTGTTTTTCTTTTCATATTTGATAATCACCATTCCTTTGGTCACTTATATAGTCTCTAGTACACTTGGTTTATGTTGAGTCCTTGCATGATCTACCCATTTTCTTCTCTCTTCATGGTACGCTTCCTTGTCCTTCTTCTTTCTTCTTCTTCAGTATTTTCATTGTAGTCACTATCTTTATTTGTTTTCCTCTCTGTTGGAGTTTATTTGTCCTTATTTTGTTGGTTCCCCTCACTGTTGGATCCTACTGGGTCTGGTTACTGATATTTTGTTTTGGCTCATGGTCATTTTCTTTCTTCATTTCGTATTTGGTGTTGCTATGTTAATATTATCTTCCTCATCGTTGGATTTTTATATTAAATATTTGTAGATACACACTTTTATATACTTGGGTTTATTTATCTAGACATACTTCCATGCTTTTCTCTTACTTGACGTTATATTAGCTTATTTTATGTAACTACCATATTTGGTAACGTTACAATATTCATTCACAATTTTATGGTACAATGCAGAAACTGTTATAACTAGGGCTCAGATTTACATGGCAAGTCATATAATGTCACACACATGTATATTTAAATCATTTTTTAATGTTTAGGTAACATTTAACTAAAACTTTTATAAAATCATATTTTTGGTCATATTAGACTACATTTTTTATGTTTCCAGTCCAGTGTATGTTTATGTGTCCAGTGTATCCACTATCACTGGATGACAGTGGTTCATTTATTATTTACATTGAAACAAATAATACTACCACCTAATATTATTACAGCATTTTAAGCCTTATTAAGCTTAATATTATTAAGTGCCTTCTTTTTGAACAGTAAAAAGAATAATCATATTCTATTATTGACAAATATATTGTCAAACATTCCTGTGTAAAAGTACATACTCTAAGTTCTCAGAAATTCTTAGAAAAATGCACTTCTCAACCCATGTTGAGAAAAGCCTGTCTGTTTCCCTACTACAATACAATAAAACAAATGTGAATGAGTAAAAGAAAAAAAGATTCGGGTGTCTATAAGAAAACCACCATGAAGAAGTTACATACATGGTAAATGTAGTTGTACACATCCTTAAAAATGACTAGGCATGATACCTACTGATATATGAAACATTGGAACAGTGAATAATTCCTCTGTAGCTATTATTTTTGACAAAACAATAAAATTATTGTACCGAGATAAAGTGGGAGAACAGAATGTGCTCCTCTTTGAACATATGCTGCCCTTTGTATGGTAACGGCAACAAAGAACTACATATTATATGTTGTATTCTAACTTGGTGCACATTACTTGTCTCACACGTCTTTCACAGAGAGTTTGAAGAAATCAGAGGGCAGTATACTGAAATAAACATATTCATTACAAATAGGAAGATTTTTTTGGTGAGGCACCACTTTAATTATTGAAGTTTATATTAGAGGCACCATCTATACCCCCACTCTGAGTATCTCTATTGGGGAAACTTGGCTTGATGCTGCAAACTATTACAGTTACAATTATTGTGAGATAGTGAAGATTTTCAATATATTTGATAGGAATGATTCAAGTGTAATCAAAACTGTATGTGTGTTGTTTTCAGCTGTGTTATCAAGAAATTTGTCTTACATTAAACCTAACTTTTGTGTCTCATAAAAATCTATTTCTTGGATTTGAAACTGGGTATGCAGTTGTGTCATATGTTAAAAAAGCTGAAAAATACTGAAAGTGAGATATTCCAAGCACAAGGTGAAGTAGCTGAAGAAGTCTGAGTAAAATTAAAAAGTCTACTTGAATTTGAACAAAATGTGGAATAGTCAACAATATGTAAAATTGCTGACATCATTAGTGGAAAAATATAGTTGGCTGGAAGTGATCCAAACTATGTTTACCAGTGCTGCAACATTTTCTAGCTTTACATCATGCGAGGTAGAAAGGAGTTCCTCAAAATACAAAGATCTATTGGTAGGTAGCCTGAGGTCTTTAACTCTGAAAACTTTAAAACGCGTCCCAGCTTGGAAATGCAGACTAATTTAAAGTACAAACATTAATCTGCAACTTTTTGTTAAAATTAAATATATTACTGGTTTATACAGAACAGAAACAAAAATTATATTTATTCTAGATTAATCAACTTATCTTATATTTATTTCTATAAGGAAATTTTACCAGTTCCTGATCACATTTTGGTATTTTTTAGGGTTTACGTGCATGCAAATTCCCAAATTTCTTTAGGTCATATAATCCAAGCCTAGTTATAAACTCTTAAGGAGGACAAGCTGGTTTATAAATTGTACATTCCTAAGAAGTGTGATTCACTTAGTGACAAATCTAATTAATCCAAACAATACATACAAATGTTTCTAACATACATGGAACAGGCAGCAGTATACATATAACATATACACATTTACACCCAAAGTGCAATCTTATTTTGTATAAAGTGTTAAAAACAAATTACACGTGCGTGTGTTCACGCACACACACACACAAGCGTGTTAATGAAGTATGTATCAATAGTCTACTTAAACACTGAAATATAAAAGTGTTACCTTATGCTGGTCAAGCCAAATGTCAGCTAGAAATATTATCATCGCATCAGTATCATTGTTTTCTATCTGTTTCAATCTTTCTGAAGTCTTCATCTCTGGAACTCCACCAAATACATTATTGGAGCCAAAATATATTCTGTAAAAAAAAAGGCAATCTAAATACTCATTTACCAAACATTTCTACACATGATACCATGTGTGATTCTGCAGTATAATACTTTGTACCTACATATATGTGTACAATAACAGTTCACTGATTTTACATGTTAATTTAATGTAACCATGATATACTGTAATTTTACAAAAAACTACTGAAATATTTAAACTAATATAATACATAAAATTAAGCAAGTATTAATAATAGATAAATAATTATCCTCCATACTAAAAAATTATGTATTAGAAGTATATTATTATGCAGAAGCACAATTTTCTATAGAATTAAAAATAATACTATACGATTATAAACAATTCTTACAAAGCAATTTTGCATAATAATAATAATAATAATAATTTAAAAAACATACAAATTCATCTGGAATCTCTTTCATTGTTATAAATTCCAACTTGTTAAACTTTTAAAACTTTGTGTTTTTTATTTTTGAAAAACTTAAAAAGTACTGTTACGGCATCACAGAACAATCTACGTGTTTTGTCGAATGTGCCAGAAGAAACTCGATGTAACACGTGTGGCGTACGTGCTTGTAGACGCATATACGAGAAGTTTCTCGAAGGCGCCAGCTGCGCGGACTGTATCAAGGCCGCAAGTAATTACGTCGTAACATACTGGCGCTATCGAATAATCTAGTAATCTGGGGCAGTATATATACCGGTAATCAACGACGTTCAGTCAGTTCAATGCGAGATATTGGAAAGAGCGGTTCGAGAGTATTAGTGCGATATATACAGAGTGGTTCGAGTTATTACTGTGTACGTTCAAGTAGTTATTAGTGAAGTGTTGGATTTTATAATCGGACAGAATAATTGCAATACAACTGTCTTTAATATTAGTGACATTTATTTGCGTGTAAACACTTTTTATTTGATTTGTTGTAGTAGACTGTGTTCTTAATTACGAACTGTTTTACTGTAACAATTAAAGCTGGTGATTAGTGACTTAATTGGTGTCTTGTACTTATTTTGTTTCCACTGTACACTTACTTAAGTAAGTAGACCGTCGTAACAGTGGTGTCAGAACTGGGATAGAACGGTTAACAGTGGAAACTATGTACAAGACGAGTGTGACTCGTAATTAATCGGTAAACATGGATCCCAGTCAGATGATTGAAGCTTTACAAACACTGCTGCGGCAGACACAGGAAGAAGCAGAAAAATGACAGGATGAGAAACGCAGACAGGAAACAGAAGAAGCAGAAAAACGACAGGATGAAAAATGTAAGCAAGAAGCAGATAAAACGGAAGCACTCTTTGAAGCTATGCAGAAACAGTTGCAAGAACACAGTACCGCAGAATTGGGTCTCCTACGAGGTGAGCTTAATAAACAAGTTACTAAAATATCGGAGGTACAAGAATCAATGACATTAAAAATAGCTGAAGTAGAAAAATCTGTCTCGAGTGTTGAAGAATCGATGTCTACAAAAATATCTGACGTAGGAGAATCCATGTCAAATAAAACAGCTGAAGTAGAAAAATCTGTCTTGATTGTGGAAGAAACTGTCAACAAAAATATCTGCAGTAGAAGACTCGATTACAAATATAAAAGAGCAGATTAAAAATGAAGTCGAGCAGTGTCTGAAATTACAACCAAAACAACTTTGTGAACAGACTGTACCAATGATAAAGTCAGAAAAAGACACAGAAAATAAGTCAATAGAGAAAGTAACTTTGCCTGCAGTAGGGACAGTTCATGTCAAAGCTACAACCTTTGACGGAAGCAGTCACTGGGCAACGTACCTCCGCCAATTTGAAGCTGCTGCATAAACAAATAATTGGACAGAGAAAGACAAGGGAGTCTCACTCGTTCTCGCATTAAAAGGACCTGTGGCAGAACTACTACATAAAGTGCCACCTGACAATCAGAACACCTATGCCGAATTGATAAAAGTTCTAGAATTACGGTATGGTGATAAACATTTGCAAGATGTGTACTACACTCAGTTGAGAACAAGACGACAACGTTCCAGGGAGAGTCTTCACGAGTTTGAAGCAAGTATCGACAGATTGATTAGACTGGCCTATCCTGTAGCACCAGAAGACTTCCGAATAAGGTTTGCGGTGCAGACATTTATTGATGGCATCGGAGATTGTGAACTTCAGCAAGTGTTACGAATGGCAAGACACCGAGATAGCTTAGAAGCTCTTGTTCACACCCTAAAGTTTGAAGCTGCCAAGTCAGCATCCCGCTACATTAATGGGTTTGTGCCATCACGTTGCAGTCAGAAGATCCCTGTATCACATTGCCGTTACGATGGGTGCAGAAAAACAATGTTGTCAGCCAAACAATTTAAAAGTTCAAGAGAGTCGCAACGATTTGAAAAAGACAGAAGACCGAAATGTTACAACTGTGGAAAACGTGGTCATCTACAGGTAGACTGTTGGGAGAAGAAGATACCGAGAGAAGAGAGTGATCACACCAATTGGAGAAGTAAAGCCCCAGAACAGCACACAGTTTCTACACTACATAAGACCAGTGGAAACTTGATCGTTAATGGATTTGTGGAAGGTAAACCAACATCATTTACAGTTGACACGGGCACAACAGTGTCCATTGTGCGCCCTGATATAGCAACTGCCAGCCTCTAATTAGCTCTTGTACAATACAGACTGTGACTAGAAGCCCCGTCAAGGTGCTAGGAAAGGTAGACGTACGTGTACGCCTGGGTCTTCTCGAGTTTAGCCACCAAATGCTCGTTGCAGACATTGTCGATGAAGTGATTCTTGGCACGGACATTATGAATGCCTACGGATTCGTTGTGGACTTAAGAGAGAATGTCCTGAAGGTTGGCCAAGAGAAGATAAAGCTTTGCATGGGTAAAATGACAGGGTCTACCAACCATTCGATTAAGCGAGTGGCATTAGTCGAAGAAAAAGTCAACAAGTCTGGTCAAGAGGAACCCTCCCTGTTGCAAGCGGAAATGGAGGAAGAACTAGCAGAGGAAGTACAAATAAGTATAACGACAAAAGAAGTGATTGGAAAGCCAACTATGGGTGTCGAGACAAAACTCTTTCTTGTTCCTAAGCTGATAGAAGCGCCTGAGGACAAAGTGGCTGAAGATGAGGTTACGCAAGAGGTTGTTCACGAGAACCAAACAAACTTTGATCAGCCAGTGGTATTTAGGTCATCAGGAGTGGACGCAACGGGAGTGATTCCAGCGAAACTAGTGGTTGCGCGAAAGACTCGCATTCCTGGGAACATGATGTTCAGATCACACGAGACTGAATTCGAAGAATGGGAAAATTATCCTTCGCAAGGACGTCCACCTAGATCGCCTGGTCGAGTATTACTTCGGAGACGGTTTGCCAGTTCGGGACAAACAGGCTTAAGGAGGGGGCAGTGTTACGGCATCACAGAACAATCTACATGTTTGTTGAATGTGCCAGAAGTAACTCAATGTAACGCGTGTGGCGTACGTGCTTGTAGACGCATATATGAGAAGTTTCTCGAAGGCGACAGCTGCACGGACTGTATCAAGACCGCAAGTAATTACGTCGTAACTATACTGGTGCTATCGAATAATCTAGTAATTTGGGGCGGTATATATACCGGTACTCAACGACGTTCTGTCAGTTCAATGCGAGATATTGGATAGTGCGGTTCGAGAGTATTAGTGCGATATATATATATAGTGGTTCGAGTTATTACTGTGTACGTTCAAGTAGTTATTAGTGAAGTGTTGCGTTTTATAATCGGACAGAATAATTGTAATACAATTGTCTTTAATATTAGTGACATTTATTTGCATGTGAACATTTTTTATTTGATTTGTTGTATTAGACTGTGTTGTTAATTACTAACTGTTTTACTATAACAATTAAAGCTGGTGATTAGTGACTTAATTGGTGTCTTGTACTTATTTTGTTTCCACTGTACTTACGACCATCGAGTAGACCGTCGTAACAGTACGTTAACTTATATAAAATTATTTTTAACTAGTGGCTTGTTGGCGAAATAGCCCCAATTTACTGAGAATGTTTACGGATATTTCAGTCAAGTAAGAAACAAATTTATTAAGAATTGTTTTTATTTAATATTTCAATAAACTCAGAAACAAATTGTACCAATTTTGTGCTGTTAGTATTCTGTAGTAAAAGCAGCCTAGTGGTTGTATCATTCTGTAATAGTATTTCCGTGTAATAATGTTCTTTGTGTATGCAGCATCAGTATCACCACTTAGCCTTACTCATTCGTTTCATTACTGATTACCTGTACATCTGTTGGAGCCTTCACTTAACTGAATGCCACATACAGCTGTCCATGAGTAAAAATGGGCTTACGCAGATAAATTCCAATTTTCCTAAAAGTCTATTATTTTCCTAACTATTCTTAGCCTTTAGTCATACCAAATACTAGTCTTAATAAGAACTGCAACCCTGACATACAGAATGGCATGTTTGGGTTGGTTGATATCAGCTTTATTCTCGGTAATGCTCTTCCAAGCCCTGTAAGAACTTCCAGGTTTACTATGTTTTCAATTAAACTACATACCACCATGCGGTCACCATTAACTAAATGTGAACCCAAGTTTATATTTCTGATGAGCATTATAATAGCACCAACTTTGAGGATAAGTTTATGGGTGGCATTCCAGAGGGTGTAATGGAATTCAGGTACTCTAATGGGATGTTCAATTTTTCTGCTGGATCATTCACGATGACCAAGTCTACACTGCACCTCCTGGTTCATCTACATTATTTCCATCCAATGAATTACTAAAGATATGGTTAACAATTGAATTTTCCTTGCTTATATGAATCTGCTGGGAATATTAATAATGTTTCCACCATGCTCAATAGAAATAGTTCAGTTTTCCAATCGCAGTGTGGTTGTGAAAGTTCAAATTTTACTTGTCTGAATGCAGGCCTCCAGGATTTGAACTTTACTTGTAATTGGGACTACTGGTAAGACCTGCCTGAAATCTCCATCGAAAACTATCACTTTTCCACCCATTAGAACAGTATTTAACAAAGGATCTTCACATTTCATTATGTGTCGAAGTAAATGATCCATACAATATACTGCTGCTGCAGGGATCATTGACGCCTCGTCAATTAGAATAAATGACGCTTCACTTACAACTGTAGCTCTTTCTGATGTAGTCTTGATGGAGGAATCTAAAGAAGGCAACACAGGAACAGGAAGACCTTCCTCCACAGGAGTGTAGTCCTCATCCAAGAAACTTTACAGTAAAACATACACTGCAGAAGTATGTCTTATGTCATTTCTGTAGAGAAACTCCACGGGAAAATATAAAAGGCTGAAAGAACTAAAGGAAAGATAGGAGACTACGGATAGAAGTAATACAGTATGAAATATCAAGGCTCAGAGAATAAACTGGTTTCTGCACGTGAAATGAAGATCATCAGAAGAGACGATAAGGAGAGGAATGAATGGAGATGAAGAAGACCAGATGGAGGGGGGGAGAATGAAGGTAAAACCAGATCCAGGTAGATGCAAAGAAGATTGAGTCCACAAAATGAGAAAGATAAACAGTTATGAGCTGGGAAAATGAAAAGTAGTAATCAGTCAGAGAAGCTACAAGATGCATAAATTTGTGTCTGGTCTCTTGAGAATAACTCAAGAGATGTTGGAGACAGATTCATTGCAACATAAGAATAATAGAAGCTCCAGAGAGTGAATTCTGTGAATTTTGTAAAAACACCAGTTTTGCTACATTTTTAATTTCTCTCCTGTAAAATGTTTATATCTTTTTTTATATACACAAAGCCATGCATATGAGGTGTGTTAAAAAAGAATGGGACTTTTTTTTCATCCGCGATCAAATGAAGCATGGGCCACGGGAACATAAAGCATGTGACCTTGAGTACAGGCATGCAGTGCACCCTAGCGCGCAAGTGCTGACTTCTGCCATCCCACTACAACAAATCAGTCACTGTCTGGCTGCATGTCAATCGAGTGCCCGCCGGATTTCATTTACAGTATGTGCCGCGACTAGGAAAAACATCGCGGCGAGAGTTAATTATTTTAGTTTACGTCTTCTTTGCGCCTAGATAGTTATGCTGCGTGGCGTCGGCGATTACAGCGAGCCGGCTGATCGTAACGCGATCTGTTGGTTAGTTGCCGTAACCACGGTTTAGCCGGAACGGTTCTCGCGTGAGGTTCGCAGTCTAGTTGCTGTCTTTTTCTCGACCCGTTCTGAACACCGGCGGCGAAATTAGATTTCTGTCTGTACTACTACCGCTTTCTGCCATGGGCGAATAATTTTATAAAGGACCTCTGGGTTCCCGCATCAGATTCGGGACAGAAGGATGGCGACTACTACACCCGTCGCCATCAGCCTGAGCATTGCTGACTAGCTCCCCTATTTTGTCGCCGGCGTTAGGCATGGGACCCGCCATGTAATACAGGATGAATCAACCGTCTTCCAGAACCAGCAACTCACTACCCACTGGGACCTGAGCCGACCATCTGCCTCAGCACGTGGCAACAGCTGTAAACCAGGTGAAACTGTTCCAATTATTCAAATCGACCTCGCGACAAATTCTGTTACACCTATTGAGTGAAATATAAAAAGTATAAAACAGTTACATGCCGTTTTGTGAACTATATTGCAGTTAGACATTAGTTGATCAACACTGAACATGTCGGTTCATTATGTACACGCCCATAATACAGTGGCACTGATTACTAAACTATTAATAAGTCAATAATTGTGAGTCAATAATTGTATGCCGGACTAGCAGGCATGTGCACTGCGATTGTTTCATTCTTTTTGTTCAAATTCTTTAATTCCTTGGATTAACTGTTTGTGCTGTGTCATGCCTGGTCAGCTCATGCTGTCCGCCATATCTATCCGGAAGTCATTCAAACTTGTAAATTCTCGTGTTACCTTGCTGTCTTTCTTTTTTTTATATTTTGTTTAGGTTCATTTGAGCATTTTCTTTTTTATTTCGCACTCCAATCGGGTGTGCATGCTTGCAGCCTGGGCAAAATCGAGCTGTGCTGATTGTTTGTTAATTTTATCAAGATTATAGTAGATTTATATACACAAGTGATTAATGTTGAAAAGGTATTTACGAATGTACAAGCACTGATTGTTAATATACCCGTTGGGTTATTATGAGATTATGATTATTATTTGTCAGTAGGCATTGTAAAAAGGATTGATTTAGCAATGATTGATCATTACCTGGAGTGCTAACTATGGAAGGCCTAAGGTCAACTTAAGAGATTTTTTTTATTAAAAGCCAAGCATAGGCTTGTGGTGATGGTCATATGCCATATTAATTGACCTTGTTCCGTTTTCTGAGTTATCTTAAAGCAACAAACCAAATGATTAATCATGGCTGGTCTCCCTTCTTCCTTCACTCAAGTGTGAATAATTGGTTGTTGTAAAAATGTTACAATTGATTTATTACTTATATTGCTTATCTTTAAACAAACGTATGTATATTTGTTATACACTGTGCTATATCACCTATGCAAAAATAAATATTGTTACGTTAATCCTGACTTTTATTTGCAAGTCCTGTCACAATGGGCTCAGTGCATTTTATGCTTCATCTAGGCCATCTGCCTAGTTCTAAAAATTACGGGTCGCCTTCCCCTTGTCAAAAAAAAAAAATTTTTTCTTAAAACTTTGAGAAGGGGCAATGAGGCGGCTCAAGTAGAACCTCACTAATCTGTCACCTGTGGGACTGGAGGTATGGTCGGAACACAAAAAAGGTCGGATTATCAGAAGAATACAAAATGTTTATTATTTCATTAAATGAGACAGTCTAAAATAAAATAAAACTTATACAGTAGGCTACCAGGCTATATGATTGGTTATGTACAATAAATGATAATATGTACAGTATGTATGTACACACAGTATTAAAAGTGTAAAAAAATATTGGTAAGTATTTACCTATGCCACACCCACAGAGTTCGGGGACGAAACGTAGTTTTCCCTATTCCTATAATGGTCTTGTATACAAATTGAGAAGCAGTTTGCTGCGGACACACTGGCTTTTTGCAGAATGTAGATTTTCAATTTCAGATCTTATGCCCACTAATGTTATGGACATACGCGACATATTGGAATCTTGGTACAAGCCCAACTTCGTGACATAATTATACATAGCTCTCTGATTGGTCAATCTGACAATTCGTTAATGACGTCGCAACGTTCCAAATACTTCTCTGCGATTCGTCAAATTTAAACGTAGAAATGCGGTTAGATATTCGTAAACCGACGCGGCATCATTGCGCTTAGTCTAGTCGCATAGCATAGTTTTCTTCAGTTGTGAGTTGTTGTTTTTTGGTAAAAATGGCAAGTTTCAGTGGTAGTGGGAGTGTTAGTGACAGTTGTGAAGTGCTTGTGATTGTCAATTTAGTTGGTAATTATCGGCTTTCTAGCCAATGCTGCTATTGAAGTGAAATATTTTTTTTCCATTCTTCTAGGTTATATAAACATGCGAAAAATAATTTTAAACGGCGGTCGAAATCGCATGTTTACACCCGCAAGCGCATGTTTACACGCGCAAGCGCATGTTTATACGCACAAGCGCATGTTTATACGCACAAGCGCATGTTTACACCCGCAAGCGCCTGTTTACATGCGCAAGCACATGTTTGTGCTCGAATTGTTTGTGATGTTAGCAAAAGTGGTTTGGGATAAATATACAACATGTAGGCTACTGCATTTGAGTATTTGGCAAAACTGAGTTGGGAATGCGTGCTTATGGGAGTAATTAATTTATTTATTTTTCTTCGTAAATAGCTTCGACCGCAGTTTAAAATTATTTTTCACTTGTTTATATAACATACAAGAATAGAAAAAAAATAATAATTTCACTTCACGATTGTGTGGTGTGGCGTAGGTAAATATTTACCAAAATATTTGTAAACACTAAAACTGTCACCAATTACTACATACACCAATTCACACAGGACGAGTAATTAGCACGCACTAGTAAGCGTGCTTACACTAAAAAAAAGTGTAAATGAATTGGCTCTATCTATTGCGAGAGCGCCTGCAATTCTAGATATGGAGTTCCACGAATTTGATGTTTTGAACAGTGTTGGCTCGATGTTTTCGATTTGCCAGAGCTCGAACTTCAGGACCGCAGAGATGTAGACATAACAACAGCTCAACACTCTTCATATCCAACACAGTTTAGCCACCAAGTGTAGTACCCTACTTTTATTTTCATGTTTATCAAGGCGACTTGACATTATTATAACCTGGTGTAGGCTAGACATTACAGTATCTGTTTATTCAGGTGCAGTCATGTAGTGTGATTCTGTCAGCTTGAGACTAAACTATAACGATTAGTCACTCTTATTTGAATAGCAGTATGGTACAATAAGTGGATATTGCAAAATGCTTATTACATCATTTGTGTATGGGTGGTCATAATTATTGTTTGTGACAGGAGGAAGGAACTATAATTTTTGACAAGACCTCTTATAAACTTTTACTGAAAGCAATTATAATTGCGGTTGCAATGAAACACCAGAGTTGACGTCATATCGTACGCAAAAACAAAACTCTAGAAATGTGACATAGCACTGAAACGAGAGTAGGAAAAAATTCGGAAGGTTTACACTAAATTTCGTATTTTCTGGAACATTAAAAAAAATCAGGTCTTCCGAAATTTCGGAAGACCTGGCAACACTGCGCACTAGACACTAGATGCCGGCTCACTGAGGCAGCAAAACAACTGACAAGTATGTAAACAAGCTGGTGAGTCATCAACAAGTCGGTGCCTGAGCCGCGGTCGGACCAACCGGATTGTCGGACCAGCTGGGGGTCGGACTAGAGAGGTTTTACTGTATTGTAAAATGACAGAAAAACTTGAGCAGCGGTACTGCATTAAATTTTACCAACGACTTGGTGATACTCAAGCGGATACTATTCGAAATATTCAGCAGTCTCTGGGGACGAAGCTATGAGTGTCACACTTATTAAGGAATGGTATAATCGATTCAAAGATGGCTGCACATCAGTGGACAGCAAACCAAGTTCTGGCAGGCCCTCAACAAGCCATAAAGATGAAATCATTGACCAAGTCCAAACTTTGGTTATGGAGGATCGTCGAATTACCATCCAAGAGATTGCAGCAGAGGTGGGAATAAGCATCGGTTCAGTACATTCCATTTTGACTGAAAATCTGGCTATGCGAAGAGTATCTGCAAAATTTGTGCCAAAGCTGTTAACGATGGAGCAGAAGGGACTCCATTTGGAGGTTTTGCAGGACATGTTGGATTGTGTAAAAACTGACCCAAGCTTTCTCAACACTGTGACCACTGGCGATGGGACTTGGGTGTATGGGTACGATCCCAAAACCAAAGTTGTCTTCACAATGGAAACATTCATCATCCCCATGGCCAAAGAAACCAAGACAAGTGCACAACGAAATCAAAGTCATGCTGATTGTGTTTTTCGACTCACTGCATCATGAGTACCCACCACATGGCCAAACAATTACCAAATACTATTTAGTGCGCAGCAAAATAAAAATCATGCTGATTGTGTTTTTTGACTCATTGCATCATGAGTACACACCACAAGGCCAAACAATAACCAAAGAATACTATTTAGAGATTATGCATCTCCTCCATGATGCTGTGTGGCGCAAAAGGCCGGACATGTGGACAGCGCAAACTTGGCAACTCATCGTGACAACGGACCTGCCCGTTCTTCTCATCTAATTCAGACTTTCTTAGTGAAACACAACACTCCTCAGCTACGCCAGCCTCCCTACTCTTCTGACATGGCTCCCTTGCGATTTTTTGTTATTTCTTAAGTTGAAAATGTCGCTGAAGGGGACCCTATTTGATTCAAGAAGAAGACATCATACAAAATCAATGAGACAGCTGTACTCCATACCAAAAGATGACTTCCAGATATTGTTTCCAAAAGTGGCAGGACCGCTGGAAGAAGTGTATGCAATCTAAAGGGGAGTACTTTGAAGGGGATAAATGTTTAAAACCTGCAACTAAATAAATGTATTTTTCCTTAGCAAAGGTCTGATACTTTTAGAACACACCTTGTATGTAAAATTGTAGGTTCAAGAAAAAAACTTTTATAAAAACGATTTTTAAAGGTACTAATGTTATAAAAAAGTAATAAATTATTTTCCTACACACTGTACAAAATTTGTGTACCGTGTAATTTAGTACAGAAACGTATCAACATGAAATTTATCTATAAATATTTATGGAAATGATAGTGATTATGTGATAATTTATTTTAATTATACCTATATTACAAAAAGAAATACATACAGTACTATTAAAAACAGTTTCATAAAATATAAATACATATTGTGTCCATTAGAGAATGTTTACTTTACAATTCACTTTCTTTTTAATACGTTTAATAATAAACAATACGTTTATGTAATTTGCACAAACTAGCACTTGTACTTGAATTTTGTTATAGAAAAAATCTGTTACTGTGTTTTTATATAATAATGTCTACACTTTTGAAGGGTTGATGCAAATATATAAAAAAAACTTACTTGAAGACAAAAGTTGTAACTTTTTTTTTTAAATTAAAACATGCATTAAAAAGGGGATAGTTATGCTTTAAAAACATGATTATAAAAATAAAATATAAATATGAAGAGAACGATATAAATATGTCCACAAAAATTCAGCTTGGATTTTTATTATCTACACTAAGATAATGCATATTTCTTGTAACTTAAAGTGAATTTTTTGGCCCCTATTCATCCAAATTATTATACACAGCTTATGTTAATAGGCATTGTATAATATGTTACACTAGTTTACTAAATAAACTCATAAAAGAATTCAATGCAATTATTTCAATGGTAACTTCATGAAATATAAGTGTAAAGCTTTTTTTCTTTATTTTAGTATACATTTCAATTACTGTACAGTACTTGGAAATTTAATGTCTCTGTAAATACTTTGTCAGTATTCATAATATAAGCACATACCGACTGACTTCTGCTGGTTCAGGAGGTGGAAAACCAATAGCTTGAACATACAGAATCTTGTCTCTGTAATTTCCTTCCACTAACACAAAGCAATTTTCTGTAAAAAATCCTGCTTGATACGAGTGGATTTATGTTAAGGAATTATACGTTTAACATGTATATCTTATTTAATTAATAAAAGTAAAGAAATTGCGTTTCATTTTATACTAAAAGTGCTAACATGAGTATCCAGATAAACATTCGAGAAACAACATATTAACAACTGCTTGAGTATATTTATAAATAATATATGACAATAAAGAAATACGATAAAGCTTATATGGAATCATATATTTTAAGTTAAGATAAAACAAAACAATAAAATATAGTTAAAATATACATATGTATGAGTTTAAGTAATATTATACAAGTAAGAAAAAACTGACTACACAAAATAAAAAATTAGGAAGCCTGAGGATGGGAACACAAAGCGTCCCGTAAACATGTTCCAAATAAGGAAAAAACATCTTGAGATAAAGTCATTATAAATATTAAACAAACAAAAAATATATGTAGAGGTCCATGATAATCTTTGTTTTATTCAGAAAATGTTTGTTCCCTCAATTTATAAACATTTCTTTTTTCAGTATTAAACTTACAACAGTGGAAAAGTAAAATAAAGTGGCCTCACACACATAAGACCTCAAAAAAACAGAGCAAACAATAGCGTATCTAGATTTGGTCTGGGGGGGGGGGTCTAGTCGAATCGGCTTCATACAAAAGAAAAAACAAGTTAATACTACTAACGCAAATACTGTGTAATGAACTTGTTTCTAGACCTCTATTTAAAAAGGGGTTACTACTGTAATAGCGTACACAGCTGAAAAATTAAGAAATTAACAAAATTTCTTGTCAATTTTCGGCGCTCTGCAGGGGGGTCCCGTTCATCCCCCCTGTCCATAAATACGCCCCTGAGGCCAAACACTTAAATATGATAAGCAAAATTATTCCAAATTTGGTTTTGATATATCTAGTTTTGAAGCTTGAAGATAACCCACCATTCAATAAGGACATCTTTTCTATCATGGATGTGTTTGAAATTTTTTCCAAAGAATGAAGGGTACTATCCATTATATTATTATTATTATGGAAAATTTGGCTTTCAAATTTAGAGTACTTTCTTCAGGGTTAGAAATTCACTTTTATCATAAAACTCAAAAACAATCCTGCATGCAGTGCCCTTGCCAAAGTTAATGGAGTTGGGTAATGGAAATCTAAAGTGCTTCGTAGGGGATAGAAGTACTAGAACACTATTGGAACCTGACTTTGTGGTTGCAATACATATACACAACATAGCGGGTTTATGTACTCCAAAAGGTTCTGTGACTGAAACTTTACCGGTTAGCTTTACTTGATTTTTTGAAGCATCACTATCATTTTCCTTGCATATGTCTGGTTGACTTACAGATAATATGAAAACCACAGTTACAGATACTTAACAAATGAATAATCTACATATTTCATTCACTACCACATGAAACTGAACACTGACAGTGCATGGGAAAGGAAATAATCTATTTAGTTTATTCAAAGCACTAGGTCACTTGTTCTCACAGTAATAACACAATTTTATGATGTTTTTCTTAGAGAAAGTGGGACTGCAGTAACTATATACCTCGTAAACACAATGACTATCGACTTATTTTAAATAGGCTTCAAAGTAAGGGGTATAAAATTATAACCAGTCATGTATAAAATACATCAGTCTATATACATATATCAATATAATATTGCACATCAATCTACTGTACAGAAACATTTTAAAGGGCTATAACTTGAAAACTATTAATGCTAAAAAGGGATTTGCTTGGCTCACACATCAAGGCCAAACAGTTTCTTATTTGGAAACCATTGTAGTTGGGCACATAAGAGAAGAAACAAACTGCCCAACTACTGCTAAAGTAAATCATCTGTTTTGTCTGCAGAATATATCTGCCATATAATTAAACAATATATCTGCTAATCAGGCAACTCATTAACATATGTAGCCAGCACAGTCAGTAAATTCATCTTTGAAAGTGACAGGGTCAATTTAGTCAAGGAAGATGGACTAAGAAATATCAGGTTGCACATCATACTATAACAGACGTCATAATAAAAAAAATAAATAAATAAATAATCACTGCTAATGACAAAATCCCAACAGAAAAGCTACTGAAGAAGTTGATACAGTATGCAGCAAACACAAAGCACTTTTACTGACATTTTGAGGACGAAATAAGTGAAGATAAATTTGTTCCAAAATTGCTATTTATGTAATGAACTGAAACGAAAATGCTAATAATTTCACCACAACACACCATAATTAATTGAATTGTTCCAACATATCATAAGAGGTTAACAAATGTTAATGGTGTATGATTATGACATTTTAAAATACCCCTGTTATCTCGGTGGAAGTTCCCAGTAATACAAAACTGTTAGATGTTAAAGTTCTTTTAATTGTTTTCTTCAATTTTATAGTACTGCGTTCTCTGAATTTGTATAGTGAGATTCTACAGTGCAATTTTGGCATTTCATATTATTTATAGAAAAAGGCAAGTTCATGGACACTGCGCCATGATAATTATCTAACTCTATTTGAGATTATCTTATTACATTACCTGTTTGAGATATTTTACTAAAAATAAAACAGTAATGACAAGACTTACTGCTAACATAATAGGTTCTTTTGACTTTTCCTCTTTGTGAAAATAAAAACTGAAAGAACAATATTTTTGCAATCACTAAAGACGCAATTCAGCATATTAAAGGCAGAGAGCACAGTAAATTTAAGTAATTATTTGAAGACTGAAAAAACGGCATCTGTTATACAAATGGCAGCATAATGAAGATAATCTTAAAGGGGATAAAATAATATTACAAATTAATATTTTTCAAATGAAAAACTATATAAACTTTTGACATACTCTTCAACTTACTTAAAGGTAAATGAAGTACCATACTACAAAAGTACTGTTTCAACATTATATACAGTGCTCTACTGTAGGAAGAATAATTCCTTAGATTTCAGATACAGCATAGTCATCACATATGCAACATTTTAGTTTTATATCCATGGTTTATGTAAATCAAATTACACAAAGATCTGTGAAGACAAATTACTTTCAGTATTTTACAATTCACTGACAGAATGTTGTCTGGTTATGAGTGATGATAAAAACAAATAAGACATAAAGTAAATGATTAAATTTAGTTGACTTGCATTAGTAATTTATTATAGTCGAACTTAAACAAAATGGAACATTATACTAAATAAGTACAAGAGCAAAATCCAAGGATATTGTTTGTGACAAATCAAGCGGTACACAACCACTACAGTCCTCAATATAGTATCGTCCCTCTTTAAGCTGTGTCAGCATTCCCAAAATAACAACTCTGTCAACTGTACCATTGCTGCTCAACAAATACTCTGTTGGCTGCAACTGGAAATGTTGGCTTCCACTGAATAGTTCATGTCTTACAGTCCTTTGTTTAATTATAATGTACCTGTAACAATAGAACATGTTTTTTGTTCAAGTGGATGGGGTATTGTAAAACACACCTGAACTAAATTAAGAAAGTTGTGTTAGTGGTTATAATCACAAACAGAATTAACACTGTTGCACACAACTACAGAAAAATTATTCCAATTAGGCTTTCAAGCTTCACAGCTCATCATCAGATTGGAAAAAAATGTCCAATCTAATGATGAGTTGTGAAGCTTGAAAGTGCTAATCGGAATAATTTTTCTATAGTGGTGTGCAACTGTGTTAATTCTGTTTGAACTAAATTAATTTATCCACATTTCACAGAGTATGTAATCTAATTAAATTTACACTTCCAACTGAGTATTGGGAGAGATGATATGAGTGATAACTAAAATGTGTTTGTTCCTTAATGATGTGTGTATTTTCCTTGTCTGATCTTCACAGAATCCTTAGATTTTTTTAACGTATCGAATCTCCTTTTCATATGGAGCCTACAAATTTTGCAATTCATGGAAGCACTGAAGACTTGTTTTTGTCAAATATGTATTTGGCAAATGTTAATATTTTTAATTATTACTCAGCCTTCAGTAATAATACTCTGAAAATCAAAATAAACGATATTCTAGTTGACTCAGAGAACTTTTTAATTTCCATAAGTCTCTAAAACACACACACACACACCACTAATCACACTCAACACCTGAAACATTAGGCTAACCAGTTGCTTTGATAACAGTTGTCAGCAGAAACTTCTTATTAATGAAAGTTGTTAAGTTTGAATAGAAAACAATAAAATTATTGTCATTTAAGAAATAAGCTTATCAAATCAGATAGTTATAACAGTAGTCAATATTTAATTTTGTAGTCTTCCTGATTCAGGCACCCTTTATTTCATCAAACACCTGATGGAATAAAATAGACAATTTAAGTCTGAAGGAGAAATGATTTTTTTTTTTCAGTTCAGCTACTTTAACCAATCAGAAAACATGACAACCTATCATTGTTCTAAAGCAGTCAAAATATTCCTAAGTTGCCACCTCACAGCCAACAACTTATACTACAACCACTTACTTCACAGCAAGCTCTTCTAATCTCTCCCCCCTCTCTCTAGAGCATGCACAAACTCCAGTGTCATGTATTTTTAATATCATCACTGCAGTGCATCTGTGGGTTTCCTCCTTCCCACTTATCATGCCACAGGCATCATTTATTTGTTATATATTATTCCATCTATAATCTGTTCTCCTTTTGTTACTCCCCAACCATTTCCACTTCATTTTTGCCATCTACATTTTTATATCATTAATTTTCATTCCCATTACATTAACATTTATTTACACAATTTACTTGGTGTAGCTAACTGTTTTTCTGTAATGTGTAAGCATTTCGCTTTACATGTTTGAGATTTCTTCATTTCATCAATATTTCTATTGGCCGAGTGGTGATTGTGATAGCAGTAGTTATAGTTAATAAATCTTAAGTCAACAAATATATTACTAACTTACAGTATGTTTACAAACTGTAAACTATTACAAACTTACAATATTACAAACTGTAAACTTACAAACTATTACTATTACAAACTTACAGTATTCTATTGTTACTATAATATTAAAATATAACCTTTTTCACTGAAGTGTTACAGACGAAAAGTAATGCTTATTACCTGTCTTTGTAAACATTACATTTTGACACTGCACTTCCAAAAATCTGTGTTGTCTGTGAATGTGGGCGAGGAAGAAATTTCTTACGATCGAGGTTATACACAAACTGAGGAACATCAAATGCGTTTATCACATTGAAAGTAACTAAGTCTTCATCAGTTGCACTTTTACAGCAATACTGAAAAACAAATGATTACATGAGCCAGTTACTTTGCATAAAAAAGAAACATTTCTTTATAGCTACACATAAATAATACCTACACAATAACATCTAATTTATTGCCCATTCATTTTTTGTATGTCTTTCTATTATGCACGTGTATAGTCTATGCTTAAAATATTTTCTCTTCATTTGTTCTATTTCACATTTTCATCAAAATTGTAAAAATTACGCACTTGGTTGTTTTGTGTTTTTCGTTGCAGTTATACTATATTTGTTAGTATATATTATCAGTTGGTAAATATAAGTTTATGCAGTTTGCTTTATTATTTTTCTATCAAACCCTACTTTATCAAATCATGTCCTAAAATGCAATTTGATAGTTTATCAGACTTCTTCTATTTAATTTATATACAGTGGTTTTTCATCATGCCAAGTAGCTGCAAGAGTTCACCAGCTGAACAGTAATGTGGTAATTTTCGCATTAATAGGTTGGCTAATCTGTATTTTCTGAAATTGCTTATCATGTTTATACATACGACACAGTTCTCCGAGTTGCGGCAGGCGGCAGACGTCATTACGTTTGCTCGCTTGTTCTGTCATCATCATTTTTCTTGTCGTCAGACATTCAATGTAGGCCTTAGGCCACAACACATATTGCATACTTGCAATAAATTAGCGATACATTGCTAATTCTATGTCATGTAGCTTGAGTGCCGCGTACTCGCGCCTCAAGTCTTACGACAATTCATACGACATTCGTCTAGGCCTTAGGCCTTAACATTTTAATCTGAGTGTCGCACATTTGCGCCTCATCTAACATGTAGCGTTTTTAACGACTCTGTTTATTAAAATTAAAATCTGTTCAGACTTAGCCAATCTCAACACCATGATTAAGTGTACAACAGAAACTTAAATAAATGTATTATACAGTCCACTATCGTCATTATTCTGCATCCTGACAGTAGCACCACAAACAGCATTCTTCCTATAGAACATTTTTGGTACACACGTGCCGATCTCAACATTTTTTAGGTCCACTCGGACCGCATCATAACCATTTTTTTGGTCGCTCCGTGCCTGGATTCATCATTCACCTTTTGCAACTTAACAGCGGCCATCACGGGCGATTCAGCATATTCGCTGATTCGACCGTCTCGGGACTTACTCAGCATTTCTTTCATCGCCATTGAGCCTCGTGACGACATCACTGCAATAACATCCATGTGCTAGCGTCTACACTCCAGTTTAAGCAGTCATCTCACCGGTCTGTTTGTTTGCCATCTTCTCCACGGCCTCGACGCTCCAGGACATCGCATACCAGGTACCACATCATTAACAGGTGCGTACAATGGCTGAAGAAGGCCTCAAAGTGTTCGTCAGAAAGAGAGGCGGCTTAAAGTCCACCATAGTGCGAATTAACTCGGCTATCATTAACTTTGACAAAAACACTAACACAAAACATTTTTTTACAGTTAGACTCGAAAGTCTAAAAAGATTGGCAACAAAATACGATGAGGTACAGTCCGAAATTGAACTCATTTCTAAAGACATAAACGCTGCTCAAGAAGACCGAATTGAGGTTGAAGAGCTGTTACATTCAACAGAAGCCAATATCTTGCAATTGATAGAAAGCTTCAACGTTCAGACTGTATCTCCCATATTAACAAGCAACATACAATTAAAACCGATAAGTTTGCCCTGCTTCACAGGCAATATCATAGAATGGCAGCATTTCTACTCAATATTTTTGGACTTGGTGCACGCCAGATCTGATTTAACGTCAGTGCAGAAATTACATTATTTGTATTCGTCTCTGAAAAATGAGCCGCTAGATTTAATTAAGGCATTACCTATTTGTAACGAAAACTATTCGATAGCATTGAGTTTGCTGTCCGCTAGATATGACAACAAATTCATACTAGCTAAGTATTATATTCAAAATTTACTTGAAGTAAAGTCAACAATTAAGGACTCTGTCCAAAGTTTGGCAGAATTCATAAATATGATAACGTCTTCCGTTAATTCACTGGAGGCCATGCAACTGTCGGTGGATTCATTCGAGCTTATCACTGTACAATTATTGTCAGCAAAACTGGATCATACCACGTTTAAATTATGGAAGGAGTCTATAGACCCTGATAATCTTCCTAACTTTCAAAGCTTTACTCACTTTTTAAACGCACGTAGACAGTTGCTAGAAAATACACTGCCTATCGATGCCGGACAGCAGCTCAACAAGCTAAGTTTAAGATTCAATAATAAATCTGACAAACATAAATCAAGAAATGCTGCTGGCAGCACTGCATTTAAAAGTTATCACTCAGCGTCAAATAATTATTCATGCTTATGCTGTAAATCTAATCATCCAATTTACATGTGTGATAAATTTCGTGCACTAAGCACATCAGAACGAGGACAATTTATATTAAATCATAAACTCTGTACAAATTGTTTAAGACCAGATCATTTTTCATCAAATTGTAAGATCAAACAATCATGTAAGATCTGTTCAAAACGACACCATACATTGCTACACATAAATAATGTGTCCAAACCAGTTTCTGCCGGCAGCAATTTAAATAACACTTAAATTACAATCTACAAACAATGTTCTTTTATCAACAGCAATTGTGTGTAGACCAGGCTGGCAATAGACAACCCGCAAGAGTCCTGTTAGATGTGGGGTCACAAATAAATTTTTGTACGGAATCATTTGCCAAGAAATTACGGCTTAACTTGACTAAATCTAACATACCGATTACAGGTATAAATAATAGTGCTTGTTGTGCCACTAATTTAGCGTCTATACGCATTATCTCACGCTATCAAAGATTTAATTTCCAAGCAACATGCGCGGTCTTATCTGCATTAACCCATAAATTGCCAGCACAATCTTTTGACATAAATCAGTTTAATGTCCCAGATAACGTTTTCCTCGCCGATCCACAGTTCAACATATCAGCTGATATCGATATACTTTTAGGAGCGCAATTTTACTTAGATTTAATTTTACCTAACAAATATGTAAGGGGTTCTCATTTCCCTACTATACAAGAAACAAGGTTAGGCTACATTCTAGCAGGCAATCTGCCCAAACACTGCCGTTATAAGGGTCCTGCTGTTTCGTTCCTGGCTAGGAACAATGACAGTCAAATTCTGGCGTCTCTCGAGAAATTTTGGGAGACCGAAACTATCCCTGATAATGCACCCATTAGTAACGATACAGCTTGTGAGGAGCATTTTGTTAAGTCCACTCATCGCAATGAGGAGGGTAGGTTCGTTGTTTCGCTACCATTTAAGTCTGACAATCCCCAGTTGGGTGAGTCCTATGCTACCGCTTGTTTGTCTCAATCTTCCGAGTCCAATCTTTTTCCACCCTTTTTACCTTCTAATCTCTCGTCTCCAGAATTCACTGCGGAGGAGAAACAAACCCCCAAACTTTCTTTAATGTCTACCTTAGCCATTGATCTTTCAAAGGACTTTTCTTCGTTGCACTGTCTGACTCGCATGTACGCTTACTGCTTTCGATTCATCAAAAATATTAGACTCTCCAGGGCTGAGAAAATTTCGGGCGCTCTTACCCCCGTTGAAATTCATTCTACTCTTAATTTTTTCATAAAACAATCTCAGTCGATCCACTTCGCTGCCGAGATTAATTGTCTTCGTAATGGGTCTTCTGTTTCTATCAGGAGCAAGTTGTCTTCTCTGGACCCGTTTCTTGATGAGTCTGGCGTCATACGCGTTGGCGGGCGCTTAC
The DNA here is from genome assembly GCA_034769895.1 of Magicicada septendecula. Taxonomy (NCBI): domain Eukaryota; kingdom Metazoa; phylum Arthropoda; class Insecta; order Hemiptera; family Cicadidae; genus Magicicada; species Magicicada septendecula. The sequence continues at coordinate 1,001,848,188 of CM068367.1, forward strand.
AGCAGTCGCAACTGCCTTATGACAATAAGCATCCTATTGTCTTGCATCCATCGGCTCATATTACTCGCCTTATTATTGAACGCGAACACATTCGTCTACTCCACGCTGGTGCTCAACTCATGCATCACTCACTTCGTCAACATTGGTGGATCATTAATGCCAAGATAGTCATTCGCTCCATCATTCGTAGATGCTTCAAGTGTCTCAGGTTTAGTGCCAAACATCAGGTTCAGAGGCTTGGTATTTTGCCATCTCCCAGAGTCACTCCTTCGCGGCTGTTTCTATTCTGCGCAGTTGACTATGGTGGTCCCTTCATGATTCGTCATGGCGGGCAGAAATCTAGGACTCTGTCAAAATCGTATGTGTCTTTGTTCATTTGCTTGGCAACCAGGGCCATTCATTAGGAATTGGTTTCCGACCTTACGGCCAACGCGTTTATAGATGCCTTACGTCGTTTCATGTCCTGTAGGGGCATACCCAGCCAGTTATATTCTGATAATGGCACGAACTTTAGGAAGGCCCGCAATGTTTTGCATGACCTTTACAATCTTTGGCATAATAAGGATGCCACCTCATCAATCCAATCCTTTACGACCTCTCAGGGTATTACATGGTCATTTATTCCGCCCTCATCACCTCATTTTGGTGGTCTGTGGGAGAGCGGTATAAAGAGTTTAAAGTATCATTTGCGCCGCGTGGTAGGTAAGTCTATACTCACCTTCGAGGAGTTTACGACAGTTTTGTCTCAGATAGAGGCATGTCTAAACTCACGTCCATTATTTGCCATTTCATCGGATGTAAACGATCCCGTGCCACTTACACCTGGCCATTTTTTGATTTGCACACCATTAACGGCGATTCCTGATCCAGACTTATCTCACGTTCCCATCTCTCGTCTTGGACGTTGGCAACTTCTCCAGAAGTTTGTCCAAGTCATTTGGAAAGCTTGGTCTCGCGACTACTTACATCAACTACAACAACGTCACAAATAGAAATTCGTCAAAGATAACGTTTCCATTGGTGACCTGGTTTTACTGATTGAGGATAACTTACCTCCATTAGCGTGGAAATTTGGTGTAATTACCGCCACATTTCCCGGCCCAGACAACTTAATTAGAATAGTTCACGTTCGCACGCCTACTGGCACCTATCGCCGACCAATTCATAAATTATGTTTGGTCCCTATGAGGGACGAACAGTAAAAAAAGGAGTTTATTTTCCTTTGTATATATTTGTCAAAAATACATAAATCAGATGTTCTAAGAAGATTTTGTTAGTTATAAGCAGCTTTGTTTTTAGCATAAGCTTTAATTTGTATATTTTTGATTCAGAAACTGTTTGTTTTATTCAAGCAAGTGTCAGTTTATTTAATATGCAAGGCTTTAATTATTATTTTGTATTTTCGTGTATGCAACATTTGATTTATGCCTCATGTCTTTGCTTACTATTGTTTTTATATAAAAATTTTGTTGTAATATTCACATGGTCTGCAGCTAGACAAACCATGTATGCATTTTCTCGCACATTTTGTCAATATGTGTGATATTTTGTTACTCTGTAAATTTATTTCTCACAATTGTTCAACACATGTATTACATTTTGTAATTATCTAAACCGACTTCTATTGTATTTATTATGTATAACTTGTATCTATGTAAAACACATTGTTTTATCCGCATCTACTGTCTATAACCATACGCCACGCCTATATTTTTATATTGTATTTTGTATTTGTATTTTGTGATCATGTATTGCACAATTATTATTCATGCTTTAATTATGACATACATGTCATTACACTTTGTGCTTACAACCATTCAACTATGTATAGCTTGTTTTTACATAACAATTTATTGTATATTCCTGAAACATCAGGTATAGCATGCATCGTACAAACTATAAGGGATCATGCTAAATTTATGTCTTTACATGTATAATTTTATAATAATTTTGTTTGTTCATTGTATTCATACTGTTGTATAGGTCTACTGGCCTTATCTGGTTCAAGATAACCATTATGACTTGCATAAATGTTACAATTTATCGGGCCCATCATGTGATGAGTCACCAATTATTCATCATTAAACATTGTCAAACCATGTATTTTTCATGTCTTATATTGTTTAATATTGTATACATACAATATATATTGGCAATACATTGCTAATCTTGCATTTATACTCATGTATAATCAGGTTGCAAGCCGACTTTGGCCTGTTCAACTCTTATCATCACTCAGGCTTATCTCTAAACAGTTAATGTCATAACTGTTATCTAAGATTTCAAACTCAAGGTTCAACACCACTTGAGATTGACTTTATTATTAAGAACTCTGTATTTTTCTATAATAAGTTATTAAAATGTATTAAAAAATCCTTTGATTTTTTGCGGGCAGTTATGGACAGTAATGTGGTAATTTTCGCATTAATAGGTTGGCTAATCTGTATTTTCTGAAATTGCTTATCATGTTTATACATACGACACAGTTCTCTGAGTTGCGGCAGGTGGCAGACGTCATTACGTTTGCTCGCTTGTTCTGTCATCATCATTTTTCTTGTCGTCAGACATTCAATGTAGGCCTTAGGCCACAACACATATTGCATACTTGCAATAAATTAGCAATACATTGCTAATTCTATTTCGTGTAGCTTGAGTGCCGCGTACTCGCGCCTCAAGTCTTACGACAATTCATACGACATTCGTCTAGGCCTTAGGCCTTAACATTTTAATCTGAGTGTCGCACATTTGCGCCTCATCTAACATGTAGCGTTTTAACGACTCTGTTTATTAAAATTAAAATCTGTTCAGACTTAGCCAATCTCAACACCATGATTAAGTGTACAACAGAAACTTAAATAAATGTATTATACAGTCCACTATCGTCATTATTCTGCATCCTGGCAATAGCACCACAAACAGCATTCTTCCTATAGAACATTTTTGGTACACACGTGCCGATCTCAACATTTTTTAGGTCCACTCGGACCGCATCATAACCACCAGCTGTGCCACAAAACTTGTGAGAGACTTTGTGATACTGCAGGTAAACATTAAAACATATCACTTAACGTTAATTTTGAAACAGAATCAGCAGCAAAATATTCAAGACCTTAAACAATTTATTTTACAGAAAATTAATTGGTGTACAACAAAAGATCTGATTTATTAATGAGAAACTTGAACTTGTCGTTTCTTGCGTCAGTGTGATGGGGAGGGGGCTCTGGAAATAATAGCATGGCATAAGCAAAAAAGGGTTGAGACTACTGCTAGTGTAAACTGAATTTGTTGACCAATTTATTTAGTTAGATTCTTAGATTCTATGATATGTTCCTATAAGTAGTGTACTGAGCTATAGCCAGAACCTTTTTTAGAAAAAAGAAATTATTTCAAAGATAGTAAAACTAGCTTGCTAAAAGTTTAATTGTCATTCCAACAGCCATGTACATGTCTGAAACTTGACTGAGATGATCAGACTGGAATCGAAACCTCAAGTTGTGAACTTACAGATATATTCTCAGAACATCATTGGTGGAATTCAGAGAAAAAGTTGTACATTAGACAAATGTAGATAACAGGGAGGCCTAGGTAAAAAAAAAGTAAACCATACCTAAACTATTTTGGACACATGGACACATAACTAAAAACCCAGGCAACAGAGAGAAGCTAGGTTCTATGGTAGTTGGTTCCTGACTGGGTTTCCGAGAGCAATCACTAGGGGTGTCATGAAACTGGAGGAATATATGAACACCTCCCAGCAAAAAGGTTGTAACCCACACTTTTGGCTAAAGTGATTTTTGTGTGTAAAAGGTTATAAAAGCAGTCTACTATGTTATTGTATTCTTACATTGGTCATACTATGCAGCTGATATTTTGTTCCCTCCAATTCACTGGGTGCAAAAAGGTTGTAACTGATGAATATGGCTGACATCAAATTACTGAGCTCGTTGAATCTGATTAATAAAGGAAGAAAATGAAAAATTAAGTTCGTTGAATGGAAGACAAACAAAAATAAAATCAAAAGGAGTACAGGACAATGGTATGTTGGCCACAGAAACAAATCAGTGCCTGGAAAAATACCATTAACTGAGGTGGGTACAAAAAGGCTAGAACCCATTTTAGGTTATTATTAATCATAATGTCAATCTAACTTGACTAAATGCAGTAAAACCTGTATTAAGCGGCCACCCTTGAATCTCCATAAAATGTGGCCGCTTAGAAAGGTGGCCGTTTAATGAAGGGTTGGTGGGTACAGTATATTAAATAAGGTTGATCAGCTATATCATTTTATTATGTACTTGAAGTTCTATTCCTATTTACAATAAAATGCAACACATGATAAAGAAATTATACTTTTGAAAAATAGTCTTTTAAAGTGTTTTGTTTCAGGGTACCAGTTTTTTTTTTTAATTGCATAATTTTCGATCAAACAGTAAAGTTTACTACACTGTTCCATAGCATTCTGATTCTTCAACATTCCTTGTCAAGAGTAACGCAAATACCTTTGATCCACACAAGAGATTGTAACACTCCCGCGCTAGAGAATGTAACTATCGGCAGTTCTTTAATTTCTTGTTCTCACTCTATACGTCCTTTAACAAAATTACGCGGTAAATATTGTTTTGCCAATAACGCCCCGTAATTCTTGAAACACCTTGGTTTTTATAACTTTCCAATAACTAACGGCTGCTCTTTTTTGCCAGCAGCACTATAACATAACATAATTGTTACTCTTTCTTTAGCCATTTTTCCGACATTACACGCTCCTTTTTGTAATTTAATTATTTATTTAGTACACGCATAAATAATATCCAGTCTCATCAACGTTGTAAATGTCTCTTAATTCGTGCTCAGTAACCTCTATTTCCAATCACTGACTTCATTAACAGGCATTTCCACTCCTTCACACGAAATTGTTTTAAAAAACATGTTGTGCCGCTTTCTAAAACACTCCAGCCACCAATTGTTTGCTACAAAATTTTCAACTTTAATTTCAGTAAAAATTTCGAATGCTTTCTCCCATCACATACTTCCACAACCTGCGACATTTTTGAGCAAACACATTTTTAAACCACTTGTATAGAATTTCATTTACTTGGACTCATATTGGACCTTGCCCACTTGCCCCCATTCACATTGGATTCCCACTCTTTTCAAGTTTGGTCTTTATTTTGGATTATGCTGTTGATTTGTGTCCTTCTCGCATTTAAAACCTTCGGAAAGTTTCCTTGCTGAAACGCCCTTATCACTTTCAAAAATAACACTTGTTTAGCTTCTAAATTTAAACACATTCTTTCTTTGCTACTCATTTTTGACACACTGTTAAATTACACTACAAATTACAAAATAACTCAAACACACGCGGATCACTTACGGCAATTCAACGTTATAACTTTCGCTTGTAACTGACCGCTTACTAATGTTTCAACGTTATGGAGATCTCGTCAGTTTATTGTGTACAAATAACATTTTATATATTCAAAAGTATGCAAGTACATACGGCTAGATCGTTTACCTTATTATGCTTACTTTTCAGTTGGGACAGGTATAAAAATTACTTGAGTATTCTTTGAAGCATGTATTGTCAAACTATTTCTCTACTGTATTGTATTCGAGAAGACTGAACATGTAATAGGTGACCGTTTAAACAAGGGAACGAGCCCGTTATGGGCTGACCACTGGCCGAGGGTGAAGGTGACCATTTAATGGAGGGGAAATTTACATTGATCTTACGGAAAATAAAATCCGTTCCTCAGAAAAATGGCCGTTCATTAAGGTGACTGCTGAATAAAGGTGGCCGTTAGGTCAGGTTTTACTGTATATGCATACAAATGAATGCAGTTTTACTCTCATAAAATACAGACATGCAATGAAAATACAATTTTATTCTTATAGTGATTATTATTGGAAAAATGTATTTATTTTACTTTTAACCAAGCATGATGTTATATAAAACTGAGTATGTAATATCAGTGCATATGTATGTACTAAAGACGAAAGTTGTTGCAAGATCTATAAGAAAGATGCTGGAGATTCTGTATTAGTTCTGTACTTAGTGAAAAATTACGTTTTTTGTTAATTGATTTAAGTTTTAATATACACATTATTATCTCTCTTTCAGGTTATGAAATGTAAGTGTGCACACCAGTGTAAAACAATAATCATAGAAGACAGGAAGGTTTTTTTAAATTTTACAAGCTTGATTTTAATGGTCAAAGACAACATCTAGCACATAATTGTATTCAGCTGTCTGAAGTGAATTGGTGATATGCCGTTGAAGCTATTTCCAGGAGACACTGTTAATTTACTATGTTGTTATAGGTAACTCTGAACAAACATTATGTAATATTAATAAACTTACACCAAGACATCTATATATTAATACATGAAGAGAAAACTTTGTACCCCTTTATAAGCATATTGCGCGCACGAAGGAGTGTGAGATTTGGCATAGTGAAAGATTATATGGAGAAGGAGTGCAGAAAGCTAAAATTTATATATAATATGTGTTACAAATACATTAAATTAAATTAAATAAAACATTCATTTGCACTTGAAAATTCATTTAAACTTTTTCAAACAATGGTAATTGTTAAAAATAAAATAATTTTGTTGCCAGCCAATAAAATTATAATTTTTTCATTTTAGTGTACAATAATACTGCCAATGTCAAACACATAATAGTCTGTCGTTTGTTTACGTTCATACTGCCAATGTCAAACACATAATAGTCTGTGGTCAAACATGCGCACAGAGTAGAGATTGTCGCCAACAAATAATTACTGACAGATTGACTGAATGCGCTGTGAATTTTGTGTGATTTCAAATGTTCCTTTTTCAATAGTCTGTGGAGTGTATGTCAAGGCAAAAAAGCGTTTATTTTATATTTTGTATATTAGATATCTGTGTTTTATATATTAATGTGCAGTTGAAAGTGAAATACAGCTTGCTTAATATACACCTGTTGCAAAAGGAAAATTTTGTAGCAGCAATTTGAATTGACTTACTCTCGCCTAATTATTATTGGTGGTTTCAAAAAAGTGAGTACATTTTATTATTTTTAAATTAAACCCTATCTAATCTTAGTTTCAGTAATTTCATTACATGTTTTTTTTTACATTCAGATATTCGCACCTACTTCCATTATGCCTCGACATAGAACATTGACGGGTCGGAGTGAGAGACAAAGAAGAAGGAATGTATATTTGCGTGAAAGTCAAAATGATAATAGACCAAATGCAAATTTAAATAGTGTAAATAGTATAACATTGACGGGTCGGAGTGAGAGACAAAGAAGAAGGAATATATATCCGAGTGAAAGTCAAAATGATAATAGACCAAATGCAAATTTAAATAGTGTAAATAGTATACAAAATGATGAAATTATTTTGAGGGATACATTTAAATGCGCACTGAATGTCACTCCAAGAAATTTTAATACTTTTGATTGTGGATTAATGCATTTACAATGCAGGTTTTGCAATGCAAAACATTTCGAATCTGAGGTCACTTTAGGTGAAAGGACTGCATTCACTTCATGTTGTTATAAGGGTAAAGCAATATTACCGGCCTTAAGTCAAAATGAATACTTTAAATCATTGTATGATGGACTTACTTCAAATGAACCTTCAATAAAAAGAAAGTCAAAAAATTATTTTGAAAACATTCGTAAATACAATTCATCATTTGCTATGGTTAGCTCAGAAGCTAAAATTTCGGATACAGTTACGCGTGGAGTTGTAATGACACCTACTCCTTTCAATAATATTATTACATATATTTAGTAAGATATATATAACAAATACCATAATTCGGTATTACTAGTACTCACCAAATTCATTATTAGCCGGGCTCATCTGCTTTTATACACTGCTTTATACCTAAGGGTTCCAGGGTTTCGGGTACAGGAAGATTTCGAAACACAGTGGACGACACAATTGATAATACAATATTCTTGAGGTTAACCATTAAATTTAATTTCACTATACGTTCTTACATACAAACCATGTGTTTACTATAATGACGTCAGGTGGCCTGACTTAAACAAAATGGCGGTTGCCCTTATTATATCTCGTGGTATTCTTTAATTGCTTTATTGTTGGATTAATATCAGTTTAACATTACTGCTGCAGCTTCAAATTTATGAATGAATAGAGTTTTAAATTTATTACACAAACCAATGCCCTTGGCATGTTTTTTATGGCCATACATCCACTCTCTCATTTGCACACTCAGTTTCGACACATACATTTTTAAATTAACAATTGAATATTAATGAGCTCATAAATAGAAAAATAATGAAAGGAACTTCTCTGGTTTAATCGGTGCTGATGTCCATCCGTTGATTGTGCTTACTGCCCATGGTGATGGCCGGTGTTCGCCTTTTTTAGTCTGCCGCTTAATTAGGTTGATATTGCACTGAATTTACATTTGAAGTAACTGTAAGTGAACAAGTTATATGAGCCTTTATTGCTCCACTATAATGGCCAACATTTTGCCAGTTGTATTTAAATTATTATAAAATTTTGTGCACCCAGCGATACATCGCTGTGGCTGCTATGAAGGATGGCGTTGAAATGAGAGCGAGGCAAATGTAAAATTACGCTTGTGTGTGTGTAGTTCTTACGTCATTCTGTTTTGTCTTACTGGACAACGCCTCGTTACACACATTGTACTCAGTGCGTCATTGTTCTTAGCGATGACGGAGCCGTGTTATAGCCCAATCATAATGCATATTGTTGTACTTCGTCATAAACACCGCCATGGTATATTTTGATGTTTTCACGTCCACCGGAGACCTTGGTGTTTTACTCTGGCCGAAATTACGTTGTTTCTTTTTCCAGAGGGACAATGTACCTAACCATTCTGTATCTTTAGAAAAAATACATAATATAACATTGAAAATCCCCATAATTCCCATAATTCTGGTACTGAGTCAGTCTGTACCGTTACAAACCCCCTCAAGGAAAATTTTTGTGTCGGAACACAAAAAATTTCCTTGACTCACTCACACTTTCCTAAAAGGATCAGTCTAGATATGTCACCACAAACCCCTGTAATGTTACCAAAAAAAATTTTATCATCACTTACCCTTGGTCCCATGATGTTGGTCGCACCCTCTGACCTTACTGGACTTCTCCTGAGAGATCCCTACACCATAAGGCCATGAGGCACTCTACACTCCTGTTCTGACGCTCCAGCCAGCCCAGGACTGCGGTCACAACACCACAAAACTCCGAAACATCCAATACAAAAATTCAAAATAGTGGTATAATACACTTACATATCTACAACTGATATGTTCCCCTTTAGACGCATTGGTTTGTGTTTGGGGCATTGGTTTGGTTTTAAAATCAACAGGTTCAACCTCAACTACAAAACTTAGACTACCTTGAATTTTTTACCACCACCTAAATCAATTTCTTATTTGTAAGAAAATAACACCATATCTATAACTACACACATAACACAATATATCAATAATTCTTTAATATATCCCCAAAATACCTTCACCTAATTAATTCTACAAATTCAGATTACAACTATCATGGCAGACACTTTTTCTTTAAACTTTGTTGCTCAACTTATAATCATTTCTCTATTTTGTAAATGGCAGCTTACGAGAATATTTTATTTAACTTCATTTTTAACTTTAAATTTTCAACTTTAAAATATACTATCTCTTAACACTTATTATCGTCATTACCCCTGTAACGACCTCCTAGCCACACACTCTATTGCCATCAACATAATAAAAAAATCATAAAACATTGTACCTTACATATTAACATTGTTACATTTACCTTACATTAAACAATTTAAATTTACATGACTTGTACCAAACTTTATAACATTACTACTTCAATTAACTTTTAATTATTTGACATTTGTTTAGATTCTATACAACAATTTCAAATTTGTCCTTACCTTTCTGTTACATTACTTTCCTATCATGAATTTTCCTTTTCTAACCCTTCTATCCTTACTCGTTTGGGTGACTCTCTATTATTCATTACTTTCTCTGTCTTATTTTGGCATCTGTCAACCTAACCTTACTACCCCTTTTTTACACTAACAGCTTCTAACCATTAATATATTTTGACACCAATATCTCTATAATAAACCCCCTTCACATATCCCATTTAAAACCTCTGGCACCGCGCCTTTTTTGTACTAGTATGTGTGTATTCCCTCTAACCAACTCATTCCCTTATCGGTTTCTGACCCTTTCAGATAACCCTTTCCGGCACACAACAATCCCTTCCTGTCTCAACATCTCTCGTTGGACTCCTACACCAATACCCTTATTACAAAATATCACCATCAACAACAAATATAATTACCACTCACATCACTCAACTCTACATATAATTACTAACCACTGTGTCCCTAAAATATCTAACACCTCTTTATATTTTATCAGCATCTCAACACTTTATTTTTCCTAACTCCCAATAACTCATTACAACATTTCAACTTAATACACCATTACAAAATTCATCACTTACCAACTTACAACAATACCTCTCAATACCCAAATCTATTACCTGCTTAATCATTTACTAACCCTTATAACCTGAATCTCATAATATCATTTAAACTTTCTTCAGTTATTTAAAATCGTACAATACATGCTTACCTAAAAAATACATAAAATACACAACAGTAAGTACACAAATACATAGACATCAATACACAAAAATATACAATTCACATAATCATGAAATCATTTGCCATAATCAGTCCTAATCAGTCCATTTTTAAAAACACTGTCCACACAATTAAATGTTCATAACACAATAAACAATACACAACTACCCCATATCGTCGAACAATAGTCTTATCTTATATCTATATACATTGCTTATTATTGAATCTCTTATATTAACATCATAAATGCATATACCATTCAAATTTTCATTATTTTCCACAAACTCATTTAATCTGTCATGATTGGTTATTGTCCTGTCACCTCCAGCATAATTCGTCAGAATCAGATAAGTTACTAAGTCATTATTTTCATTATCATCTCCTCCTACTGCTATATCCGCTTCATTACAAGGTAGGTACTTATTATTTTTATTATATATCATCTCTACACCTAACCTTTTCATCAACTCTTCATAATTTTTCTTTACTTTATATATCTCAATTTCTCTCTTTCTCTCTCTCTCAACACCTTTCTCACCATCATACCAAGCTACACACTCTCTCTCCATATATGCAGGGGACTCTACTACTTTATCACTGCACCACCTGTGAAGTGCACAAAAAAACCCAGGGACCACTTTATTTGTAGACCTTTTGTCTTCCAAATACGCATTGAAGGCACTCTCGTCCTTCCTAAACACACGTGAAGTCTTTACTTCACCCCCTACTACAACATTACGGGAAAAATTTACCCCCTGCAACCCCTTTATCTGTAAATTCTCTCTATACTTTCTCTCTAATTCATCAACACTTTTTATCACTTCATTATCAAATTCTACTCCCATTATACTTTTATCACTACTCTCAATACTCACACAATTATTTTCTAACACCATATTTGTAATTCTATCATAATTCTCACCACTTACCTTGTTTTTGTCTATCTCTAACTTGTCTACTTTGTCAATACTACAATTTTGTCTCTGTATTTTCTTTTTAAATTTTTCTAATTTCTCTTCTACTTGGTTTAATTTGACATTCTGTAAAGTATTTTGCTTTTTAAACTCACTTTCAAAACTATCTAGTTTTACGTTAAGTGTACTGTTCATCTGATTTATTTTGTCTTCGAACTTATTGTTTTGTTGTTCGAATTTGTCATTGATTAATGTAAATAAATTTTCTAATGAAATTTTATTTTCGACTATTTTGGGCGTTGAGCTAATGTGTCTTTCCAATAAAATGGATTCTGTCTCTGAATTTTCTATTTCTATGCTATTGTTATTTTCTGCCATTTTGTATTTTAGTATTTTAAATAGTTATTTATCTCTATTTGTATTTGACTACGCCATATACTCAACTCGTATTTAACTATTTACCTTTAACAACATAACCTCTCATTCATTATATATCGTCTTCTGTGTTTCTCCATCTATCTGTTTTATATAAATTAATTTTATATAGAGTCCCTGTTCGGGCGCCAATTGTAATGACACCTACTCCTTTCAATAATATTATTACATATATTTAGTAAGATATATATAACAAATACCATAATTTGGTATTACTAGTACTCACCAAATTCATTATTAGCCGGGCTCATCTTCTGCTTTTATACACTGCTTTATACCTAAGGGTTCCAGGGTTTCGGGTACAGGAAGATTTCGAAACACAGTGGACGACACAATTGATAATACAATATTCTTGAGGTTAACCATTAAATTTAATTTCACTATACGTTCTTACATACAAACCATGTGTTTACTATAATGACGTCAGGTGGCCTGACTTAAACAAAATGGCGGTTGCCCTTATTATATCTCGTGGTATTCTTTAATTGCTTTATTGTTGGATTAATATCAGTTTAACATTACTGCTGCAGCTTCAAATTTATGAATGAATAGAGTTTTAAATTTATTACACAAACCAATGCCCTTGGCATGTTTTTTATGGCCATACATCCACTCTCTCATTTGCACACTCAGTTTCGACACATACATTTTTAAATTAACAATTGAATATTAATGAGCTCATAAATAGAAAAATAATGAAAGGAACTTCTCTGGTTTAATCGGTGCTGATGTCCATCCGTTGATTGTGCTTACTGCCCATGGTGATGGCCGGTGTTCGCCTTTTTTAGTCTGCCGCTTAATTAGGTTGATATTGCACTGAATTTACATTTGAAGTAACTGTAAGTGAACAAGTTATATGAGCCTTTATTGCTCCACTATAATGGCCAACATTTTGCCAGTTGTATTTAAATTATTATAAAATTTTGTGCACCCAGCGATACATCGCTGTGGCTGCTATGAAGGATGGCGTTGAAATGAGAGCGAGGCAAATGTAAAATTACGCTTGTGTGTGTGTAGTTCTTACGTCATTCTGTTTTGTCTTACTGGACAACGCCTCGTTACACACATTGTACTCAGTGCGTCATTGTTCTTAGCGATGACGGAGCCGTGTTATAGCCCAATCATAATGCATATTGTTGTACTTCGTCATAAACACCGCCATGGTATATTTTGATGTTTTCACGTCCACCGGAGACCTTGGTGTTTTACTCTGGCCGAAATTACGTTGTTCCTTTTTCCAGAGGGACAATGTACCTAACCATTCTGTATCTTTAGAAAAAATACATAATATAACATTGAAAATCCCCATAATTCCCATAATTCTGGTACTGAGTCAGTCTGTACCGTTACAGAGTGTATCATTTTAAAATATATGATGTTTTTTATCACACATCAGGTCCAATGACTGCTGGATATGGTCGCTCACCATGTTATGCGCAATTATATTTTTATGATGTTGACACTGCTGTCAATTATAGATTACGTGAACACTATAATCAAACATGCAATAACAATATAATGCGTGAAATCTCTCTTGAATTGGAACGAATTAATCCTTTCGTCCGGTCATTCATTGCACTGAAAGATTCGGTCATTCATTGCAATGAAAGATCATTGTCAGAGAGTTGAAAATCAAAATAAAGAAATTTGTATGGTCATTAAAGTAAATCGTGATTTAGATCTACGCCGTTATAATGATGCAGTTCAAACTGATGTAGCAGTAATATTTAGTACAGTTGATGGTGAGCCACCCTTTGAACGAAATATGGTTTCGTTTTCAAAAGTTAATGGTACCATTAAAAATATCTCTGTTTTGGATTCATCATTGGACCCTTTAGCGTATCCATTACATTTTCCAAATGGTGATACTGGGTGGCATATCAATATTTCTTATAATGTACCAACTACATCTAATTCAAGAGCGCCCAGAAATAAATTAACCATGCTTCAGTATGCAGCCTATCGACTTGCAATTAGAGAAGATTTTAGCATGTTGCACCATTCACAAAAATTATTTCTGCAGTGGATAGTTGATATGTATGTGAGAATAGAGGGCACAAGGTTACATTTCATTCGACAAAATCAAACAAGTCTTAGGTCTGAAGTTTACAACAATTTAACAGATTATTTAGAATTGAACCCCAATGCCAATAATGTTGGCCGTAGAGTAATTTTACCATCTTCATTCAATGGATCTCCAAGAAATATGTATCAGAATTATTTAGATGCAATGTCAATTGTACAACATTTCGGAAAGCCTTCTTTGTTTATTACAATGACTTGCAATCCACGTTGGCCTGAAATAGTTAGCAATATTGGTGCAGGTGAGTCAGCTAATTTTCGACCTGATATTGTGCGTGTATTCAAGTCCAAACTGAAAGCATTAATTGAGGGCCTTACACTAAAAAAAATCTTCGGTAAAGTTGAAGCACTCATTTATACAATTGAGTTTCAAAAGAGAGGACTGCCTCATGCTCACATTTTACTCTCTTTAAATGAGCAAGATAAAATTGTTAACGCTACCGATATTGATAAAGTTGTATCTGCGGAGATTCCTAACATTCAAACACATCCTACATTACATGAATATGTTGTAAAACACATGATGCATGGTCCATGCGGTGTACTTAATCCAAATTCTGTATGTATGAGAGATGGAAAATGCACAAAAGATTATCCAAAACGATTTAATGAATTTACATGTGAATCATTAAATGGATATCCATTATATGGAAGGTGTGATAATGGTATTAATGCTGAAGTTCGCGGTAGTTGCCTCGACAATCGTTATGTTGTACCATACAATCCGTATTTACTTGCCAAATTTAATTGCCATATAAATATTGAAGTATGCACTACAGTTAAAAGTGTTAAATACATTTATAAATGCAAGTATAAAGGCTATGACAGTGCATCTGTTGAATTAGGTTCAGAGAGAAATGAACCAGGTCAAGAAATACAAATTGATGAAGTTACAAATTTTTTAAATGGCCGTTATGTCGGATCAACTGAAGCTGTATGGCGCATCTATGAATTACCAATCCATTTTCAATCACATGTCATCGTTAGACTTGACATTCATTTACCGCGTAGACAGAATGTTTACTTTCGAGAAGGGCAAGAACGTCAACCAATTGAAAATGCAAGACAAACAAAATTATTAGCATTTCTTGAATTGAATCGATCAGATCCATCAGTGCATGAATATAAGTATATTGAAATTCCTTTGCATTATGTGTGGGAAGATTCCCAAAAAAAATGGAAGAAGAGAAGGCGTGGAGGTGATAAAATCATTACACGCATATATGTAGTATCACCAAAAGACATCGAACTTTTCCATTTACGATTGCTTTTATTACATGTCTGTGGTCCAAAATCATTTGAGGATGTTAGAACATACAATGGAATTATACACACTTCTTTTGTTGAAGCGTGCCATGCTCGCGGCATTGCTTCAAATGATAATGAATGGCGCGAATGTTTAAATGAAGCAAAAGAATTACATTCACCAAAACAAATGCGAAATTTATTTGGTTACATTTGTGCATTAAATGTGCCAGCCAATGCATTGGCGTTATGGAATGAATTTAAAGTATATCTTAGTGAAGATTTTTTGAGAGATTACAACGAAGAAGTATCCTTTAACACAGCTCTATTAGAAATTGAAGATATTTTGAATGTTTATAATTTGTCATGTCAAGAACTTGGTTTACCAGTTCCCACGTATTCGCAGAGAACAGACGAAGCAAATCCTATTGATCCAATAGAACAAGAGTTTCTGTTTTCTGAGCATTATGAAACTGCAAATATTGAACAGCGTAATCTAATTGATCGTGTGATTCGTGAAGTTTTGCACCATGATACTGGATCTAATGTTTTTTGTTTAACCGTCATACAGGTTGTAGAAAAACATTCACACAAAAAGCAATCATTCACAAATTAAATTCGCTTAATCTTAATTGCATTGCAACAGCGTTCAGTGGCATAGCTTCAACTCTATTACTTGGAGGTAGAACTTTACACAATGTGTTTAAATTGCCTATACCCATTTTGGAAAATTCTGTAGCAAATATTACCGCAAATAGTAGCTATGGACGTTACATAAATTCATCATCATTGATAATTATTGATGAAATTTCTATGTGCCCACTGCAAGTGTTGAAAATCATAGATAGATTATTGCAGGATCTATGCGATGAAAATGATAAACATAAACCATTTGGAGTGAAAACGATACTTCTGTGTGGTGATTTTCGGCAAATCTTACCAGTTGTTCCACATGGATCACGTGCAACTTTAATTAAAAATTGTGTCACAAGTTGGCATAAATTTGTTTATTTTCATAAAGTAATGTTTACTCAAAATATGAGAGCCTTACCAAGTGAAATAGAATTTGTCGAATTCTTGAAAAAAATTGGTAATGATGAAGCCCCACAATTCCCTCAGTTTGGTGAAAATATTATTGAAATACCTCAGCAATTAATAGGAGATGAAAATGATATTATTAATGAGGTGTATGGAAATATTTCTGAAAACATACTCTCAGATAACATATTGAAGTCAGTTATTTTAGCACCTAAAAATGCTAAAAATGATGATTGTACTTTTATTAATACTGATATACTTAACCGAATACCAGGTGAACAGAAAACATATCATAGCTACGATAAAATAATTTGTGATGATGACAATGAAATCAATAATTATCCAGTAGAGTTTTTGAATTCTTTGACTATTAGTGGTTTGCCACCACATAAGTTAGTATTGAAAGTTAATTGCATCGTTTTGCTGATCAGAAACTTAAATACAAAGGAAGCATTAGTCAATGGAACAAGAATGCACATCAAGTGTATGCATCGTAATGCTATTGCTTGCGAAGTTTTAACTGGAACCGCACGCAATAAGAGAATTTTGATTCCACGTATAAATTTTGTGCCGAACCTGTCGTTCAGCAATGTCAGTCATTTTACAATCAGAGAGTGGACCGATCTAGCGGTGAGTCCGCGCGTAAAGACGGAATAGTCCGCTTGACGTTATTGGCAGTACGGAATTATAGCTGTTTAATTCGTGCTGCGCTCTTGTACCGAAATAAGAGAGACTAATTCACAGAGCCCGATCGCTGTCGCCATCTGTCGGCTTGCTGCGGTATGAAAATTCCAAGTGCTGCGTCCTGGTGAGATTTTCCTTACCCAAACGGACAAGGACCTGAAATTTCTGTTAAGGTTGTCTGGCTACATACCGCGTGGGTGACGCACGACATTATTTTCTCTCCGGTGGAGAGATTTATTTGAACTACATCTCCTTCAACCTAATGAAGAGATAATTTGTAAACGACTGCGGTACGTCTTGATTACTTTATATTAATTAAATACTATATGTCACGGGAGAAAACGTTTTTTTTAGTAAGCCTGAGTAAGCGTGCCCACTTGTTGCATCGTGTTTGGTGAAATACGCAAATTGTTCGTAAAGTTTTTTTAAAGCTAATAAAACTATATTATTTGAGTGTCAGAAGTTCGGCACTATAAAGAAAAGTGTATTGAAAACAAAATATTTAAGTTTAAACTTTAATTAACACCGATGTAATGAGATACGTGTACGTTGCACCATGCGTCGTAGTAAGTGATATAAGGTTTTGCTGCACTTAGCAGTAAAACCTTATACATATATATGGGAACTTACTCAGGCACGTTAAATGTAAATGATGTCCCATTCAAATTAATGGTATTATCAAATTATGTGTAGTAAAAAACTATGTGTTTTAAATAAATTCTTCACCACGTGGTATCCACAAATTCACTCTAAGTAATAAGTTTATAAGATGTTACAGAGCCAAAATAAATTATTAGATTGGAAACAAGTAACTCACATTTGGTGGGGTGCAAATTATAAAGAATCATTGTTATACATTTTTTTGAATAAGGCATGTTGGCCAAATAAATTTGATCCAGTTAATTATGTAACACATAACTAGAGGTTGACTTTATATGTTATGTATTTTGGAGGGTGTCCAAACAGTGGGGGCATTTGTGTGTGGTCTCTGACTAAAAATATGTGTAAGCAGGGTCCGCCGAACAGACGAGGAAAAAAGTCCTGCTGCATGGCTGAACGTTGAAGATCAGAAGCTCCACTCGATACCGGAGAGAATTAGATCACCACAACAACACCTAAGATGCCAATCATGAGATCGCCACATTACTAATAAAAGAGACCACCCTTCATGGACCAAATCAAGGTGAAAAACAACCATTTAATATTTACACATAGAGTCAACCATCATACCCAGTGACCAGTTATACATAACCATCAGCTTCTACATTTCAAGTTTTTAAACATTCATTTGGATCCCCAATTGATGGGGACAGTTAAGTGTGTACACTGAGTAAAAAATTAATTGTAAAATTTCAGTATATTTATAGTAGATTGTCAGTTCAGAGACTGACATGGTTACAAGACAGCATCCAACATAGATTTCCACTCATTTCATTATAGGGGTTTCTCTACAGATTTTAAGCCAGTTTTTGCTATTAGTAATTTCTCATGTTCAATTCACTATGTATAAAAATATATATATATTCTCTTAATTTAAAAAATCAGTTTATTTAATTTGTATAAAAATTACTGGGGAGGTAGGTGAATTTTCAACTAGTTTCAACCAGAAGCTATGCATGTCGAAACACCTTTCAACTTGTTTGTAGAGACAAGTTTGTTGAGACAAGCCGAAAGTTGAATGAACATGTCCGTCTCTGACCCAAGTGTAGTTTTTTTATAAGGTGGTAATATTATGCAATTTTTCTCTTTTCATTAATTGGCCCTATTTTAGTATATATAAATTCTTTATACTAATTATGATAACTGGGGGGCGTTCATTATTTTAAACACTTTTTATTTCTCACTGTAATTAGGTACTTAGGCACTTAATTTTGATTTATTAGGTCCTGGGGACAATTGTATGCTATACAATCGTACACCTGATGTGTAATTAACCCACACCATGAGGGTAATTAATAAATGTAAATTTCTAATCCTAATTGGGATTATTATAAAAAGAAAAGTTAGAATTTATATACACCAGAAGGGTAATATAAAAAAGGGCGTGGCAAGAGACCTTTATGTATTTTATGTATACTATTGTATAATGTATTTTTGTCTTGTGGAACATGTTATGTGTGTATATTTCTGTGTACATTTTGGGGGTTATAAATATTATACATTTTCTGTACTTTTGGTGGGAACTTGGGATATAGGGATTTATTGTTCAATGTCTTTTTACAACAGAAAGTTAACACATGTAGGCATGTGGGTATATCCTTTTCATTTCTTTTTAAGGGAGGCATTCTATCTCAATAATCGTTGCTGATCATTTCTTTAAGGAAATTATTTATTTAATTTAACCTTATAACAAGTATAGGATTTGTCACCTTTAAAATTTATTTAATTTGTTGAGTAATTATTTTTATTATTAATAGTAACTAGGAATGAAATCATTTATCTTCATTAATTTATATACAGCATTCTAAAAGGAACATATAAAATAAATTTTATATTTTATTAAATAGTTTAATGGGAGCTTTATTTCAAGGTTAATTATTATTTTAATTTCAATTCATTGATAGAGTGACATAGCAAATTATTTTCTTAGTTTCAATAAATATTTTTCAGGTGGCCTTGTTGAGAGAGTATACTTATTTATTTAACTATTTAAAGGGGAATTGTAGATCACTGTTGTATTTATTTATTATTAAATTGTTATGAGATAGAATAATAAAAAGGGATTTGTTAATTATTTAATTCTTGAGTTTTCATTGCAAGTCCCGTCTCACTGGATCCAGCGCAATTTTTAGCTTCTCTAGGCCTTAGCCTAGTTTTAATTAACTTGTGGCCCCTCAAAAAAAAAAAAAAAAAAAAAAAAAAAATTCTCAATAAAAAAAATATTCTTTTTTTTTACTGCTCAAGAGAAAGTGGGGTTCCAATTTAACATATTCCGGTACTGTTTTACCATTTAACTTTCAAAGAACTCAATTTCCAATTATACCTGCATTTGCGATGACAATAAATAAGTCTCAAGGACAAACATTCGAAAAAATTGGAATTTTATTGAGGCAGCCAGTTTTTACACATGGTCAATTGTACGTCGCAGCAAGTAGAGTTCGATCATTCGATGGTTTGAGATTTTATATTTCCGAATATAATGACCAAGGGCATTTAGCAAATGATGAAAGAGTTTTTACAAAAAACATCGTTTACACAGAAGTTCTGAATCATTAAATTCACTTTCAAACTATTTTAAGTTCAATGGACAACATTTATTTTTTTAACCGGCCGGTTTTTTTGATTTAATGAAAAATATATAAAAAAAATATGAGGCACGTATTTTTTATTTCATTTTTTATTTTGTATTAATTTTTTATTTAAATTTTATATAATTCAAAAAAGATAGGCAAAATAACTGTGTAGCCTTGGCGAAACCTGGTCAGTATGGCAATAAAAAAACCCCAAGGAAATGTCAAAAAACGCGTTATTGCTTTTTAAATATGGCTTAGCCAAGCTAAACCTCATTTTTCCTATCTTTCATATTTTTCAAATAACTAGAAAATTAATGCATAGAAAAAAAAATTAAAAAATTATATAAGCTTTGTAGCAGATAATCTTCAAACTGTTTTCGAATTTTGTACCTTACCAAAAATGAAATGTAATCCACTGGAATTGAAAACAATGTATCTTATACTTCTATGAATGTCAAGTCTCATTTTTATTAGCGTTTATTTGATTCAATAATAACATGAAAAAATTAAAACTGACAATGAATATATAAAAAAATAAATACGAATACAAGCTGTAATTGTGTTTTTTTTTCAACTGTTACTAACATTAAATTTTAAATTTCATAGGTATTGCAGGGAATTAAGGCAAACAACACACGCTAATGACGTATTTGTACACGCTCGCAGCTGACGTAACAGAACAAAATTCAAAAAAAGTATATGCAATGATTATAGAGGTATACTCTTTGACAAAAGAAACTCAATAACGTTCAAACTTAAAAATTTAATGAATAACGGTCGAATTTCAACCACTGGTCTATATATTGTAACCAGACCTCTGTATGCCGGTCGTTACAAAAGAATAGTATGTATATGGAAAATTTTATTAAAAAATAGAAATTTCAAATAGTAAGAAATCTTGTTTATGTTTATAGAGGTGTGTATAAGAAATAAATCTGTTTTAAAAAGGTTCTTGTAAAAATTTAATAACAGGTAGGTATTTATTGACCGTCGAGCACGTCTTGAAGATTTGAACCAAGTCTGGAGTTAAATAGATTAACTCCAGTTAATAATCGATTGGTGACTTTTCTGACTGGTCCAATATCTCGTTCAAATAAGATATATTCTTCTTATTTAAGTCCTTCAGCCTTAATAAACACTCTTAAATTAACCTGTGAAATAAGTAACAGATACGAAATAATGGAAATATAAAGATTTATTGACAATTTAAATAAATAATCGATATTTTATCGATGGAGAGCAATTATCGACTCTGTCTCGGGAATTATCGATTGTGTCATACAGAACAAATTTTATGATATATTATATTAAAAGACAGGTTCTTTGAGCGATTAGAATTAATAGTCAGAGAAGGGTGACGAGAAAGTATAACATTAACAATTAAAAATAAATACAATAATTACTATTCAATAGAATTTAAATAATTCTAATATGTAATGTGTATGACTGTTTTCGAACCATTGAAGACTGACGTCACTGCGATGTAGTAAGCAGGTTGCGTATTCAAGATGGCCGCTACTCGAGTTGGACTAGGTTACTGCAAATGCGTCGTGTCAGAAAATCACAATAAAATTACCTTCATCAAGGTTTGAAATGTCCCCGCACTGGTGTAATATGTCTGTAAAGTTATTTGGTGTATTCTGGCGAAGTGTTCTGTGTAAACTTGTGTTAGTTAGTTTATTTTGAATGTGTTCTCTTCTGTGGGTTAAAATTCTCAAGATATGGTTAGGATTGTATAATGAATCAGTTTAAATATAATGTTTTACTTGTTTCTATCACTCGGATTATGAAGTTAAGTGTTTGTTTTCACTATTGTCGTGAATGTTTTGATAGCTTTAGCTTTAAAAAGTGTCTAATCAGTCTAACTCTCGTTTCACTTATTTCAATGGCTAAACGCTAGTACCATTTTCAACTCGATTTAAAGAAACGTTCTTTACACAACTGTCCAGCTTGATATTCAACAAAAGACTAATTAACTTGGTCATAAATCTGGCCCAGTTAATCTTTGAAAAAGTATTGTTAACATATTTCGATTAGCTGTACACATGATAAAATATTACATTATATATGGAATTTATCTATTTTATTCATCACTTTTATGAATTATTAACCTTATTATTGGTTTAATCATCTCATTCCCTTTAAATTGATGTATTATAGTCCATATCTGTAGATATTTTGTGGAAATTAACAAATTTCTTTACTTTTTGGAAATATAGGCTCAAAATTGGATTTCCGTCTTTATACGAATTCCCTCCATTTTAAATATTATTAATACTATTATAATAAATTTTAATTAGTCATATTCCTCTTCCTTTCCTTAAATACATATAAATTACACCTTTGAACTGGTTTTTTATGTTAATCTGTAAATTTGACATTGCTCTTTAAAATTAATTAATTTATATATTTTGAAAATTTACAATGTTTTAAGGTATATTTCCTTATTATCATTTTAACTCATAGGATCATTCCCAGTAGTGTTTAACTGTGTTACCTTATCTAAATCTTGGTAGTTTACAGGATTTATAAGTGAATTATCCTGGTTTATATTGTTTCTGTGAATTCACCACATGGCCTAGATTTTAGAATTTTATATTTCTGTCTTTCTCAAATAAATTTAAACTTAATTCCTCCTCTGACTTTACATTATTACAATTATATGAAAATAACATGGTTTATAACTTATTGTGTGGTGTAGTAGTTAATTAACACTACAGTTATTAAAATAATTAATTATGAACATTGTTTAGCAATCTGCACAATTGAACATATTGCAGATATGGTTTGAACATATATCTTTTAACTATTCTTGAGCTAACATAGCATACCTATTAGAACATTATTAATGGTATGTAGGTTATTATTTATCAAACATAATTCTTTTTAAACCACATAACATAAATCTTATTTTCTAATAACCCTTACAAATACATTTTACTAACACATTGATTTTAAGACTGTGAATAAACAGTCTATTTAAACATTTTACACTTATTAATACTATATTAATGCCAGTCGTTTCTGGTTTAAACCATTATTATTGTGATCCCCTACATCAGTAAACATTAACTCCCATACTCTATTTATTATCATTTTTTACAAATGTCTTGTAAATAAAGATTTACATTAAAATAATAAAATACTGGAAATCTTCCATTTTATTATTTTATTATGCTGTTTATTATTAGATATTAAAGTTGTGATATAGCATACTGATAAGTTATAGTATCACCAACTTTAAGTTTATTGCATTTCTAAAAAACACTTACACAAATTCACTTTCACTGTTGGTTCTGATATTTTGAGTCTTATTATCTCAGACCAGACCTTTAGTAATCATGGACTGTTAAGACTAGTTTATTTTCTTTATTACACAATAGCTTTAGTCGGTTCACTTCTTATAACGCTATGCAGCACTTTAGTTTTCTCAATAATTACATTTTATAGGATTTTGGGTATGTTATACTTTCTTTTGCATAGTTTTTGTTGGTTTGGGGTTGATAGTAGTTTATATAATAATAGGTTTTACTACGGTGTTTCTTTCATACGATTTCTTCCTCTCCTCCTGTCTTCCTTCTTGTCCTTCTTCGTATCTTCCTTCTGGTCTTCATTCTTGTCCTTCTTCTAGTCTTCATTCTTGTCCCTCGTCTAGTCTTCACTCTTCTGGTCTTCCTTCCTCATTCTTGGGTAAACCAAGGTACTTGGTGTTATCTCGACTGAGGTTTAGTTTGGAGCATGTAATTTATTCACTGAACTGACTTTATTCTTCTATACAGGTTTCAGGGTATTGTTTTCTTCCTGATCACAAACTTTATTCTTCCCTCTTCTTGTTTTTGGGGTATTTTGGTATTCACCACTCTTTAATTGAGTCTCTTTTTTCTTGATATGGTCTTATATAACTGGTTTACTGCTCTGAGCTTCCTGGGTAACTTACTGATGTTATACTATGAGTTGCTTCGATACTTTCTTTGGTTTTTTTAAACAGTGGTTTTTATATATAATGTAATGAGGATTTTTATTTTATTGTGGTTCATTCCTCTGATTTATTTAAATGTCATTCAATATTATTATAACATTCGTTGGTGTAATTAAACTTTATGATTTCATATGACTTAAAATGTAGTGGATTTTCTGTCACGCTACAGAATGCCCTTCTCCAGAAGTAATTTTTTCAGACTATACTTGCTTTGTCTGAAACAATTGCTTATGATAATTATTCTAGGTTTGTTATTATTTTGGACTTCCTTCCATTTTAAAATTTTCTTATTTATATTTGAGTTTATATCATTCTCACTTGATCTTCCTTGATAGTAATAGTCATCTGAGTTTCATATTTATTATTTCATTTTCATATTTCTTCTTAGTATTTTCTCCTTGGGATATTTCCTCCCTATCGTTCCCTACTTTGTGAGCTGGTTCAGTTCAGAGAGGCACTGTACGCTACTTTCCTCTGCTGTCCAATACTTCACACATATTTGAGTACAGAGGCAAATCATCTCTGCTCAAAAAACATATTAATCCTGCTGGAATTATCTTCAGACAGATTAAAAAATTATTCAGAATAGTACACATTCGTTACTATTTAAAAAATATCTTTGGGATACTTCACTTATTACTTATTATACTTCTCAGAGATTTTAATATTCCTATCTCAGTTGTTCTTCTGACTCATTATCTGGATGTTTCTTTCATTTGATATTATGGTAGGAAGCTCTTCTATTATTACATTTTTCAACTTTTCTTATCATATAAATCTTTTGGGTATAAATTCTTTATTACCTTCTGGTTTTTTCATTATAATCTGCATTATTTATTGTAGCATATCTTTATGACATTTTTAGACTGTTTCTTCGTTCTTAAAATTCCACTTGTTCTATTTTCTAGAATTTTTATAACTGTCATTATCATAATTGTCATTTAATTCATAAATCATTTTATATTAATTCGTTTAATTACATAAATCTTTGACATTACTTTTACATTATTCCTGTCATTGTTATTATACTTGCGAATGATGGTTTTTTATTAATTTCATAATGAGGTCATAATTTCTCCTCATACCACTTCAAAGTTTCATTCTCTCATAATTCCAAAGAAGTTTTTGTACTTTATTATATTCAATCACTCAAATCATATTAAAGAATTTTTTTCTTTTTTATTTCCTTTAACATCATTTTATGGAAAGGTTTTTACTCTTCATATTGAACTTAGACATGATCATATTGTCCAGAATTATTTGTTTTAATTCTAAATCTGTTTCCTTTTTTCATCCCGTTATGATCCTTTGTTACCATGGTAATTATCTTCTATGCTTACCATAAATATGGTATGAAATCTCTTCTGTTTATCTCACCAAAGTGTTTTATTAATAATTGGTTGGTAAGTTGTACTTATACTTGGTTTGGAAACTTGATTTATTCATAATTCAAAATTCACTCGTCTTATATTATTCCATTAAGTTTTCTCAAATAATTTGTATGTAAGGTGGGCTTACATGTGTTTAGGTTGGTTTTATTTTTCTAAATTCTCTTGGTATTATTGTCAAAATGTTTCTCTTCAAATAAATATTTAGTAAGCTGTCCTTACTTGTTGTTGACTTTAGATGGTTTTATTTCTAAGTTCTCTCCTTCTTTATTATTATATTATAGCCATAAAGTTTTTCTTCAAATAATTTGTAATGTAAGGTGGGCTTACATTTGTTTTGGCTGGTTTTATTTTTCTATTTTATATATCTTCTTCCAAAATGTTTCTTCTCAAATAAATTGTATGTAATTGGCTTACATTGTGTTTAGGTTGGTTTTATTTTTCTAAATTCTCTTGGTATTATTGTCAAAATGTTTCTTGTCAAATAAATTGTATGTAATTGGCTTACGTTGTGTTTTGAATTTAGTTAATTTTTTCTAACTTCTTCTTATGCATATCTTCTAAATGGTTTCCCTTTAAATAATCTTGATGTAAGGTTGGCTTACATGTATTTTAGAATTTTGGGGATTTACTCTAACTTCTTCTTATATTATTATATCCATAAAGTTTTTCACATTTTCCTGGTATGTAAGGTGAGCTTACATTTTTTTTTAGAATTTTGGGGATTTTAAATTCTATTTTATATATCTTCTTCCAAAATGTTTCTTCTCAAATAAATTGTATGTAATTGGCTTACATTGTTATTAGAATTTGGAAAATTTTACCTTCAAAATTCTGTTTTATATATCTTCTTCCAAAATGTTTCTTCTCAAATAAATTGTATGTAATTGGCTTACATTGTTATTAGAATTTGGAAAATTGTAATTCTAATTTCTTCTTCTATTTTTCCAAATAGTTTTCCTTTAAATAATCTTTATGTAAGGTTGGCTTACATGTATTATAGAATTTAGGGGATTTTAAATTCTAATTCTTCTTCTATCATTGCCATAAAATTTCCTTCTAATATTTTTTTATGTAAGGGGAGCTTACGTATTTTAGAATTTTGGGGATTTTAATTTCTAATTCTTCTTCTATCATTGCCATAAAATTTCCTTCAAATATTTTTTGATGTAAGATGGGCTTACCTTTGTTTTAGAATTTGGCTGATTTTATATTCTAAACTCTTCTTCTATCATTGCCATAAAATTTCCTTCAAATATTTTTTTATGTAAGATGGGCTTACCTTTGTTTTAGAATTTGGCTGATTTTAATCATAAAATTTCTTCATGGATGCCTGGTTAAAGACACCCTTGGCTTTATTTGAACTCATTTCCTTGATTTCGTAGGTGTTGTTGTTATTGTCCTTTGAGACAATATAGGGACCAGTATACAGGAGCAATAACTTTTTTGTTATCCCCTCTAAGGAACTGGGTAATTCCCTATTCTTCAACAACACCTTCTCTCCAACTGTATAATGAATAACCTTACCCATGCTTTTATTGTATTTGTTCCGCCGTTTCTCCTGATCTTCGGCCACCTTATTACAAAATTGAATTTTATCAAATCTATATTTATGCTCTCTGGGGAACTCCAAGATATCTTCAATCTCTCTAGGGGGTTGTCTCTCGTACATTGCGGAGTATGGGGTTATTCCTATGGCTGGATGGTAGGCCAGGTTGAGGAATTCTTCAGTGGCCTCCAAGTATTCTTGCCACCTTCTCTGCTGATCATGGCAATATGTTCTTAATAGGCGCCCCACCTCTCGCAAGACTCTTTCGGCCGGGTTACTGCTCGGGTGGTATACGGATGTCTTGTATGTGTGAACCCCCATTGACAGCAGTGTATCCCGCCATTTCCTCCCCTTGAATTGTGTTCCGTGGTCGGTTATGATCGATACCGGTTTTCCGACGGTTGGGAAGTACTGGTTGATCAGGATATCAAGAACTTTATTCGTAGTCGCCCGATTCGCTGGGTATAGTTTTACGAACTTGGTATAATGGTCCATAATGATGACGATATATTTGTATCGGTGGCGGCCTCCACTGCGGGGAAATGGCCCGCAGATATCCAGGAATACCTTCTCAAGTTTCGACTGCGATGTTATTGGAATCATCTGCCCTTCTTTTCTCGTTATTAGTTTTTACGAGTTGGCAAATGAGACAGTTTCTAATATACCTCCGTACCTTCCGATTGATGTCTTTGATATAGCAGCTCTCTTCCAGGGCCTTTACCACCTTTAAAGCGCCCATATGCCCATATCGAACATGATAACTGATCACTATCTCTTTCTCGATATGGGTCGGAATTATTACCTTCCATTCCTCCTTATATAATGATGGTTTGGAAAACAGGATTCCCTTATGTATAGTGTAATATTGGGAGATTGTCTCATCCCCTGCTTCCAATCTTGAGATAATAGAAATTAATTTCGGGTCAGCTTGTTGGTGTGTGCTTAGTTGTTCCAGAACTGATTGTAGACCGGCGCTGCTGCTGAGAATATGGTACACCTTCAGAATACTCTCCTTCTCCCCCTCGAACGTCTGTTTGTCAATGTCTACTCTAGACAATACGTCCGCGACGACATTCTTCCTTCCGGGGATATACTCCCACTTAAGGTCGTATTCTTGCAGCAATAGTATCCACCGCGTTAACCTTCCATGGCTCAACTTACATCTCTTAAGGAACGAGATAGATTTATGGTCTGTCCGGACGGTAACGGGATAACCAAGAATATATGTGCGGAACTTTCCGCACGCGAACACGACACTCAATAACTCCTTTTCTGTCACGTGATAGTTTTTCTCACTCTGGTTCAGAGCTCTGCTGGCAAAGCAGATTACAAGATGTTCGCCCTTCTCATCCTCTTGATATAATGTAGTGCCGAGGCTGATGTCACTGGCATCACAATTAAGAAAGAAAGGCTTGTTAAAATCTGGATGGCGGAGTATAATGTGTTTAAGGAATTTTTGTTTTATAAGAGTCAATATATTTTGTTGTTCATTACCCCAGATCCATTTATTTTTAGATGACAGTTGCGGCTGAAATCTGGCAGTCAGTTCGGAGTACTTTTCCTGGAACTTGCGGTAGTAATTACAGAGTCCCAGGAAAGACTGTAACTGCCTTCGATTCTTTGGTGTAGGAAAGTTCTGAATCGCTTCGACTTTTTCAGCCGACGGTGAGATTCCCTTATCATTTAATATGAAGCCTAAGAATTGTATCTCTTTAGCAATAAAATGAGATTTTGCTAACTTCAGCGTAATATTGTTTGCTGCTAGCTTCTGTAAGACATGTTCCACACGGTAGCAGTGTTCCTCCCAAGTTTCTGAGGACACTAGCAAGTCATCGACGTATACGGTGGTGAATTTTAGTGCTTCTTGGCCAAGTATCTGATCCATGCAGTGCACAAAGACTGCGACTGAGTTTACCCGTCCAAAGGGCAACCTCTTAAACTGGTAGTTCCGCCCTTCGAATATAAAGGCCAGATACTGGCGACTCTGTGGATGTAATTCCACCTGCCAGTACCCGCACACCGTATCCCAGGTAGTGAAGTATTTGGTACCGTGGAATCGTTTTAAGATTTCCTCAATCTCACCGGGCGAAGTCCTGTCATTTATGATCATCTTATTTATTTCGCGCGCATCTAACCACAAACGGACTTGTCCGTTTTTCTTAGGAATAGCCACGATAGGACTTGTATATGGGGAATGGCTACTCTCTATAATGTCACGGTTAATCATTTGCTCTATTTCAGCTCTTACTGCTTGCTTTCGTGATTGCGCAATGGGGTAAGACTTCCGGTTAAAGTCCACTGTGTCTCGGAACTGTAGAGTACACTGGAAATTCTTCACTTTACCGGGCTCATCAGAAAAGACTGATTTATATTTGTTGTATATGTCTATTAATTTGTTCGCTTGGTTCATTGTTAAACCTTCGCCAGTTATACCGCTCCGGAAATCCCTGATCTCCTGGATTTTTTGTGACCATAAATCTTCATTGGAGGTGTCGTCTATCCTTTTTTCGATTATAGATGTTGGATGGATGTAATTAATTTTTCGGATTTGCTGATGGATACTATCGGGAACGACTTGGTCACTACCCACCAAGTTCGCCGTCCAAGTATGTCCGTTAGAAAACAGCGACAATGTTTCAGTTCTTAGATCAATGATGGCGGAATTTCTCCTAAGCACATCACACCCGACCAGTATATTAAATGGCAGACCGCTCGCCACCAAGAATTCCATGTCAATCGCTATACCACAGCTCATCACACTGGCGGAGACTTGTCTACGTATAGTTTTGTTTTGTCGGCCGGTTGCTCCCAACAAAACAATATTATTCAACGGCAATGTTGGTAAAGTTCTCCCGCACTCTTGCTGTATCCTCTCCAGTTCTGTCGTACTTATTATTGACACGTTCGACCCAGTATCGATCATTAATTTGGCTGGGATGCCTTCTACCTTGGCGTCGACATGTATAATTTCATTATTGAAGTTATTGGTGGGACTCCTGTTATCCTCTTCCAATAACTCCTGTCTGATGTCCTTCAGGTAGTTGCACCCGATGATTGTAATACGATTGTGATTATTCTCAAAATTGCACTCATTAATATTATTATACCCAGTAGTCAGAAGCAGTAACGGGTTCTGGCGATTTATTACTGCCTGTGCCCGTTTAAAGGCTCGGCATCATTGTTCCTTTGAGCCATACTAGTCGATGCCTCATTCGGGATGCTCAGAGTGGTTACCTGCCGATCTGTCCTATGGTCTTCCGGTCGTTCATGGTGCGACCTCTGTTCAGTGTTGTCCAAACTATTGCTCCTACGCGTCGGATAGTACCTCGGTTGGTCCCGTTCTAGGCTCCTCCGCCTTTCTTCGTATCCGCACGATTAGCATTATTAGGGTAAGGACTATTACCATAATTGGGGCTTCTCTGACTATTTACGTTATTAGGGTAGGGATTGCGGTTACCCTGATAACCATTAGAGGGTCGATTCGGGTTTTGTTGGTTGGGACCCGTATTATTATTATCATTGTAATTAGTATTATTTACATTATTTCCATTATTAGAACCGTTATTTCGCGGGTATGCCCGACCTCCTTGGTACCCAGTATTTATGTGGTTCGTACCCTGGTTATTGTTCTGGTACGTCCTTGGTTCAGGCCCATCACTTCTTCTACGACTCTGTCGGTAGTAGTCTTCATTTTCATAATTTTCTAGGAGTTCTGTCATTGCCTGGATGGTCTTTATTTGACTGCCCCTCCTTGCACGAATCACCTCCTCATCATAATGGTAAGACAACTTGTTTATTAGGCACTCCTCCGGTATGGCTGGTTCTAAGTGCTTGGCCATACACACCTTGCCGAGGAAATAAGCTGTCATTGAGCTGCCGACTTGTGGTTTGTAGCGGCCATGGCATATATTATCTCTTATTAGATTTTGCGTGGTCTCTGACCAGTATTTGGCCTTGAACAGGCTCTTGAATTGTTCATAATTGTCGATGTCGCTCCGGTTGGCCATCCACCAATGGTCATTCACCTCCCGAAATGACTCGTCAAGGATTTCTCTGTTCTGGACCCATCGGTTCCCTCTGTGTTTCTCGAGGTACTCCTCTATTCGTGCCAAGAACTCCATAGGCTTCCGTTTGTATTGCCGGAAATTGAGCCATTCTCTGTTCTCTGACATGGGGAAATTGTGATATCCCGATGGTCTGTTTCTTATTAACTCTATCTCCTCTTGGCTCTGACGCACCTGTCCGGTTATGTTTGACATAGCGGTTTCCACGCCGTCGCATCTTTCTGTTATTTGGGTCCTCACTTTATTTACTTCCTCCAAGGCAAATTTCTTGGTCTCCTCCATTCTTGTTTTCTGTTGTTCTTGGACCTGAGTAATCTCCTTTGTTATTACTTCCCGGACTTCCAGCACTTCATTTTCTGTTTGACGACATCTTTCGTCTACTTCTCGGATCTGCTGGTTAACAACCACGACTTCCTGTTCTAATTTCTTTACAATGGACTTCTTCGTCTCAGTTATCTTTTTATTTATCTCCTCTTTGGCTAACTCAATCCTCTCGCCTAACTTATTCATGTTCTCTTGGTTAACTTCCCTTAGTTCTTCTCTCAGCAGTTGATTGTCCTCTCTCAATTCTTCCCTTAATTGTTGGTTGTCACTTTCTATTTTCTTACTGGTTTCTTCCATTTTCTCTTCTAAATTCTTATTATTTTCTTCCATTTTCCTACACAAGGATTGGCTGTCCTTTTTCAGGTCTTCCATCTTCTTATTCAAGGATTGATTGTTTTCCTCCATCTTCTTATTCAAAGATTGGTTGTTTTCCTCCATCTTCTCTTCTAAATTCTTACTGGTTTCTTCAATCTTCTTGTTGGTATTTTCTATGTTTTTATTTATTCCCCCCAAATCTTCCTTAGTGGAATCCAGTTTGTTATTCAAGTCTTCACTCAATTTCTTACTATTTTCTTCCATGCCCTTGTTAGTGGAATCCATTTTCTTCTCCATTCCTTCCATCCTCTCCATCATTATCCTGAGCATCTCCTGTATGTTACTATCCTCTGCTCATGATGGTTTCTCCTTCTCTGGGACATTGACTTCCCTTGTCTGTGTTGTTACTTCTGCTTGTTCCTCTGGTGGTACTGGTTGTTTCGGTTCCACTTGGATTAGTAACACTTCCGGATCCTCCACCGGTGTTGCCTCCTTATCCCCCATGTCCATCTCTTTTTCGGCCTCTGCCGCCCTCTTTTTCGACGTAGCTCGTCTTTGCATCTTTCTCTGTCTCTATTTATTAATCGCTGCCAAGCTTAGATTATTAAGCCCTCTAAGTTGGACGCCACTTTGTAACCAGACCTCTGTATGCCGGTCGTTACAAAAGAATAGTATGTATATGGAAAATTTTATTAAAAAATAGAAATTTCAAATAGTAAGAAATCTTGTTTATGTTTATAGAGGTGTGTATAAGAAATAAATCTGTTTTAAAAAGGTTCTTGTAAAAATTTAATAACAGGTAGGTATTTATTGACCGTCGAGCACGTCTTGAATTGAACCAAGTCTGGAGTTAAATAGATTAACCCCAGTTAATAATCGATTGGTGACTTTTCTGACTGGTCCAATATCTCGTTCAAATAAGATATATTCTTCTTATTTAAGTCCTTCAGCCTTAATAAACACTCTTAAATTAACCTGTGAAATAAGTAACAGATACGAAATAATGGAAATATAAAGATTTATTGACAATTTAAATAAATAATCGATATTTTATCGATGGAGAGCAATTATCGACTCTGTCTCGGGAATTATCGATTGTGTCATACAGAACAAATTTTATGATATATTATATTAAAAGACAGGTTCTTTGAGCGATTAGAATTAATAGTCAGAGAAGGGTGACGAGAAAGTATAACATTAACAATTAAAAATAAATACAATAATTACTATTCAATAGAATTTAAATAATTCTAATATGTAATGTGTATGACTGTTTTCGAACCATTGAAGACTGACGTCACTGCGATGTAGTAAGCAGGTTGCGTATTCAAGATGGCCGCTACTCGAGTTGGACTAGGTTACTGCAAATGCGTCGTGTCAGAAAATCACAATAAAATTACCTTCATCAAGGTTTGAAATGTCCCCGCACTGGTGTAATATGTCTGTAAAGTTATTTGGTGTATTCTGGCGAAGTGTTCTGTGTAAACTTGTGTTAGTTAGTTTATTTTGAATGTGTTCTCTTCTGTGGGTTAAAATTCTCAAGATATGGTTAGGATTGTATAATGAATCAGTTTAAATATAATGTTTTACTTGTTTCTATCACTCGGATTATGAAGTTAAGTGTTTGTTTTCACTATTGTCGTGAATGTTTTGATAGCTTTAGCTTTAAAAAGTGTCTAATCAGTCTAACTCTCGTTTCACTTATTTCAATGGCTAAACACTAGTACCATTTTCAACTCGATTTAAAGAAACGTTCTTTACACAACTGTCCAGCTTGATATTCAACAAAAGACTAATTAACTTGGTCATAAATCTGGCCCAATTAATCTTTGAAAAAGTATTGTTAACATATTTCGATTAGCTGTACACATGATAAAATATTACATTATATATGGAATTTATCTATTTTATTCATCACTTTTATGAATTATTAACCTTATTATTGGTTTAATAATCTCATTCCCTTTAAATTGATGTATTATAGTCCATATCTGTAGATATTTTGTGGAAATTAACAAATTTCTTTACTTTTTGGAAATATAGGCTCAACATTGGATTTCCGTCTTTATACGAATTCCCTCCATTTTAAATATTATTAATACTATTATAATAAATTTTAATTAGTCATATTCCTCTTCCTTTCCTTAAATACATATAAATTACACCTTTGAACTGGTTTTTTATGTTAATCTGTAAATTTGACATTGCTCTTTAAAATTAATTAATTTATATATTTTGAAAATTTACAATGTTTTAAGGTATATTTCCTTATTATCATTTTAACTCATAGGATCATTCCCAGTAGTGTTTAACTGTGTTACCTTATCTAAATCTTGGTAGTTTACAGGATTTATAAGTGAATTATCCTGGTTTATATTGTTTCTGTGAATTCACCACATGGCCTAGATTTTAGAATTTTATATTTCTGTCTTTCTCAAATAAATTTAAACTTAATTCCTCCTCTGACTTTACATAATTACAATTATATGAAAATAACATGGTTTATAACTTATTGTGTGGTGTAGTAGTTAATTAACACTACAGTTATTAAAATAATTAATTATGAACATTGTTTAGCAATCTGCACAATTGAACATATTGCAGATATGGTTTGAACATATATCTTTTAACTATTCTTGAGCTAACATAGCATACCTATTAGAACATTATTAATGGTATGTAGGTTATTATTTATCAAACATAATTCTTTTTAAAACACATAACATAAATCTTATTTTCTAATAACCCTTACAAATACATTTTACTAACACATTGATTTTAAAACTGTGAATAAACAGTCTATTTAAACATTTTACACTTATTAATACTATATTAATGCCAGTCCTTTCTGGTTTAAACCATTATTATTGTGATCCCCTACATCAGTAAACATTAACTCCCATACTCTATTTATTATCATTTTTTACAAATGTCTTGTAAATAAAGATTTACATTAAAATAATAAAATACTGGAAATCTTCCATTTTATTATTTTATTATGCTGTTTATTATTAGATATTAAAGTTGTGATATAGCATACTGATAAGTTATAGTATCACCAACTTTAAGTTTATTGCATTTCTAAAAAACACTTACACAAATTCACTTTCACTGTTGGTTCTGATATTTTGAGTCTTATTATCTCAGACCAGACCTTTAGTAATCATGGACTGTTAAGACTAGTTTATTTTCTTTATTACACAATAGCTTTAGTCGGTTCACTTCTTATAACGCTATACAGCACTTTAGTTTTCTCAATAATTACATTTTATAGGATTTTGGGTATGTTATACTTTCTTTTGCATAGTTTTTGTGGGTTTGGGGTTGATAGTAGTTTATATAATAATAGGTTTTACTACGGTGTTTCTTTCATACGATTTCTTCCTCTCCTCCTGTCTTCCTTCTTGTCCTTCTTCGTATCTTCCTTCTGGTCTTCATTCTTGTCCTTCTTCTAGTCTTCATTCTTGTCCCTCGTCTAGTCTTCACTCTTCTGGTCTTCCTTCCTCATTCTTGGGTAAACCAAGGTACTTGGTGTTATCTCGACTGAGGTTTAGTTTGGAGCATGTAATTTATTCACTGAACTGACTTTATTCTTCTATACAGGTTTCAGGGTATTGTTTTCTTCCTGATCACAAACTTTATTCTTCCCTCTTCTTGTTTTTGGGGTATTTTGGTATTCACCACTCTTTAATTGAGTCTCTTTTTTCTTGATATGGTCTTATATAACTAGTTTACTGCTCTGAGCTTCCTGGGTAACTTACTGATATTATACTATGAGTTGCTTCGATACTTTCTTTGGTTTTTTTAAACAGTGGTTTTTATATATAATGTAATGAGGATTTTTATTTTATTGTGGTTCATTCCTCTGATTTATTTAAATGTCATTCAATATTATTATAACATTCGTTGGTGTAATTAAACTTTATGATTTCATATGACTTAAAATGTAGTGGATTTTCTGTCACGCTACAATATTAATACGTGAAGAGAAAACTTTGTACCCCTTTTTAAGCATATTGCGTGCACGGAGGAGCGTGAGATTTGGCATAGTTAAAGTTTATATGGAGAAGGACTGCAGAAAGCTAAAATTTATATATAATATGTGTTACAAATAAATTAAATTAAATTAAATTAAATAAAACATTCATTTGCACTTGAAAATGCGTTTAAACATTTTCAAACAATGGTAATTGTTAAAAATAAAATAATTTTGTTGCCAGGCAACAATAGTCTGTGGAGTGTATGTCAAGGCAAAAAAGCGTTTATTTTATATTTTGTATATTAGATATCTGTGTTTTATATATTGTAACACAGACCTGTTAACTGTGGTTACAAATAAAAGAAAAAAAAAATTTTATGTTTGGTTGTTATGGTTAAAATTTAGGATTAATCCTGGTTTTGTGTTTTGTTGAAAATTTCGAAATTCTGAGAATTATTTTGGTTTAATTTACACTTCTGGTAGATCTTAACAAAATCTGGAGTTAATCAGATTATCTCCTTTCAGCAATCGATTAATGATTTCCAGCGCTGCTCCAGTATCTCACTTTTAGTTAATATTTCTCGTCTTCCAGGACGTCTTGTAATTAATTAAACCCTTAAATTAAAATGTGAAATAATTTTACAATCCAAATGGTTGAAATAAATTGATTTATTAACAATAATTAATAATAATCGATGTTAAATCGATGTAGAGCAATTGTTCGACTCCGTCACAGGGATATATCGATATGTGATTACAGGTTAATATTTTATATAAGTCTTAAAAAAGAAAGGTTCTTTCAACGATTATTTTATATATAGTCAGAGAAGGGCAGGCCTAGAAAGTATAACATATACAAGAAATAATCTTAATAATTAATATTTAACAAATTGTGAATAATATATAATGTTTAATATATTTGATTTTTCAAACCAAATCTGCAGGCTATGAAATCAGTCGAGGAAGGTTGCAGTGCATCTTGGGACCATCATGGCGGCTAGCTGAATTGATGAGGTTATACGTATATTTGGTCGCTGGAAAATCTCACAATAAATTCACCTTTATAACTGTTTTATGGATCTCCGAAATCGTGTATACTGTCTATTATGTTGTTTGAGGTATCCTGGATGAGTGTTCAGTGTTCACTGGTGTTAATAGTTTTCTGTTAGAAGTGTTCACTTAATGTCTGTTCATGGCGAAGAATTGTTAATATGCTGTAGAGTGAATTATTAATAGTAGGTAGTTTTAATAGTTTAAATCACTTGTATTATGTGGTGTATTGTTTGTTTTCACCGTTGTCGTCGAGTATTTCATAAGTTTTAACTCGAAAAGTGTTAATTTATGTAACTCCCGTTTTTCACTGATTCTAGGCTTTAACCTTTACACTCCATTATACGGTTTTAAGAACCCGATTCTGCATAGACTGTTCCGTTTGAATGTTAACAAAGAACTACTAACTTACTTCCTCCACCTTAGGAAATATCTTGCCAAGTTAATATTGGAAAAGTATTGTTAAAATAATTTTCACTTCCCATGTACATAATTCCAAAGTACATTATATATGGAATATTTTTAGTTTATTGTTCGCTTTCATGAACTATTAACCATATAATTGGTTTATTTATCTCATTCTGTTTAATTTGATATGTCATAGTCCATATTTGTTGAGTTTTTGTTAAAATTACCAAATTTCTGTCTTTTTGGAAATCTAGGCCCAAAAAACCTGTTTCCGTTCTTGTACACAATTACTGCCATTTTAAGTGTTATTAATATAATTATAATAAATTTCAAATGGTCACAAATCTTTTCTTTCCTTAATGCCTTATAAATTTAACATTTGAACTGTCTTTTAGTGATAATTTCTGAATTTACCATCCTCTTTAAAAATAGTTATTTTTTACATTTCAAAAATTTTCAATAATTTAAGATATTTTTCTATATTACTCTTTTAAATCATAGGATCATTTACAGTAGTTGTTAATTGACCTACCTTACATAAATCTTGTTAGTTTACATGGTTCATTGGTGAATTAACTGGTTTATATTAATTTTTGTGAATTCATTATTTGGCCTAGAGTTTAGTATTTCACATATATGGTTTTTTCAAATAAATTTAATTCTACTCCTCCTCCGACTCTTAAAAGTTAACATGACATAAAATAAAATTGTTTACACAATTATTGAGATGTGTAGCATCTAATTCATGCTACTGTTACAAAAATAATAATTAACATTAATCAGCAGTCTTTAAAGTTAGACATGTTTGCTTAAACTGTTCTGAACATACATTTAACACATTTGTAAATTAATACAGCATCCATACTTAAACATTTTAATTAGTATGTATGCTGTTATATGACTAAAACATCTTACTCTAAACATATAGGTACCTTATTCTATTAGAACTCTTTTAAAATATGGAGTTCATGGCTTTGAACAATATCAGCCATTTAAACTTCTTAACTCTATTAAAACTTAAGTTATTTTCAGTCCTTTCTGATTTTACTATTATTATCTAACATCCCCTTGTACAGCAAACATTTCCACCCACACTTTCTTTGTTATTGGCATTCCTTTGAATGTCTTGAGATAACAAAGTGACCTTATTTAATGAAATATTGGAAATATTTTCCATTTTAATATTTCATTATTTGTTAATTATATTATATAAAAGTTATTTTATAGCACATTGTTTAAGTTATAGATACACTACAACTTGAAGTTTATTACATTTAAAAACACTTCCACTAGTACACATTCACTGTTGGTTCTGACTTATATTTGAGTTTTATTATTCTCAGACCAGACCTTTAGTTATCACGGACTGTGAAGATTTGTTTATTTTTTATCATATAATAATTTTAGTTGGTGCACTTCTTATCGTACTACACAATACTTTTGTTTATAAATAATTACAATTTCATAAGGTTTTGGGATGTTATACTTTCTTTAATGGTATCATTTGGTTTGGGGTTAATGGTAGTTAATAATAGGTTTTTATTGTGGTTCTTCCATCCTATTTCTTCCTTTCTTCTCGTCTTCCTTCTTGTGTTCATTCTTGGGTAAACCAAGGTACTCAGTGTTATCTTGTCCGATGGTTGGTTCGGATTATCTTCTTTATTATCTGCTTTTAAATTTCTTCTTCCTTCTTGGGTTTGGAGTATCTTCTTTATCACCTGATACTAACTTTACTCTTCTTTCTTGTTTCGGGATATCTTGTTTATCACCTGATACTAATCTTCCTCTTCTTGTTTCTTCTTGTGTTTGGGGTATTATATTTATCACCTGCTCCTAACCTCCTGGGTAATCTCCTGAATTTTTAATATGAGCGTTTCCTTTAATTTATTTTCTTTGACTTTTTATTGTTATACAGCCCTGAATTGTAGAGTTCTCAAGACCTATTGTTTTTTCCTTTGAAGTGTAATTGAATTTAATTTGACATTCTTTGAGTATATGTAATTTAATTATTTTTATGATCTTATTTGAATTAATTATTGGTGGAATATCTGTCATGCTACAATATTTTATGTGCAGTTGAAAGTAAAATACAGCTTGCTTAATACTGACAGATTGACTGAATGAGCTGTGAATTTTGTGTGATTTCAAATGTTCCTTTTTCAATAGTCTGTGGAGTGTATGTCAAGGCAAAAAAGCGTTTATTTTTTTATATTTTGTATATTAGATATCTGTGTTTTATATATTAATGTGCAGTTGAAAGTGAAATACAGCTTGCTTAATATACACCTGTTGCAAAAGGAAAATTTTGTAGCAGCAATGTGAATTGACTTACTCTCGCCTAATTATTATTGGTGGTTTCAAAAAAGTGAGTACAGTTTATTATCTTTAAATTAAACCCTATCTAATCTTAGTTTCAGTAATTTCATTGCATGTTTTTTTTTACATTCAGATATTCGCACCTACTTTCATTATGCCTCGACATAGAACACTGACGGGTCGGAGTGAGAGACAAAGAAGAAGGAATATATATTTGCGTGAAAGTCAAAATGATAATAGACCAAATGCAAATTTAAATAGTGTAAATAGTATAACATTGACGGGTCGGAGTGAGAGACAAAGAAGAAGGAATATATATTCGCGTAAAAGTCAAAATGATAATAGACCAAATGCAAATTTAAATAGTGTAAATAGTATACAAAATGATGAAATTATTTTGAGGGATACATTTAAATGCGCACTGAATGTCACTCCAAGAAATTTTAATACTTTTGATTGTGGATTAATGCATTTACAATGCAGGTTTTGCAATGCAAAACATTTCGAATCTGAGGTCACTTTAGGTGAAAGGACTGCATTCACTTCATGTTGTTATAAGGGTAAAGCAATATTACCGGCCTTAAGTCAAAATGAATACTTTAAATCATTGTATGATGGACTTACTTCAAATGAACCTTCAATAAAGAGTCAAAAAATTATTTTGAAAACATTCGTAAATACAATTCATCATTTGCTATGGTTAGCTCATAAACTAAAATTTCGGATACAGTTACGCGTGGAGTGTATCGTTTTAAAATACATGATGTTTTTTATCACACATCAGGTCCAATGACTGCTGGATATGGTCGCTCACCATGTTATGCGCAATTATATTTTTATGATGTTGACACTGCTGTCAATTATAGATTACGTGAACACTATAATCAAACATGCAATAACAATATAATGCGTGAAATCTCTCTTGAATTGGAACGAATTAATCCTTTCGTTCGGTCATTCATTGCACTGAAAGATTCGGTCATTCATTGCAATGAAAGATCATTGTCAGAGAGTTGAAAATCAAAATAACGAAATTTGTATGGTCATTAAAGTAAATCGTGATTTAGATCTACGCCGTTATAATGATGCAGTTCAAACTGATGTAGCAGTAATATTTAGTACAGTTGATGGTGAGCCACCCTTTGAACGAAATATGGTTTCGTTTTCAAAAGTTAATGGTACCATTAAAAATATCTCTGTTTTGGATTCATCATTGGACCCTTTAGCGTATCCATTACTTTTTTCCAAATGGTGATACTGGGTGGCATATCAATATTTCTCATAATGTACCAACTACATCTAATTCAAGAGCGCCCAGAAATAAATTAACCATGCTTCAGTATGCAGCCCATCGACTTGCAATTAGAGAAGATTTTAGCATGTTGCACCATTTCACAAAAATTATTTCT
Source organism: Magicicada septendecula (assembly GCA_034769895.1). Lineage (NCBI taxonomy): Eukaryota > Metazoa > Arthropoda > Insecta > Hemiptera > Cicadidae > Magicicada > Magicicada septendecula. The sequence continues at coordinate 1,001,889,247 of CM068367.1, forward strand.
GCAGTGGATAGTTGATATGTATGTGAGAATAGAGGGGCACAAGGTTACATTTCATTCGACAAAAATCAAACAAGTCTTAGGTCTGAAGTTTACAACAATTTAACAGATTATTTAGAATTGAACCCCAATGCCAATAATGTTGGCCGTAGAGTAATTTTACCATCTTCATTCAATGGATCTCCCAGAAATATGTATCAGAATTATTTAGATGCAATGTCAATTGTACAACATTTCGGAAAGCCTTCTTTGTTTATTACAATGACTTGCAATCTACGTTGGCCTGAAATAGTTAGCAATATTGGTGTAGGTGAGTCAGCTAATTTTCGACCTGATATTGTTGTGCGTGTATTCAAGTCCAAACTGAAAGCATTAATTGAGGGCCTTACACTAAAAAAAATCTTCGGTAAAATTGAAGCACTCATTTATACAATTGAGTTTCAAAAGAGAGGATTGCCTCATGCTCACATTTTACTCTCTTTAAATGAGCAAGATAAAATTGTTAACGCTACCGATATTGATAAAGTTGTATCTGCGGAGATTCCTAACATTCAAACACATCCTACATTACATGAATATGTTGTAAAACACATGATGCATGGTCCATGCGGTGTACTTAATCAAAATTCTGTATGTATGAGAGATGGAAAATGCACAAAAGATTATCCAAAACGATTTAATGAATTTACATGTGAATCATTAAATGGATATCCATTATACGGAAGGCGTGATAATGGTATTAATGCTGAAGTTCGCGGTAGTTGCCTCGACAATCGTTATGTTGTACCATACAATCCGTATTTACTTGCCAAATTTAATTGCCATATAAATGTTGAAGTATGCACTACAGTTAAAAGTGGTTAAATACATTTATAAATACGTGTATAAAGGCTATGACAGTGCATCTGTTGAATTAGGTTCAGAGAGAAATGAACCAGGTCAAGAAATACAAATTGATGAAGTTACAAATTTTTTAAATGGCCGTTATGTCGGATCAACTGAAGCTGTATGGCGCATCTATGAATTACCAATCCATTTTCAATCACATGTCATCGTTAGACTTGACATTCATTTACCGCGTAGACAGAATGTTTACTTTCGAGAAGGGCAAGAACGTCAACCAATTGAAAATGCAAGACAAACAAAATTATTAGCATTTCTTGAATTGAATCGATCAGATCCATCAGCGCATGAATACAAGTATATTGAAATTCCTTTGCATTATGTGTGGGAAGATTCCCAAAAAAAATGGAAGAAGAGAAGGCGTGGAGGTGATAAAATCATTACACGCATATATGTAGTATCACCAAAAGACATCGAACTTTTCCATTTACGATTGCTTTTATTACATGTCTGTGGTCCAAAATCATTTGAGGATGTTAGAACATACAATGGAATTATACACACTTCTTTTGTTGAAGCTTGCCATGCTCGCGGCATTGCTTCAAATGATAATGAATGGCGCGAATGTTTAAATGAAGCAAAAGAATTACATTTACCAAAACAAATGCGAAATTTATTTGGTTACATTTGTGCATTAAATGTACCAGCCAATGCATTGGCGTTATGGAATGAATTTAAAGTATATCTTAGTGAAGATTTTTTGAGAGATTACAACGAAGAAGTATCCTTTAACACAGCTCTATTAGAAATTGAAGATATTTTGAATGTTCATAATTTGTCATGTCAAGAACTTGGTTTACCAGTTCCCACGTATTCGCAGAGAACAGACGAAGCAAATGCTATTGATCCAACAGAACAAGAGTTTCTGTTTTCTGAGCATTATGAAACTGCAAATATTGAACAGCGTAATCTAATTGATCGTGTGATTCGTGAAGTTTTGCACCATGATACTGGATCTAATGTTTTTTGTTTAACCGCTCATGCAGGTTGTGGAAAAACATTCACACAAACAGCAATCATTCACAAATTAAATTTGCTTAATCTTAGTTGCATTGCAACAGCGTTCAGTGGCATAGCTTCAACTCTATTACTTGGAGGTAGAACTTTACACATTGTGTTTAAATTGCCTATACCCATTTTGGAAAATTCTGTAGCAAATATTACCGCAAATAGTAGCTATGGACGTTACATAAATTCATCATCATTGATAATTATTGATGAAATTTCTATGTGCCCACTGCAAGTGTTGATAATCATAGATAGATTATTGCAGGATCTATGCGATGAAAATGATAAACATAAACCATTTGGAGTGAAAACGATACTTCTGTGCGGTGATTTTCGGCAAATCTTACCAGTTGTTCCACATGGATCACGTGCAACTTTAATTGAAAATTGTGTCACGAGTTGGCATAAATTTGTTTATTTTCATAAAGTAACGTTTACTCAAAATATGAGAGCCTTACCAAGTGAAATAGAATTTGTCGAATTCTTGAAAAAAATTGGTAATGATGAAGCCCCACAATTCCCTCAGTTTGGTGAAAATATTATTGAAATACCTCAGCAATTAATAGGAGATGAAAATAATATTATTAATGAGGTGTATGGAAATATTTCTGAAAACATACTCTCAGATAACATATTGAAGTCAGTTATTTTAGCACCTAAAAATGATGATTGTACTTTTATTAATACTGATATACTTAATCGAATACCAGGTGAACAGAAAACATATCATAGCTACGATAAAATAATTTGTGATTATGACAATGAAATCAATAATTATCCAGTAGTTTTTGAATTCTTTGACTATTAGTGGTTTGCCACCACATAAGTTAGTATTGAAAGTTAATTGCATCGTTTTACTGATCAGAAACTTAAATACAAAGGAAGCATTAGTCAATGGAACAACAATGAGCATCAAGTGTATGCATCGTAATGCTATTGCTTGCGAAGTTTTAACTGGAACCGCACGCAATAAGAGAATTTTGATTCCACGTATAAATTTAACATATTCCGGTACTGTTTTACCATTTAACTTTCAAAGAACTCAATTTCCAATTATACCTGCATTTGCGATGACAATAAATAAGTCTCAAGGACAAACATTCGAAAAAATTGGAATTTTATTGAGGCAGCCAGTTTTTACACATGGTCAATTGTACGTCGCAGCAAGTAGAGTTCGATCATTCGATGGTTTGAGATTTTATATTTCCGAATATAATGGCCAAGGGCATTTAGCAAATGATGAAAGTTTTTACAAAAAACATCGTTTACACAGAAGTTCTGAATCATTAAATTCACTTTCAAACTATTTTAAGTTCAGTGGACAACATTTATTTTTTTAACCGGCCGGTTTTTTTGATTTAATGAAAAATATAAAAAAAATACGAGGCACGTATTTTTTATTTCTTTTTTATTTTGTATTAATTTTTTATTTAAATTTGATATAATTCAAAAAAGATTGGCAAAATAACTGTGTAGCCTTGGCGAAACCTGGTCAGTATAGCAATAAAAAAAACCCAAGGAAATGTCAAAAAACGCGTTATTGCTTTATAAATATGGCTTAGCCAAGCTAAACCTCATTTTTCCTATCTTTCATATTTTTCAAATAACTCGAAAATTAATGCACAGAAAAAAAAATTAAAAAATTATATAAGCTTTGTAGCAGATAATCTTCAAACTGTTTTCGAATTTTGTACCTTACCAAAAATGAAATGTAATCCACTGGAATTGAAAACAATGTATCTTATACTTCTATGAATGTCAAGTCTCATTTTTATTAGCGTTTATTTGATTCAATAATAACATGAAAAAATTAAAACTGACAATGAATATATCAAAAAATAAATACGAATACAAGCTGTAATTGTGTTTTTTTTTCAACTGTTACTAACATTAAATTTTAAATTTCATAGGTATTGCAGGGAATTAAGGCAAACAACACACGCTAATGACGTATTTGTACACGCTCGCTGCTGACGTAACAGAACAAAATTCAAAAAAAGTATATGCAATGATTATAGAGGTATACTCTTTGACAAAAGAAACTCAATAACGTTCAAACTTAAAAATTTAATGAATTACGGTCGAATTTCGACCACTGGTCTATATATTAATACATGAAGAGAAAACTTTGTACCCCTTTTTAAGCATATTGCGTGCACGGAGGAGCGTGAGATTTGGCATAGTTAAAGTTTATATGGAGAAGGAGTGCAGAAAGCTAAAATTTATATATAATATGTGTTACAAATAAATTAAATTAAATTAAATTAAATAAAACATTCATTTGCACTTGAAAATTCGTTTAAACATTTTCAAACAATGGTAATTGTTAAAAATAAAATAATTTTGTTGCCAGGCAACAATAGTCTGTGGAGTGTATGTCAAGGCAAAAAAGCGTTTATTTTATATTTTGTATATTAGATATCTGTGTTTTATATATTGTAACACAGACCTGTTAACTGTGGTTACAAATAAAAGAAAAAAAAAAATTTTATGTTTGGTTGTTATGGTTAAAATTTAGGATTAATCCTGGTTTTGTGTTTTGTTGAAAATTTCGAAATTCTGAGAATTATTTTGGTTTAATTTACACTTCTGGTAGATCTTAACAAAATCTGGAGTTAATCAGATTATCTCCTTTCAGCAATCGATTAATGATTTTCAGCGCTGCTCCAGTATCTCACTTTTAGTTAATATTTCTCGTCTTCCAGGACGTCTTGTAATTAATTAAACCCTTAAATTAAAATGTGAAATAATTTTACAATCCAAATGGTTGAAATAAATTGATTTATTAACAATAATTAATAATAATCGATGTTAAATCGATGTAGAGCAATTGTTCGACTCCGTCACAGGGATATATCGATATGTGATTACAGGTTAATATTTTATATAAGTCTTAAAAAAGAAAGGTTCTTTCAACGATTATTTTATATATAGTCAGAGAAGGGCAGGCCTAGAAAGTATAACATATACAAGAAATAATCTTAATAATTAATATTTAACAAATTGTGAATAATATATAATGTTTAATATATTTGATTTTTCAAACCAAAGCTGCAGGCTATGAAATCAGTCGAGGAAGGTTGCAGTGCATCTTGGGACCATCATGGCGGCTAGCTGAATTGATGAGGTTATACGTATATTTGGTCGCTGGAAAATCTCACAATAAATTCACCTTTATAACTGTTTTATGGATCTCCGAAATCGTGTATACTGTCTATTATGTTGTTTGAGGTATCCTGGATGAGTGTTCAGTGTTCACTGGTGTTAATAGTTTTCTGTTAGAAGTGTTCACTTAATGTCTGTTCATGGCGAAGAATTGTTAATATGCTGTAGAGTGAATTATTAATAGTAGGTAGTTTTAATAGTTTAAATCACTTGTATTATGTGGTGTATTGTTTGTTTTCACCGTTGTCGTCGAGTATTTCATAAGTTTTAACTCGAAAAGTGTTAATTTATGTAACTCCCGTTTTTCACTGATTCTAGGCTTTAACCTTTACACTCCATTATACGGTTTTAAGAACCCGATTCTGCATAGACTGTTCCGTTTGAATGTTAACAAAGAACTAACTTACTTCCTCCACCTTAGGAAATATCTTGCCAAGTTAATATTGGAAAAGTATTGTTAAAATAATTTTCACTTCCCATGTACATAATTCCAAAGTACATTATATATGGAATATTTTTAGTTTATTGTTCGCTTTCATGAACTATTAACCATATAATTGGTTTATTTATCTCATTCTGTTTAATTTGATATGTCATAGTCCATATTTGTTGAGTTTTTGTTAAAATTACCAAATTTCTGTCTTTTTGGAAATCTAGGCCCAAAAAACCTGTTTCCGTTCTTGTACACAATTACTGCCATTTTAAGTGTTATTAATATAATTATAATAAATTTCAAATGGTCACAAATCTTTTCTTTCCTTAATGCCTTATAAATTTAACATTTGAACTGTCTTTTAGTGATAATTTCTGAATTTACCATTCCTCTTTAAAAATAGTTATTTTTTACATTTCAAAAATTTTCAATAATTTAAGATATTTTTCTATATTACTCTTTTAAATCATAGGATCATTTACAGTAGTTGTTAATTGACCTACCTTACATAAATCTTGTTAGTTTACATGGTTCATTGGTGAATTAACTGGTTTATATTAATTTTTGTGAATTCATTATTTGGCCTAGAGTTTAGTATTTCACATATATGGTTTTTTCAAATAAATTTAATTCTACTCCTCCTCTGACTCTTAAAAGTTAACATGACATAAAATAAAATTGTTTACACAATTATTGAGATGTGTAGCATCTAATTCATGCTACTGTTACAAAAATAATAATTAACATTAATCAGCAGTCTTTAAAGTTAGACATGTTTGCTTAAACTGTTCTGAACATACATTTAACACATTTGTAAATTAATACAGCATCCATACTTAAACATTTTAATTAGTATGTATGCTGTTATATGACTAAAACATCTTACTCTAAATATATAGGTACCTTATTCTATTAGAACTCTTTTAAAATATGGAGTTCATGGCTTTGAACAATATCAGCCATTTAAACTTCTTAACTCTATTAAAACTTAAGTTATTTTCAGTCCTTTCTGATTTTACTATTATTATCTAACATCCCCTTGTACAGTAAACATTTCCACCCACACTTTCTTTGTTATTGGCATTCCTTTGAATGTCTTGAGATAACAAAGTGACCTTATTTAATGAAATATTGGAAATATTTTCCATTTTAATATTTCATTATTTGTTAATTATATTATATAAAAGTTATTTTATAGCACATTGTTTAAGTTATAGATACACTACAACTTGAAGTTTATTACATTTAAAAACACTTCCACTAGTACACATTCACTGTTGGTTCTGACTTATATTTGAGTTTTATTATTCTCAGACCAGACCTTTAGTTATCACGGACTGTGAAGATTTGTTTATTTTTTATCATATAATAATTTTAGTTGGTGCACTTCTTATCGTACTACACAATACTTTTGTTTATAAATAATTACAATTTCATAAGGTTTTGGGATGTTATACTTTCTTTAATGGTATCATTTGGTTTGGGGTTAATGGTAGTTAATAATAGGTTTTTATTGTGGTTCTTCCATCCTATTTCTTCCTTTCTTCTCGTCTTCCTTCTTGTGTTCATTCTTGGCTAAACCAAGGTACTCAGTGTTATCTTGTCCGATGGTTGGTTCGGATTATCTTCTTTATTATCTGCTTTTAAATTTCTTCTTCCTTCTTGGGTTTGGAGTATCTTCTTTATCACCTGATACTAACTTTACTCTTCTTTCTTGTTTCGGGATATCTTGTTTATCACCTGATACTAATCTTCCTCTTCTTGTTTCTTCTTGTGTTTGGGGTATTATATTTATCACCTGCTCCTAACCTCCTGGGTAATCTCCTGAATTTTTAATATGAGCGTTTCCTTTAATTTATTTTCTTTGACTTTTTATTGTTGCATTTTTATTATTTGATTATAGTTTTTCTTTTATAGTGGTGTTTTCCTTTGAAGTGTAATTGAATTTAATTTGACATTCTTTGAGTATATGTAATTTAATTATTTTTATGATCTTATTTGAATTAATTATTGGTGGAATATCTGTCATGCTACAATATTTATGTGCAGTTGAAAGTAAAATACAGCTTGCTTAATACTGACAGATTGACTGAATGAGCTGTGAATTTTGTGTGATTTCAAATGTTCCTTTTTCAATAGTCTGTGGAGTGTATGTCAAGGCAAAAAAGCGTTTATTTTTTTATATTTTGTATATTAGATATCTGTGTTTTATATATTAATGTGCAGTTGAAAGTGAAATACAGCTTGCTTAATATACACCTGTTGCAAAAGGAAAATTTTGTAGCAGCAATGTGAATTGACTTACTCTCGCCTAATTATTATTGGTGGTTTCAAAAAAGTGAGTACAGTTTATTATCTTTAAATTAAACCCTATCTAATCTTAGTTTCAGTAATTTCATTGCATGTTTTTTTTTACATTCAGATATTCGCACCTACTTTCATTATGCCTCGACATAGAACACTGACGGGTCGGAGTGAGAGACAAAGAAGAAGGAATATATATTTGCGTGAAAGTCAAAATGATAATAGACCAAATGCAAATTTAAATAGTGTAAATAGTATAACATTGACGGGTCGGAGTGAGAGACAAAGAAGAAGGAATATATATTCGCGTAAAAGTCAAAATGATAATAGACCAAATGCAAATTTAAATAGTGTAAATAGTATACAAAATGATGAAATTATTTTGAGGGATACATTTAAATGCGCACTGAATGTCACTCCAAGAAATTTTAATACTTTTGATTGTGGATTAATGCATTTACAATGCAGGTTTTGCAATGCAAAACATTTCGAATCTGAGGTCACTTTAGGTGAAAGGACTGCATTCACTTCATGTTGTTATAAGGGTAAAGCAATATTACCGGCCTTAAGTCAAAATGAATACTTTAAATCATTGTATGATGGACTTACTTCAAATGAACCTTCAATAAAGAGTCAAAAAATTATTTTGAAAACATTCGTAAATACAATTCATCATTTGCTATGGTTAGCTCAGAAACTAAAATTTCCGATACAGTTACGCGTGGAGTGTATCGTTTTAAAATACATGATGTTTTTTATCACACATCAGGTCCAATGACTGCTGGATATGGTCGCTCACCATGTTATGCGCAATTATATTTTTATGATGTTGACACTGCTGTCAATTATAGATTACGTGAACACTATAATCAAACATGCAATAACAATATAATGCGTGAAATCTCTCTTGAATTGGAACGAATTAATCCTTTCGTTCGGTCATTCATTGCACTGAAAGATTCGGTCATTCATTGCAATGAAAGATCATTGTCAGAGAGTTGAAAATCAAAATAACGAAATTTGTATGGTCATTAAAGTAAATCGTGATTTAGATCTACGCCGTTATAATGATGCAGTTCAAACTGATGTAGCAGTAATATTTAGTACAGTTGATGGTGAGCCACCCTTTGAACGAAATATGGTTTCGTTTTCAAAAGTTAATGGTACCATTAAAAATATCTCTGTTTTGGATTCATCATTGGACCCTTTAGCGTATCCATTACTTTTTCCAAATGGTGATACTGGGTGGCATATCAATATTTCTCATAATGTACCAACTACATCTAATTCAAGAGCGCCCAGAAATAAATTAACCATGCTTCAGTATGCAGCCCATCGACTTGCAATTAGAGAAGATTTTAGCATGTTGCACCATTCACAAAAATTATTTCTGCAGTGGATAGTTGATATGTATGTGAGAATAGAGGGCACAAGGTTACATTTCATTCGACAAAATCAAACAAGTCTTAGGTCTGAAGTTTACAACAATTTAACAGATTATTTAGAATTGAACCCCAATGCCAATAATGTTGGCCGTAGAGTAATTTTACCATCTTCATTCAATGGATCTCCCAGAAATATGTATCAGAATTATTTAGATGCAATGTCAATTGTACAACATTTCGGAAAGCCTTCTTTGTTTATTACAATGACTTGCAATCTACGTTGGCCTGAAATAGTTAGCAATATTGGTGTAGGTGAGTCAGCTAATTTTCGACCTGATATTGTTGGCGTGTATTCAAGTCCAAACTGAAAGCATTAATTGAGGGCCTTACACTAAAAAAAATCTTCGGTAAAGTTGAAGCACTCATTTATACAATTGAGTTTCAAAAGAGAGGATTGCCTCATGCTCACATTTTACTCTCTTTAAATGAGCAAGATAAAATTGTTAACGCTACCGATATTGATAAAGTTGTATCTGCGGAGATTCCTAACATTCAAACACATCCTACATTACATGAATATGTTGTAAAACACATGATGCATGGTCCATGCGGTGTACTTAATCAAAATTCTGTATGTATGAGAGATGGAAAATGCACAAAAGATTATCCAAAACGATTTAATGAATTTACATGTGAATCATTAAATGGATATCCATTATACGGAAGGCGTGATAATGGTATTAATGCTGAAGTTCGCGGTAGTTGCCTCGACAATCGTTATGTTGTACCATACAATCCGTATTTACTTGCCAAATTTAATTGCCATATAAATGTTGAAGTATGCACTACAGTTAAAAGTGTTAAATACATTTATAAATACGTGTATAAAGGCTATGACAGTGCATCTGTTGAATTAGGTTCAGAGAGAAATGAACCAGGTCAAGAAATACAAATTGATGAAGTTACAAATTTTTTAAATGGCCGTTATGTCGGATCAACTGAAGCTGTATGGCGCATCTATGAATTACCAATCCATTTTCAATCACATGTCATCGTTAGACTTGACATTCATTTACCGCGTAGACAGAATGTTTACTTTCGAGAAGGGCAAGAACGTCAACCAATTGAAAATGCAAGACAAACAAAATTATTAGCATTTCTTGAATTGAATCGATCAGATCCATCAGCGCATGAATACAAGTATATTGAAATTCCTTTGCATTATGTGTGGGAAGATTCCCAAAAAAAATGGAAGAAGAGAAGGCGTGGAGGTGATAAAATCATTACACGCATATATGTAGTATCACCAAAAGACATCGAACTTTTCCATTTACGATTGCTTTTATTACATGTCTGTGGTCCAAAATCATTTGAGGATGTTAGAACATACAATGGAATTATACACACTTCTTTTGTTGAAGCTTGCCATGCTCGCGGCATTGCTTCAAATGATAATGAATGGCGCGAATGTTTAAATGAAGCAAAAGAATTACATTTACCAAAACAAATGCGAAATTTATTTGGTTACATTTGTGCATTAAATGTACCAGCCAATGCATTGGCGTTATGGAATGAATTTAAAGTATATCTTAGTGAAGATTTTTTGAGAGATTACAACGAAGAAGTATCCTTTAACACAGCTCTATTAGAAATTGAAGATATTTTGAATGTTCATAATTTGTCATGTCAAGAACTTGGTTTACCAGTTCCCACGTATTCGCAGAGAACAGACGAAGCAAATGCTATTGATCCAACAGAACAAGAGTTTCTGTTTTCTGAGCATTATGAAACTGCAAATATTGAACAGCGTAATCTAATTGATCGTGTGATTCGTGAAGTTTTGCACCATGATACTGGATCTAATGTTTTTTGTTTAACCGCTCATGCAGGTTGTGGAAAAACATTCACACAAACAGCAATCATTCACAAATTAAATTTGCTTAATCTTAGTTGCATTGCAACAGCGTTCAGTGGCATAGCTTCAACTCTATTACTTGGAGGTAGAACTTTACACATTGTGTTTAAATTGCCTATACCCATTTTGGAAAATTCTGTAGCAAATATTACCGCAAATAGTAGCTATGGACGTTACATAAATTCATCATCATTGATAATTATTGATGAAATTTCTATGTGCCCACTGCAAGTGTTGATAATCATAGATAGATTATTGCAGGATCTATGCGATGAAAATGATAAACATAAACCATTTGGAGTGAAAACGATACTTCTGTGCGGTGATTTTCGGCAAATCTTACCAGTTGTTCCACATGGATCACGTGCAACTTTAATTGAAAATTGTGTCACGAGTTGGCATAAATTTGTTTATTTTCATAAAGTAACGTTTACTCAAAATATGAGAGCCTTACCAAGTGAAATAGAATTTGTCGAATTCTTGAAAAAAATTGGTAATGATGAAGCCCCACAATTCCCTCAGTTTGGTGAAAATATTATTGAAATACCTCAGCAATTAATAGGAGATGAAAATAATATTATTAATGAGGTGTATGGAAATATTTCTGAAAACATACTCTCAGATAACATATTGAAGTCAGTTATTTTAGCACCTAAAAATGATGATTGTACTTTTATTAATACTGATATACTTAATCGAATACCAGGTGAACAGAAAACATATCATAGCTACGATAAAATAATTTGTGATTATGACAATGAAATCAATAATTATCCAGTAGTTTTTGAATTCTTTGACTATTAGTGGTTTGCCACCACATAAGTTAGTATTGAAAGTTAATTGCATCGTTTTACTGATCAGAAACTTAAATACAAAGGAAGCATTAGTCAATGGAACAACAATGAGCATCAAGTGTATGCATCGTAATGCTATTGCTTGCGAAGTTTTAACTGGAACCGCACGCAATAAGAGAATTTTGATTCCACGTATAAATTTAACATATTCCGGTACTGTTTTACCATTTAACTTTCAAAGAACTCAATTTCCAATTATACCTGCATTTGCGATGACAATAAATAAGTCTCAAGGACAAACATTCGAAAAAATTGGAATTTTATTGAGGCAGCCAGTTTTTACACATGGTCAATTGTACGTCGCAGCAAGTAGAGTTCGATCATTCGATGGTTTGAGATTTTATATTTCCGAATATAATGGCCAAGGGCATTTAGCAAATGATGAAAGTTTTTACAAAAAACATCGTTTACACAGAAGTTCTGAATCATTAAATTCACTTTCAAACTATTTTAAGTTCAGTGGACAACATTTATTTTTTTAACCGGCCGGTTTTTTTGATTTAATGAAAAATATAAAAAAAATACGAGGCACGTATTTTTTATTTCTTTTTTATTTTGTATTAATTTTTTATTTAAATTTGATATAATTCAAAAAAGATTGGCAAAATAACTGTGTAGCCTTGGCGAAACCTGGTCAGTATAGCAATAAAAAAAACCCAAGGAAATGTCAAAAAACGCGTTATTGCTTTATAAATATGGCTTAGCCAAGCTAAACCTCATTTTTCCTATCTTTCATATTTTTCAAATAACTCGAAAATTAATGCACAGAAAAAAAAATTAAAAAATTATATAAGCTTTGTAGCAGATAATCTTCAAACTGTTTTCGAATTTTGTACCTTACCAAAAATGAAATGTAATCCACTGGAATTGAAAACAATGTATCTTATACTTCTATGAATGTCAAGTCTCATTTTTATTAGCGTTTATTTGATTCAATAATAACATGAAAAAATTAAAACTGACAATGAATATATCAAAAAATAAATACGAATACAAGCTGTAATTGTGTTTTTTTTTCAACTGTTACTAACATTAAATTTTAAATTTCATAGGTATTGCAGGGAATTAAGGCAAACAACACACGCTAATGACGTATTTGTACACGCTCGCTGCTGACGTAACAGAACAAAATTCAAAAAAAGTATATGCAATGATTATAGAGGTATACTCTTTGACAAAAGAAACTCAATAACGTTCAAACTTAAAAATTTAATGAATTACGGTCGAATTTCGACCACTGGTCTATATATTAATACATGAAGAGAAAACTTTGTACCCCTTTTTAAGCATATTGCGTGCACGGAGGAGCGTGAGATTTGGCATAGTTAAAGTTTATATGGAGAAGGAGTGCAGAAAGCTAAAATTTATATATAATATGTGTTACAAATAAATTAAATTAAATTAAATTAAATTAAACATTCATTTGCACTTGAAAATTCGTTTAAACATTTTCAAACAATGGTAATTGTTAAAAATAAAATAATTTTGTTGCCAGGCAACAATAGTCTGTGGAGTGTATGTCAAGGCAAAAAAGCGTTTATTTTATATTTTGTATATTAGATATCTGTGTTTTATATATTGTAACACAGACCTGTTAACTGTGGTTACAAATAAAAGAAAAAAAAAAATTTTATGTTTGGTTGTTATGGTTAAAATTTAGGATTAATCCTGGTTTTGTGTTTTGTTGAAAATTTCGAAATTCTGAGAATTATTTTGGTTTAATTTACACTTCTGGTAGATCTTAACAAAATCTGGAGTTAATCAGATTATCTCCTTTCAGCAATCGATTAATGATTTTCAGCGCTGCTCCAGTATCTCACTTTTAGTTAATATTTCTCGTCTTCCAGGACGTCTTGTAATTAATTAAACCCTTAAATTAAAATGTGAAATAATTTTACAATCCAAATGGTTGAAATAAATTGATTTATTAACAATAATTAATAATAATCGATGTTAAATCGATGTAGAGCAATTGTTCGACTCCGTCACAGGGATATATCGATATGTGATTACAGGTTAATATTTTATATAAGTCTTAAAAAAGAAAGGTTCTTTCAACGATTATTTTATATATAGTCAGAGAAGGGCAGGCCTAGAAAGTATAACATATACAAGAAATAATCTTAATAATTAATATTTAACAAATTGTGAATAATATATAATGTTTAATATATTTGATTTTTCAAACCAAAGCTGCAGGCTATGAAATCAGTCGAGGAAGGTTGCAGTGCATCTTGGGACCATCATGGCGGCTAGCTGAATTGATGAGGTTATACGTATATTTGGTCGCTGGAAAATCTCACAATAAATTCACCTTTATAACTGTTTTATGGATCTCCGAAATCGTGTATACTGTCTATTATGTTGTTTGAGGTATCCTGGATGAGTGTTCAGTGTTCACTGGTGTTAATAGTTTTCTGTTAGAAGTGTTCACTTAATGTCTGTTCATGGCGAAGAATTGTTAATATGCTGTAGAGTGAATTATTAATAGTAGGTAGTTTTAATAGTTTAAATCACTTGTATTATGTGGTGTATTGTTTGTTTTCACCGTTGTCGTCGAGTATTTCATAAGTTTTAACTCGAAAAGTGTTAATTTATGTAACTCCCGTTTTTCACTGATTCTAGGCTTTAACCTTTACACTCCATTATACGGTTTTAAGAACCCGATTCTGCATAGACTGTTCCGTTTGAATGTTAACAAAGAACTAACTTACTTCCTCCACCTTAGGAAATATCTTGCCAAGTTAATATTGGAAAAGTATTGTTAAAATAATTTTCACTTCCCATGTACATAATTCCAAAGTACATTATATATGGAATATTTTTAGTTTATTGTTCGCTTTCATGAACTATTAACCATATAATTGGTTTATTTATCTCATTCTGTTTAATTTGATATGTCATAGTCCATATTTGTTGAGTTTTTGTTAAAATTACCAAATTTCTGTCTGTTTGGAAATCTAGGCCCAAAAAACCTGTTTCCGTTCTTGTACACAATTACTGCCATTTTAAGTGTTATTAATATAATTATAATAAATTTCAAATGGTCACAAATCTTTTCTTTCCTTAATGCCTTATAAATTTAACATTTGAACTGTCTTTTAGTGATAATTTCTGAATTTACCATTCCTCTTTAAAAATAGTTATTTTTTACATTTCAAAAATTTTCAATAATTTAAGATATTTTTCTATATTACTCTTTTAAATCATAGGATCATTTACAGTAGTTGTTAATTGACCTACCTTACATAAATCTTGTTAGTTTACATGGTTCATTGGTGAATTAACTGGTTTATATTAATTTTTGTGAATTCATTATTTGGCCTAGAGTTTAGTATTTCACATATATGGTTTTTTCAAATAAATTTAATTCTACTCCTCCTCTGACTCTTAAAAGTTAACATGACATAAAATAAAATTGTTTACACAATTATTGAGATGTGTAGCATCTAATTCATGCTACTGTTACAAAAATAATAATTAACATTAATCAGCAGTCTTTAAAGTTAGACGTTTGCTTAAACTGTTCTGAACATACATTTAACACATTTGTAAATTAATACAGCATCCATACTTAAACATTTTAATTAGTATGTATGCTGTTATATGACTAAAACATCTTACTCTAAACATATAGGTACCTTATTCTATTAGAACTCTTTTAAAATATGGAGTTCATGGCTTTGAACAATATCAGCCATTTAAACTTCTTAACTCTATTAAAACTTAAGTTATTTTCAGTCCTTTCTGATTTTACTATTATTATCTAACATCCCCTTGTACAGTAAACATTTCCACCCACACTTTCTTTGTTATTGGCATTCCTTTGAATGTCTTGAGATAACAAAGTGACCTTATTTAATGAAATATTGGAAATATTTTCCATTTTAATATTTCATTATTTGTTAATTATATTATATAAAAGTTATTTTATAGCACATTGTTTAAGTTATAGATACACTACAACTTGAAGTTTATTACATTTAAAAACACTTCCACTAGTACACATTCACTGTTGGTTCTGACTTATATTTGAGTTTTATTATTCTCAGACCAGACCTTTAGTTATCACGGACTGTGAAGATTTGTTTATTTTTTATCATATAATAATTTTAGTTGGTGCACTTCTTATCATACTACACAATACTTTTGTTTATAAATAATTACAATTTCATAAGGTTTTGGGATGTTATACTTTCTTTAATGGTATCATTTGGTTTGGGGTTAATGGTAGTTAATAATAGGTTTTTATTGTGGTTCTTCCATCCTATTTCTTCCTTTCTTCTCGTCTTCCTTCTTGTGTTCATTCTTGGGTAAACCAAGGTACTCAGTGTTATCTTGTCCGATGGTTGGTTCGGATTATCTTCTTTATTATCTGCTTTTAAATTTCTTCTTCCTTCTTGGGTTTGGAGTATCTTCTTTATCACCTGATACTAACTTTACTCTTCTTCCTTGTTTCGGGATATCTTGTTTATCACCTGATACTAATCTTCCTCTTCTTGTTTCTTCTTGTGTTTGGGGTATTATATTTATCACCTGCTCCTAACCTCCTGGGTAATCTCCTGAATTTTTAATATGAGCGTTTCCTTTAATTTATTTTCTTTGACTTTTTATTGTTGCATTTTTATTATTTGATTATTGTTTTTCTTTTATAGTGGTGTTTTCCTTTGAAGTGTAATTGAATTTAATTTGACATTCTTTGAGTATATGTAATTTAATTATTTTTATGATCTTATTTGAATTAATTATTGGTGGAATATCTGTCATGCTACAATATTTATGTGCAGTTGAAAGTAAAATACAGCTTGCTTAAT
The DNA here is from genome assembly GCA_034769895.1 of Magicicada septendecula. Lineage (NCBI taxonomy): Eukaryota > Metazoa > Arthropoda > Insecta > Hemiptera > Cicadidae > Magicicada > Magicicada septendecula. The sequence goes on from CM068367.1 coordinate 1,001,906,025, forward strand.
ACTGACAGATTGACTGAATGAGCTGTGAATTTTGTGTGATTTCAAATGTTCCTTTTTCAATAGTCTGTGGAGTGTATGTCAAAGCAAAAAAGCGTTTATTTTATATTTTGTATATTAGATATGTGTTTTATATATTAATGTGCAGTTGAAAGTGAAATACAGCTTTTGCTTAATATACACCTGTTGCAAAAGGAAAATTTTGTAGCAGCAATTTGAATTGACTTACTCTCGCCTAATTATTATTGGTGGTTTCAAAAAAGTGAGTACATTTTATTATTTTTAAATTAAACCCTATCTAATCTTAGTTTCAGTAATTTCATTACATGTTTTTTTTTACATTCAGATATTCGCACCTACTTCCACTATTCCTCGACATAGAACACTGACGGGTCGGAGTGAGAGACAAAGAAGAAGGAATATATATTCGCGTGAAAGTCAAAATGATAATAGACCAAATGCAAATTTAAATAGTGTAAATAGTATACAAAATGATGAAATTATTTTGAGGGATACATTTAAATGCGCACTTAATGTCACTCCAAGAAATTTTAATACTTTTGATTGTGGATTAATGCATTTACAATGCAGGTTTTTCAATGCAAAACATTTCAAATCTGAGGTCACTTAGGCTGCATACTGAAGCATGGTTAATTTATTTCTGGGCGCTCTTGAATTAGATGTAGTTGGTACATTATGAGAAATATTGATATGCCACCCAGTATCACCATTTGGAAAAAGTAATGGATACGCTAAAGGGTCCAATGATGAATCCAAAACAGAGATATTTTTAATGGTACCATTAACTTTTGAAAACGAAACCATATTTCGTCCAAAGGGTGGCTCACCATCAACTGTACTAAATATTACTGCTACATCAGTTTGAACTGCATCATTATAACGGCGTAGATCTAAATCACGATTTACTTTAATGACCATACAAATTTCTTTATTTTGATTTTCAACTCTCTGACAATGATCTTTCAGTGCAATGAATGACCGGACGAAAGGATTAATTCGTTCCAATTCAAGAGAGATTTCGCGCATTATATTGTTATTGCATGTTTGATTATAGTGTTCACGTAATCTATAATTGACAGCAGTGTCAACATCATGAAAATATAATTGCGCATAACATGGTGAGCGACCATATCCAGCAGTCATTGGACCTGATGTGTGATAAAAAACATCATGTATTTTAAAATGATACACTCCACGCGTAACTGTATCCGAAATTTTAGCTTCTGAGCTAACCATAGCAAATGATGAATTGTATTTACGAATGTTTTCAAAATAATTTTTTGACTTTCTTTTTAGCAAATGATGAAAGAGTTTTTACATTAAATATCGTTTACACAGAAGTTCTGAATCATTAAATTCACTTTCAAACTATTTTAAGTTCAATGGACAACATTTATTTTTTTTACCAGCTGGTTTTTTTGATTTAATGAAAAATATATAAAAAAATACGAGGCACGTATTTTTTATTTCATTTTTTATTTCATTTTTTATTTTGTATTAATTTGTTATTTAAATTTTATATAATTCGAAAAAGATTGGCAAAATAACTGTGTAGCCTTATTTATGCTCATACAGGTTGTGAAAAAACATTCACACAAACAGCAATCATTCACAAATTAAATTCGCTTAATCTTAGTTGCATTGCAACAGCGTTCAGTGGCATAGCTTCAACTCTATTACTTGGAGGTAGAACTTTACACAATGTGTTTAAATTGCCTATACCCATTTTGGAAAATTCTGTAGCAAATATTACCGCAAATAGTAGCTATGGACGTTACATAAATTCATCATCATTGATAATTATTGATGAAATTTCTATGTGCCCACTGCAAGTGTTGAAAATCATAGATAGATTATTGCAGGATCTATGCGATGAAAATGATAAACATAAACCATTTGGAGTGAAAACGATACTTCTGTGCGGTGATTTTCGGCAAATCTTACCAGCTGTTCCACATGGATCACGTGCAACTTTAATTGAAAATTGTGTCACGAGTTGGCATAAATTTGTTTATTTTCATAAAGTAACGTTTACTCAAAATATGAGAGCCTTACCAAGTGAAATAGAATTTGTCGAATTTTTGAAAAAAATTGGTAATGATGAAGCCCCACAATTCCCTCAGTTTGGTGAAAATATTATTGAAATACCTCAGCAATTAATAGGAGATGAAAATAATATTATTAATGAGGTGTATGGAAATATTTCTGAAAACATACTCTCAGATAACATATTGAAGTCAGTTATTTTAGCACCTAAAAATGATGATTGTACTTTTATTAATACTGATATACTTAATCGAATACCAGGTGAACAGAAAACATATCATAGCTACGATAAAATAATTTGTGATTATGACAATGAAATCAATAATTATCCAGTAGTTTTTGAATTCTTTGACTATTAGTGGTTTGCCACCACATAAGTTAGTATTGAAAGTTAATTGCATCGTTTTACTGATCAGAAACTTAAATACAAAGGAAGCATTAGTCAATGGAACAACAATGAGCATCAAGTGTATGCATCGTAATGCTATTGCTTGCGAAGTTTTAACTGGAACCGCACGCAATAAGAGAATTTTGATTCCACGTATAAATTTAACATATTCCGGTACTGTTTTACCATTTAACTTTCAAAGAACTCAATTTCCAATTATACCTGCATTTGCGATGACAATAAATAAGTCTCAAGGACAAACATTCGAAAAAATTGGAATTTTATTGAGGCAGCCAGTTTTTACACATGGTCAATTGTACGTCGCAGCAAGTAGAGTTCGATCATTCGATGGTTTGAGATTTTATATTTCCGAATATAATGGCCAAGGGTATTTAGCAAATGATGAAAGAGTTTTTACAAAAAACATCGTTTACACAGAAGTTCTGAATCATTAAATTCACTTTCAAACTATTTTAAGTTCAGTGGACAACATTTATTTTTTTAACCGGCCGGTTTTTTTGATTTAATGAAAAATATATAAAAAAAATACGAGGCACGTATTTTTTATTTCATTTTTTATTTTGTATTAATTTTTTATTTAAATTTTATATAATTCAAAAAAGATTGGCAAAATAACTGTGTAGCCTTGGCGAAACCTGGTCAGTATGGCAATAAAAAAAACCCAAGGAAATGTCAAAAAACGCGTTATTGCTTTTTAAATATGGCTTAGCCAAGCTAAACCTCATTTTTCCTATCTTTCATATTTTTCAAATAACTCGAAAATTAATGCATAGAAAAAAAAATTAAAAAATTATATAAGCTTTGTAGCAGATAATCTTCAAACTGTTTTCGAATTTTGTACCTTACCAAAAATGAAATATAATCCACTGGAATTGAAAACAATGTATCTTATTGTTAGATTTCGTCCCGTAGGACCCTCAAATGTTAGGAAGAATGATATTTCATGAAGTTATTGCCAGGATGCTGAATAATGATGAGCATGGACTGTATTTGATACATTTATTAAATTTGTATTACAATTTACACGGCATGTTAAGGTTGGCTATGTCTGAAAGACATTTGAATATTGTATAAACCAAGTCGGTTACGAAAGCTACATGGCAAAATGAGGCGCAAATGTGCAACACTCCACTCTACATATAAATGTTAAGGCCTAAGGCCTAGATAAATTGTCGCGACAACAAGAAAAAATGAAAGACAGAACAAGGCAGCAAACGCTCTGACGTCTGCCGCCTGCCGACACACGTTGAACTGTGACGATGCCTGAACTTGATAAACGTAATTTAGAAAGTACAGATTAGCCAACCTTTAAATACGAAAATTACCACATTACTGTCCATAACTGCCTACAAAAAATCAAAAGATTTTTTAATACATTTTAATAACTTATTATACGAAAACACAATGTGTTCTTAATAATAGATGTCAACCTCAATAAATTGTATTGAACCTTGAGATTGAAATGTTAGATAACAGTCACAACATTAACTGTTTAGAGATAAACTTGAGTGATGATGATAAGAGTTGAGCAGGCCACAGCTGGGTTGCAAACTGATTTGTACATGAGTATAAATGCAAAAATTAGCAATGTATTGCTAATATATATTGTATGTATATGAATAATCGGTGACTCATCACATGATGGGCCCGATACAAATTGCAAATATTTTATGCAAGTTATGATGGTTAGCTTGAACCAGTCAAGGCCAGTTGACCTATATAATAGTATTGAGTGTAAAATGAACAGACAAAAATTATTACAAAATTATACATGTAAAAACATAGATTTAGCATAACGCTTTAATATAATAATTGAATGATGGATGCTATACCTGAAGTTTCAGGAATGTACAATAAATTGTCATGTGAAAACAGATTATACATTGTTGAATGACTGCAAGCACAAAGTGTAATGACATGTACGTCATAATTAAAAACATGAATAATAATTGTGCAATACGTGATCACAAAATACAAAATACCCAATATAAAAATATATGCGTGGCGTATGGTTATAGACAGTAAATGCGGGTAAAACAATGTGTTTTACATGGATACAAGTTATACATAATAAATACAATAGAAATCGGTTTAGATAATTGCAAATACATGAATACAAGGCACAATAGCATAAGTGACAAGTACAACAAATGTGTTTATACAAAATGTAATACATGTGTTGAACAATTGCGAGTAATAAATTCATAGAGTAATAAAATATCACACATATTGACAAAAAATGTGCAAGAAAATGCATACATGGTTTGTATAGCTGCAGACCATGCGAATATTATATAACAAAATTTTTACATAAGAACAATACCACCAATGACATGACACATAACCCATTACCAATATCAAAATATAAGTATGTAAAGGACATAGTATGTCTCACAAATTATTAATATATAAATACAAAAATAGTAAAGTATACCACCATAACAATATGATAAGCATAGATATAATAACATAGTGCATGGTTGTAAAATTACAAGTCACATGCGAATTTAGTATGTAAAATACGCAATAATGCAAATTAACATAAAATGCTGTGATAATACATATCACCAATTGAAGTTGACCAAATTGTCAGACAATAAAGTAATGAAAGCCAGTGGCCAGGTGAATATAGCATTGTGCTAAGTAATTATATTGACCTTGTGTCTAAGCCTCGTCCCGCGCTGGCAACAAACATAGCTTGTGAACTGGTCTGCGAAAAATGCCAGTAGGCATGCGAATGTCTACTACTCTAATTAAGTTGTCTGGGCCGGGAAATGTGGCGGTAATTACACCAAATTTCCACGCTAATGGAGGTAAGTTATCCTCGATCAGCAAAACCAGGTCACCAATGGAAACGTTTTCCTTAGCGAATTTCCCATTTGTGACGTTGTTGTAATTGATGTAAGTAGTCGCGAGACCAAGCTTTCCAAATGACTTGGACAAACTTCTGGAGAAGTTGCCAACGTCCAAGACGAGAGATGGGAACGTGAGATAAGTCAGGATCAGGTATCGCCGTTAATGGTGCGCAAATTAAAAAATGGCCAGGTGTAAGTGGCACTGGATCATTTACATCTGATGAAACGGCAAATAATGGACGTGAGTTTAGACATGCCTCTATCTGAGACAAAACCGTCGTAAACTCCTCGAAAGTGAGTATAGACTTGCCGACCACGCGGTGCAAATGATACTTTAAACTCTTTATACCGCTCTCCCACAGACCACCAAAATGAGGTGACGAGGGTAGAATAAATGACCATTTAATACCATGAGAGGTCGTAAAGGATTGGATTGATAGGGTGGCATCCTTATTATGCCAAAGATTGTAAAGGTCATGCAAAACGTTGCGGGCCTTCCTAAAGTTCGTGCCATTATCAGAATATAACTGGTTGGGTATGCCCCTACGGGCCATGAAACGACGTAAGGCAGCTATAAACGCGTTGGCCATAAGGTCGGAAACCAATTCCAAGTGAATGGCCCTGGTCGCTAAGCAAATGAACAAAGACACACAGGATTTTGACAGAGTCCTAGATTTCTGCCCGCCATGACGAATCATGAAGGGACCACCATAATCAACTGCGCAGAATAGAAACGGCCGCGAAGGAGTGACCCTAGGAGATGGCAAAATACCAAGCCTTTGAACCTGATGTTTGGTACTAAACCTGAGACACTTGACGCATCTACGAATGATGGAGCGAATGACTATCTTGGCGTTAATGATCCACCAACGTTGACGAAGTGAATGATGCACAAGTTGAGCACCAGCGTGGAGTAGACGAATGTGTTCGCGTTCGATAATAAGGCGAGTGATATGAGCCGATTGATGCAAGACAATAGGATGCTTATTGTCATAAGGTAGTTGCGACTGCTGTAAGCGTCCGCCGACGCGTATGACGCCAAACTCATCAAGAAACGGGTCCAGAGAAGACAACTTACTCCTGATAGAGACAGAAGACCCATTACGAAGGCAATTAAGCTCAGCAGCGAAGTGGATGGACTGGGATTGTTTTATGAAGAAATTAAGAGTGGAATGAATTTCAACGGGGGTAAGAGCACCCGAAATTTTCTCAGCCCTGGAGAGTCTAATATTTTTGATGAATCGAAAGCAATAAGCGTATACGCGAGTCAGACGGTGCAACGAAGAAAAATCCTTTGAAAGATCAATAGATAGGGTAGATATTAGAGAAAGTTTGGGGGGTTGTTTCTCCTCCGCAGTGCATTCAGGTGACGACAGATTAGAAGGTAAAAAAGGTGAAAAAAGATTGGACTCGGAAGATTGAGACAAACAAGCGGGACCATGGCACCAAAGCGAACAATCGCGCACAACGTCGGGGTGACATCCCCTAGAAATAATGTCAGCAGGATTATGTTGAGAATTGATATGATGCCATGTGTAGGTTTCAGTGAGACGCTGAATCTCGGCAACACGATTAGCGACGTAGGTCTTCCACCTAGAAGACTGGGCATGAATCCAGTAAAGGGACACCATGGAGTCAGAATACAGGTGAACACTACTGATAAAGGAATGAAGAGCAGGGGTGACTTTGAATAAGAGTCGCGATAACAACATGCAAGCGCAGAGTTCAATGCGGGGTAATGACACCTGTCGTAGTGGGGCCACGCGAGATTTGGAACACAGAAGGTGACAAGAGGCCGATAAATGACTCTAACGTAAACACAACACCCATAGCCCCTTTCAGAAGCATCCGCAAACCCATGTAATTGAACTATCTTTGCCTTAGACTTGCAGCGAATAGAACGTGGGACAATAATTTTACCGATTAGACATAATTTATCGCATAATGAATGCCAATGCAAGTGTAATTGCCCGGAGATTGGCTCATCCCAACCAAGATTGCACAGCCATAGTTGCTGCATAAACTGTTTGTAAAGAAAAACAATGGGACCGACGAGTCCAAGTGGGTCGTAGATACCCGCGATAATCGATAGGATTTTCCTCTTAGAGATGCTTGATTCAACTGGAAATGACTTGATGTCAAACAAAAATGAATCTGTAGAGTTATTCCAAGGAATGCCCAACGTACGCACATTACCTTGTTTGTTTAATGGGAGTGATAAATTATTATGATCTGCGACCACACTGGGTTCATTTGATGCCCATTTATGCAGAGTGAGGCCGTATTGACTCAACAACGTACCTAAGTCAGATTTCAACTTGGTCAGATTAGAAATGGTGTCTGCACCGGTTAACAAATCATCGACATAGAAATCATTAATTATAGCTGACGCAGCGTCAGGAAAAGAAGCTTCATGATCCTTACCAATCTGAATAAGACAGCGAGTGGCCAAAAACGAAGCACTAGCAGTACCGTATGTTACAGTTCGCAATACAAAATGTTTAAACTGTTCGAGGGGAGAGTTACGCCACAGGATACGTTGATAATGACAATCCTTATCAGATACCAGAATTTGTCGATACATCTTCTCGATGTCGGCGATGAGAACATAGTTGTGCATACGAAATCGCAAAAGAATAGAAAAAAGGTCTTGTTGGACGTTTGGGCCTACCAACAAAATATCATTGAGAGAAAACCCATTGGTAGTTTTGGCCAAGCCATCAAAAACGACGCGAAGTTTTGTCGTAGAACTAGAATGTTTAAAGACGGCATGGTGAGACAAATAGTAGGTATTTGAAACCCCGGAATTGATAGAACAATCGTCGACAAGCGTCATGTGGCCAAGATCCTTATACTCCTGAATAAAGTTTGCGTATTCGCGCGCAAGCTCAGAATCACGCATGAACCGGCGTTCTAAACTCAAGAATCTCGCTTCAGCGTTAGCATAGGACTCACCCAACTGGGGATTGTCAGACTCAAATGGTAGCGAAACAACGAACCTACCCTCACCATTGCGATGAGTGGACTTAACAAAATGCTCCTCACAAGCTGAATCGTTACTAATGGGTGCATTATCAGGGATGGTTTCGGTCTCCCAAAATTTCTCAAGGGACGCCAAAATTTGACTGTCGTTGTTCCTAGCCAGGAACGAAACAGCAGGACCCTTATAACGGCAATGTTTGGGCAGATTGCCTGCTAGAATGTAGCCTAACTTTGTTTCTTGTATAATAGGAAAGTGAGAACCGCGTACATATTTGTTAGCTAAAATTAAATCTAAATAAAATTGCGCTCCTAACAGTATGTCGATATCAGCTGATATGTTGAAATATGGATCGGCGAGAAAAACGTTATCTGGGACGTTAAAATGATTTATGTCGAAAGATTGTGCTGGCAATTTATGATTTAATGCAGATAAGACCGCACATGTTGCTTCAAAGCTGAATCTTTGATAGCAAGAAATAATGCGAATAGACGCCAAATTAGTGGCACAACAAGCGCTATTATTTATACCTGTAATCGGTATGTTAGATTTAGTCAAGTTAAGCTTTTTTTTTCTTTGCAAATGATTCCGTACAAAAATTCACTTGTGACGCAGCATCCAATAGAACTCTTGCACGTTGTCTGTTACCAGCCCGGTCGAAGACAAACACAAGTGCTGTCGATAAGAGAACATTGTTTGTAGACTGTAGCTTGAGTAAGCAATAATTGCTACTGCTGGCAGAACCATGTTTTGACACATTATTTATGTGCAGCAATGTATGGTGTCGTTTTGAACAGATCTTACATGATTGTTTGACCTTATAATTAGATGAAAAATGATCTGGTCTTAAACAACTGGTACAGCATTTATGCTTTAATATAAATTGCCCTCGTTCTGATATGCTTAATTCACGAAATTTGTCACACATATAAATTGGATGACTAGCTTTGCAGCATGGGCATGAATAATTATTTGAAGCTGAGTGATAACTTTTAAATGCAGTGCTCCAGCAGAGTTTCGTAATTTATGTTTGTCAGATTTATTATTGAACCTTAAAGTTAGCTTGTTGAGCTGCTGTCCTGCATCGATCGGTAATGTATTTTCTAACAACTGTCTACGTGCGTTTAAAAACTGGGTAAAGCTTTGAAAGTTAGGAAGATTATCGGGACCTATAGACTCCTTCCATAATTTAAACGTGGAATAGTCCAGTTTTGCTGACAATAATTGTACAGTAATAAGCTCAAATGAATCCACTGACAGTTGCATGGCTGCCAGCGAATTAACTGAAGACGTTATTGTATTTATGAATTCTGCCAAACTTTGGACAGAGTCCTTGATTGTTGACTTTACTTCAAGCAAATTTTGAATATAATACTTCGCTAATATGAATTTGTTATCATATCTAGCGGACAGCAAACTCAACACTATGGAATAGTTCTCATTACAAAGAGGTAATGCCTTAATTAGATCTAGTGGCTCATTTTTAAGAGATAAATACAAATAAGGTAATTTCTGCACTGACGTTAAATCAGATCTGGCGTGTACCAAGTCCAGAAATATTGAATAAAAGTGCTGCCATTCTAAAATATTGCCTGTGAAGCAGGGCAAACTTATAGGTTTTAATTGCATATTGCTCGTTAATACTGGAGATTCAGTCTGAACGTTGAAAGTTTCTATTAATTGCAAGATATTGGCTTCTGTTGAATATAACAGCTCTTTAACCTCAATTCGGTCTTCTTGAGCAGCGTTTATGTCCTTAGAAATGAGTTCAATTTCAGACTGTACCTCATCGTATTTTGTTGCCAAACTTTTCAGACTTTCGAGTCTAACCGTTAAAAAATGTTTAGTATTATTGTTTTTATCAAAGTTAGTTATAGCAGAATTGATTCGCACTATGGCAGACTTTAAGCCGCCTCTTTTTCTGACCAACACTTTGAGGCCTTCTTCAGCCATTGTACGCACCTGTTAATGATGTCATTGACGTCGTACCTGGTTTGCGATGTCCTGGAGCGTCGAGGCCGTGGAATAGATGGCAGACACACACGGACTGGACAGATGACTGCTCAATCTGGTGTGTAGACACTAGCACATGGATGGTCTTGCAGTGGTGTCGTCACGAGGCTCAATGGCGACGAAAGAAATGCTGACTAAGTCCCGACACGGTCGGATCAGCGAATATGCTGAATCGCCCGTGATGGCCAGAAATTGGGGCAGAAAAAATGATGAAAACCGCTCTAACATAAGTTGCAGAAAAGTAAAATGACGAATCCAGGCACGGAGCGACCAAAAAATGTTAGATTTCGTCCCGTAGGACCCTCAAATGTTAGGAAGAATGATATTTCATGAAGTTATTGCCAGGATGCTGAATAATGATGAGCATGGACTGTATTTGATACATTTATTAAATTTGTATTACAATTTACACGGCACGTTAAGGTTGGCTATGTCTGAAAGACATTTGAATATTGTATAAACCAAGTAGGTTACGAAAGCTACATGGCAAAATGAGGCGCAAATGTGCAACACTCCGCTCTACATATAAATTTTAAGGCCTAAGGCCTAGATAAATTGTCGCGACAACAAGAAAAAATGAAAAAGACAGAACAAGGCAGCAAACGCTCTGACGTCTGCCGCCCGCCGACGCACGTTGAACTGTGATGATGCCTGAACTTTATAAACGTAATTTAGAAAGTACAGATTAGCCAACCTTTAAATACGAAAATTACCACATTACTGTCCACTTATACTTCTATGAATGTCAAGTCTCATTTTTATTAGCGTTTATTTGATTCAATAATAACATGAAAAAATTAAAACTGACAATGAATTATATCAAAAAGTAAATACGAATACAAGCTGTAATTGTGTTTTTTTTTCAACTGTTACTAACATTAAATTTTAAATTTCATAGGTATTGCAGGGAATTAAGGCAAACAACACACGCTAATGACGTATTTGTACACGCTCGCAGCTGACGTAATAGAACAAAATTCAAAAAAATTATATGCAATGATTATAGAGGTATACTCTTTGACAAAAGAACCTCAATAACGTTCAAACTTAAAAATTTAATGAATTACGGTCGAATTTCGACCACTGGGCGACCAATAGTTATTATAATTAGCCAGGCTGTTAGGCCGTGGTACACAGTTGTCATTGACAAACGTTTTGACCCCACCATCAGTGTCCAGATTCGCATGGTGTCCGCCAATTCACCTGACAAGATGTATAGCCAAGCGCAGCCGGACCAGATATATTGAAGCAGGCCGTGAAAGTTTCAGAACTTGCTGGCACAATTATGACGTCCTTCAAATTTCATGAAATTTTTTTAACCTCATCTATAGTGAGACTACAATATCAACCATAAGTAAGACTACTTATATACCATGATGTTTTGGTACCACACTCGGCCATTACTCATATTTATATTAACCAATCTAGGTGCATCACATAAAAGTTAGTCAAACAACCATTTTAATGTCCACAAAAGATTACACCCGACGATTGTTTCTTTTTGAAATATTTTTTCTTCTTACTATGACATACGGTGGAAGCTTCCCATCCATATATAATGCTGCAAACATTATAGTTACATGCAATTTATCACTTCCTGCTTCTTTACTGGTTACAGACTTCAATCCCTGTATGTCCATTGTAAGATGAGATAACCACATCTAAACTTTAGATGTCTAATTGCCACTTTCCATGTGCTATCAAACGGGGCTACTTTAAACAAACTTTTGAAAACTCTTAAAAAATTTATAAATACCCTGTAATACATATGTACTTGAACTTATGTATATCAAATTAAAGTTAAACTCATGTACTTTAAGAAAAAAATATAAATCAATCTTTTGGTTAAACCTTAAAAAATCAAAAATTAAAAACTTACGGTACCTTTTTTGTGAACAAAATAGTCACCCAAACTTTTGTTTGTAAAGTATACTTGTATTTTACTTAGGTGCTAAAATTTGTATATGTTGGAGCCCCACTTTCTAGAGTTAAGAAAATGTCAATAAAGTTAAAAAAATATGTACCAGAAAATTTATTTTTATTTTTTCTTAAATAAGGTACATATGTTTTTAAAAAGACGGGGCAACTTTGGACACTACACTTACGCTGTTTAAATCTCCTATCTTTGTGTACTCTGACCCCTTATGAAAGTCCTTAACAGTAACCTAATGCTTGATTTTGTTTTTTCAGGTGCCTGTTTAGAGTTTGAGAATATAAAGCTTGCTTTATAGATCATAGCGCATGCTTTGGCTTCCCTTAACCAGCTTGCTGATTTACATTCATATCCAAATAGTTGCTTGAAAAGACTATTAGTGGTATTCTTTTAGTAGTGACTGTTAGACTGTAGACTGTTGTTTAGTGTTGTTTTAGTTGTGTATACTAGTATTATAAACTGTTTTCAACATGGTACGACACTACAAACGCAAGCCAGGAGCTCGATCATACAGAAACTATACTGAAAGTGCGATCCAGAAAGCTGTGAAAGATGTTAAAACAAAGAAATTAATTTTGAGGAAAGCTGTTGTAAAGTACAATATTCCTCACCAGACTCTTTTTAACTATGTTCATCTTCCAACTGTTCAACCGACAAATGATGAACCAGCTATTCAACAGGCTAATGATGAAACTGATGTTCCAGCAGACCAAAATCGTCCACAACCAGAACTAAAAATAAAATTCCGAACAATTGGTCATCCTACAGTTTTTGATCTTGAAGAAGAAGAAATGCTATGTGATAACTTAGCTACCGTTGGAGACTGGGGGTTCCCAGTCTTGCATTCCAACTACGATGCATCATTGAAGCATACCGGGGCTCGATTGGACGAGAAGTTTCATGTTTTAAAAATGGAACAAGACCAGGCCCAGATTGGGTTCACTCCTTTTTAAAACGGAATGAATCAACATTGAAAGCACGACAATGTACAAATATAAAAAGAAGCCGTGCAGAAGTATCACATGAAGTGATTAGGGATTATTTTGGCCACTTGGGGGAAGTAGTTAAAGAAATTCCACCTGGAAACATCGTCAATTATGACGAAACTAACTTCAGCGATGATCCTAAATCACAAAAAATGATTTATCGTCGAAAAGTAAAACGTCCAGAGAGAATCATAAACTTCACAAAAACAGCGTTCTCAATAATGTTTGCGGTTACTGATGAAGGCCAAACTTTACCCGTTTATGTTGTGTACAAAGGGCAACACAAATGGTCTACATGGACACAAAATGGACCAAAGAATGCACGATATAATTCAACAAAAAGTGGGTGGTTTGACGAGGCAACTTTCCACGAATGGTTTACCACAGTAGTTTTGCCTTGGGCCAGCCAACGTGAAGGAAAAAAAATGTTAATTGGAGACAATCTCAGTTCCCACTTTTGTCCAGATGTCATAAAAAAGTGTGAGCAAAATGACATTTTATTTGTTTGCCTTCCCAAAAATAGTACACACCTCACACAGCCACTAGATGTAGCGGTTTTCTCTCCTATGAAAAGAGTTTGGCGTCAGTGTTTGTTGGAATGGAAAATGAAAGATGGGAAGTCTTTGCCCAGTTTGCCTAAGGATCATTTTCCTAGGCTTTTAAATAGAATGTTGAATGAGTTGGAGCCAAACATGAAGAAGACTATCTGTTCTGGCTTTGCAACTACTGGGATCAGACCCCTTGACGCACAAAGGGTGTTAAAAAAACTCCCAAAAGATGACAAAGCTACACTATCACCTAATATTTCTACAGTCATGATTGACTTTCTCAAGGAACTGCGCCACTCAACACGAATCCGGAAAGGCCGGAAGAAACAAATAGACGTCCCAGCCGGAGTAAGTGTGACTGAAAGTGACTTTCCTGATATTCAAGAATTGCCGATCAATCCAAACAAACTATCCACTTCTTGTGGAGACACAAGTAAAAAAACCAAAAGACAAAAAATCCAAACAAACAAAAACTGCTAAAATGATTAAGAATGAAGTTTTATCAGACTCTGATTTACAATCCATCCAAAGTTTTCATTCTGACAAAAGCAATGATAAACGATACGGATTAGATTTCATGGTAATGGATGAACCTGAGATCAAAAACTTAATTATTAAGCCCCATGTATGGGTTATTGTTGCTTATTCTACTAAGTCCCAAAAGAAACACTTCGCTGGAAAAGTATTGAGCATCGGAAATCCTGACCCAGAAACATGTGCAATTCGCTACGTAAGAAAAGTGCCAGGAAGCCAAAACACTTTTCAATGGCCGGAACTATGTGATGAAGATCTAAATGTCCCTTTTTCAGACGTGGTTTCAGTGTTGGATGAACCTAAATTGGACAGAAGAGGTTTACTGACATTCCAGCACATGTTTGATGGTTTCAATATACAATAGAGTAATCCAACAAATACATAAGCTACAGCAGATTCTTATCTGAAAGGGAGCGGCGACCCTTGCTTCTGGAGCCAATTTCCCCAGATGTGACAAAAAAAAAAAAACCAGGTAACATATAGCACTTTTATATTTTTTCCATGTTCTGCAACTCTTTGGGTACACATTGCATGTTTTATTTAGTTTCTAATTGATTGCTTTAAAAAAGTTAGTTTTTTTTTTTAATTCGTTGTAAAGTTCGGAAATTTAATGGTAAGGGGTTTCTTAAAAAGCTGTATCTCCTAAACGATTAACGCTATAACCATGAAAATTGTACCAAAATGTCTAAAATAACCCCTGCTTCCCAATGCATGTTCTAATGTAGCCCCCTGACACACTGCCTTGAAGCAACAAGTATTTTAATACACTGTTACGATGTAACCCCATAGCGGGGTAACTTTAGACAGGCAAGAATTTATTTTTTTTTCTTAAAAACGTTAAAAGCCTAATTTAAAAAAATATATATATTTAAATAGTGCTTAAAAAGTGGGACCATTTGCAGTTTTTTCTGTTAAAATATCTTCAAAAATAAAAAAGTTGTAGCAAAAATTCTAAAATTTTGTTACAAAGTTTGACGGTGCTCTAGTCAATAATCATGCTTCCTTTATTTAAGTTATCAACAAGCCATGCTCACATTAAAAGAGATTTTTTTCTTAATTGCACAATAGGTCTTGTATAACCAAAGTATATACTGTCTAAGCAAAAATTCATTTTGCTGTAACATTCATCTTATCCAACCCAAGTTTTGAAAACATGAAGAAATCTCTAAAACTTAAAATTTTCAAACTTCTCTAATGACAGAAAGTCTTTGATTTTTAAAAAGGCCCCATGAATCCACAGACCTCTACTGATCCAAAACACCAACGTTAGGTCCTGTGAAAGCTGGTCATATAGGATGCACATCTACAGGTAAACCCTTCTGTTTCTGTCTTTGTCAAAAACAAACAAGATTAATTAATATCAAGTTTTCTTGTGAGTTCACAATTGATAGTCCTTAATGCATGTTTTATCACAAAATATAGGTACTTCATAAATACAAATTAGATATAATTTTGAAGCTGTAGGTAAAATTAAAATAATTCATTTTAAGAAGAAAAAGCATGTCTTATATGTGGTAACTAAATATGAAAATGTTATATCATAAATACCAAAAAACAGTTAGGACATGTAAACAGAATGGAAACCAAAATAATACACACACATGTTGTCAAAGGTATTACATTTGATCCTAGAAGAAGAGGAAGACCAAGAAAAAAGTCCAGAATGACTTGAGAAAGATGGGGATCAAGAAGTGGATAGATATTTTACAGGCCTGGAGATACAGTCTTGTGGTAAAACTTTTTATTCTAATTTCAAAATCAGGTGTCACATGTATGAATAAAACAAATTAGGTTTAATAACAATATTGTCAATAATGAGCCATTTTCTACATACCAGAATTGCAGCTTCAATATTGCTCTTCTCAATTACAGGTGCTGTTAATGACTGTTTCTGTATATGGTCTATAACTTTTTCTAACCATTCATCACGTTCTTCCTTATCAAGTGGTAATAACTGTGAGATAAAGTAGTCACATGCATCACTAAAAACAAATGATTTCTTATATACTAATTTGTGGCAAAAATCCTGCTTCTCAGCAGAAATGGATAGGTTAATTTATTTTCAAGTTTTCAGGACTTAATACGACTGGTTCATTTTAGGGATGCGACATCGACAACAAAACATCGATGTTCAATATTAAAACATCGATGTTAATAAAACATCGCCCAAAAACCATCGATGTTTTTAAACATCTATTTTTTAAAACCTGTTTAGTAACCTCTAACATTAATGTTAGCTCGGGGGGGGGGCATTTAATTTTACTCATTGATTGGGCTGTCACAAATGACAAAAACTTGGTTGCTAGAGTCAGCGCAAATCACAGAATTTCCATGATGCACTAAAAACTTACTTGAGGCAGGTAAAACAATATCGAGTACTGTCCAAATAAAACATACACACACACACACACTAGTACTTTGATGTTTTGAGTGCCCAGTAGTTTCGATACACCATGCAGTGACGAAGAAGGGTATCAGTTGTGAATGGTTTTATCACTGAATGTAATGCAAAGTATGGAATGTGAAGTTAAGTAAGAATATTTCATTTTATTGTATTCTTTAAAGAAAACAAAAGTTATCAAGACATAATTTTTAATCCCTAACTCAGACCCTTCACCCTTGGTCACTTTGGTCTGAAAGTACAGTATGCTTATTTTAATTTATTGATTGTGAAAATTATATTCTTGGATTTCGTTGTCCATGACGTGTCCGTTACTTAACTAAATATCACTATAGTATTGACGACTCGGAACACTAAGTTTTTTATAAGTAAAAACGTAAAGTTTTACCTTACAGCCTAAACCGGCTTTCACCTATAGAAGGCTTCATCAGAGGCTCATGAAGCCTTCTATAGGTGAAAGCCGGTTTAGGCTGTAAGGTAAAACTTTACGTTTTTACTTATAAAAAACTTAGTGTTCCGAGTCGTCAATACTATAGTGATATTTAATTATGATATGTAGTTCATTTTTTTTATTATGGTACTTTTTCATAAAAAAAACATCGACAACGTAAAACATCGAGCACAAAACATCGATGTTAAAAAAACCTCGGCTCCAATAAATCGATGTTTTTATCAAAACATCGATGTTTTGAAAACATCGATGTCGCATCCCTAGTTCATTTGTGTTGATAAGGGGTTGCAAGGTGTTACTTGTACTAACTTATATTTAACTTCATATTAATAAAGACACCAGTCCCAACATTTAATAACTTACTTATTAATTTAACGCAACGCATTATTCAAATGACTGTTCACATTTATACATATAGGCCTACAAAGGAATAACCACACATTTATGTATGTGAATAACCACAAAGGAATATAAACCTTTCCATAAATGATTTCAGCCAGAATAAAAGACATCTTAATAATTACAACAATAATATCACGCCTACTTTAAATTTGTTAAACCACCCTACTTCTGAGATTTTCAAAAATGTTTAATTCTAGCTTTTATTTATAATGATCTTATTAAATATGTGCATGCAGATTGATTAATACAGAAGTAAACTATATTTAAACAACTACTGTCTATTGCAGAAACTCTCATTTGAAGTGTATCTCTCCCTCTAATAAACAAACATGTATCTGGGTATATACTACAGACATAAATCATATATCTTTACATAAGCCACAGAACATAAACCTTATCTGAACCATTTCATTTAATCTGTGATATGAACCTCTTGGTAAAATTAACCTTAGATTACATTTACGAAATTCGTTTTCCAATAACGCAACAAAAATGTAAACAAAATGCATAACATGTTTATTGCTGTCACATTTTTGTTAACAACATATTTTTTCAAATATTGCTTAGATTAAAATTACAGATAACTGAAAACAACCATACACACAGTGCGCATGTGATACATAAATTACGTAACGTTAGTATGAAATTTATTATACCTTCTTAAAGAAAATCCATTCAACTTAAAGGATGATATAATAAGTTTTCTTAGTACTCCTTGTTCAGACATTCCTGTTTTAGCTACCACACGTCACGACACTATTTTCACTAAGTGCACTAACACTACCTTTAAAAAATACAGCTATGAGAAGACTATAAGACTCCCGCCAAAATGTATGTAACTCACATGGTACTTGGTACAACACAATGTCATTTACAGAACCCAATAGTGACTAATACTTTACAATTGTTTGTAATAATCGGCAGTGACAACCTGACCTCTGGCAGCCACAAACTTGCAAAAACCGCGTTTTTTGTGTTCTACGTATTAATTAACGGAAAATCTTAATTTGACTTTTAACAGTACTAGTATGCTTTGTAAACTCTCGATGTTTGGAAATAGTAAAAATCGATTATGTCGTATCACACAAGGTTATCGTTTATTTAATTAAATAATTTATATTTTATTTGCCACTGGATACTTATGCGAAAGTTGTGATAATTACCGAGATTTCACACAACAATGATGTCGATTTTACAATAGATAATACATATTACAATAAGGTTATGCAGTGTTGCCAGGTCAACAGTCCTCATTTCCACACATGGCTACCCAAAATTTCCCCACTTTGCCAACGAAATCCCCACTGCCACAAATTCGTGTACTTTATGCAGAGTGTCTCATTTTATAGAGTCTGAGTAAATTCTAATTATTTAAATACTATTACAAGAAAAATATAAATATTAAAAACTTGTTTTTTAAGTATGATAAATGAGAATGTTCTCACCTGATGAGGTCAGCCTCAGTACTTTTTAAAATACTTTTCATCCACTTGGTTCATTATAGGCTTGAGTCAATATTCACACTTAAACTATATTTAACAATTTTCCTATAGTTTAATTTACAAAAATAATTTACACTCATTCACACATATTTTTAGTTCATATACATATACTAAATATCACTATTACATTAACGACTCGGAACACTAGGTTTTTTATAAGTAAAAGCATAAAGTTTTACCTTACAGCCTGAACCGGTTTTCTCCTTTAAAAGGCTTCTTCAGAGGCTGCCACTGGTAGCGCTGTCCGTCTTGTTGTGGGTGACGGAATCGAATTTCGAAATACTTTACTTATAACAATAAATACTACACACAGAACGATTGCTTACCCATGGGCTCCCCCATATCCAGCATTCTAGCATAAGTCTTCCTCCAACACTTAGAAAAAACAAGAATACTCACAAACAATGACAGACACTCACATAAAATACTAAAACATTTAAACAAAAATAAAAAACATAAAACACTTAATAAAACACCTCCAATCACCCAATACAACACAAACTAGCTGCCTTCAGAACCATGATACATAGACATAACAACATTCTCTTAGATGAAAAAGACTACAAAGACGAACTAAACACGATAAAATATCTAGCAGAATCTAACGGATATGACAGAACAATAGTCAGTAAACTCCTACACAAAACTAACAACAGACAAAGACAGAAAACAACAAATTCATAACACTAACATACATCAACAAACAAACTGAAAAAATAGCCCACAAATTCAAAAAAGCAGGATACAGAATCGCTTACAAAACTACTAACAAAACAGAACACACACTATCAAAACACACACACAAAGCACAAAACAAATTCGATCTACCCAGTGTTTACAAGCTAAATTGCTCAAATTGCAATAAATTCTACATAGGCCAGACAGGACGTAGCTTCAAACAGAGATACATTGAACACACAAAGGCACTCCACTCCACTACAGAATCCACCTTTGCAAACCACCTCATTGAAGCAAACCACACATATAAAAACATCGACAATAACATGAACATTCTACACGTACACACAAAAGGCCGAAAACTAGACACTCTAGAACAATTGGAAAAATACAAACACACGAAAACAAATAAAAACGACATCCTAAACGAACAGACACAATTCAAATTGCATGCATTATTCGAACATATCTCACCACACACACACAGCATCGATCTTTTGAAATTCGATTCCGTCACCCACAACAAGACGGACAGCGCTACCAGCGGCAGCCTCTGAAGAAGCCTTTTAAAGGAGAAAACCGGTTCAGGCTGTAAGGTAAAACTTTATGCTTTTACTTATAAAAAACCTAGTGTTCCGAGTCGTTAATGTAATAGTGATATTTAGTTAAGTAACGGACACGTCATGGACAACGAAATCCAAGAATATACATATAGTTGCTGTTTCACCAACATTGAAACATTTATAGTACAAATTAAAAACAGAATTTATTTTGTTTGCCTGAAAGTTTTTTGTATGTACCTGGCCAGACAGTGTCTCAGTACCCAATGTACTTCTGATTTTGTTTTTATTAATAATGATTGCACTAAAAATCCTTTCAACACACCCACTACGATGTGGTAAAGTAAATAGATAAGCCACAAAATTATTTAAAGTTGGAAAACCCTCAGTATCTTTCGCATTCTTTGTATTTTTAACATCTCTCTATTTTCGTCAAATTTACGAATTACAAGTGTGGGGTTCTTTTTGATTTGCAGTGGACTGTATATTGTCAAACTAAATAGTTAAAAGGCTTTATTCCCATGTAATCAACAATGCATAAAAATTAAGCGTTTACTGACCTTGTCCTTGTGCGTTGTAAATGTCCTGTTGTAAGCAACACTTTGGTGTTTTCTAGGCAGACCTAAACTTAACAATAATATTCCAACAAACGTTAAACACATAAAATAAACACATGAAATAAGCACAAAGTAAAATAACAATAGCGTTGAATAGTCTTTCTATTCTTGCGGTATGCGTGTATAAACGAAAAAGAACTGAACTGCACGATATACCGTACACTACAGGAAAGAAAAACGCTCTAATTATGACTGCTGATTACAATGTGAATTGAACTTTGAAACCGGTAATGGGAGTGCACTCAATTAGAGATAATGATGTAGAGATAGGGTGAGTTTAACTATTGTTATGAAAACAAAATATCTGACATACCGGCCCCTTTGAACCAACTAGTTCAACAAGAAACATTAAAAGAACATAAGAACAAATTTGATCCTTTGGAAGAGTATAATAAAACTAAATTATAAGGGGCAGTAGCCAATTGACTGGTCGAGGATTTTAGTAAATGGGAAGACGGGATACCTTAACAGAAGGACGGGTCAAGGTTCCACCGGCAGTCTTCATGTTGAAGACACGTACCACTCCATCATTCCCTGGAGATACGGAGATGACTCTCCCGAGCTTCCACTTGAGGGGTGGCAGGTTTGTTTCATGAATAACGACTAAATCTCCTATTTTGAGATTTTCTTGAGGTCTGATCCATTTGGACCGTTCTTGAAGTGTGTGGAGGTACTCCATTTGCCATCTTTTCCAGAGATGTTGTGTGAAGGCTTGAACCAATTTCCAGCGTTTTATGTGATTAAGTGGTGCATTGGTTAGTTGAGGTTCGATCAGGGCATTAAGAGGTCCTCCAGTTAGAAAATGTCCTGGTGTAAGAGGTTGAAGATCTGAAGGGTCATTCGAGAGAGGAGCTATCGGCCTCGAATTAAGGATAGCTTCAACACGCACAACTAAGGTGGTAAATTCTTCGTACGTTAAAATGTGTTCACCTATGACTCTGGTGAGATGATATTTTGCACCTTTAATGGCACGTTCCCAAAGTCCACCTTGGTGAGGTGCACGCGGAGGAATGAAATGGAATGTGATACTGTTGTTCGTAGCAAAATCTTGCATCTCTGGTTGCTTCATGAGATCTTGAAAACATCTTTTGAGCGAAGAAGCAGCTCCTATGAAATTAGTCTCACAATCAGAGTACAGGTCTGATACAAGACCTCTCCTAGAGATGAATCTCGTAAGAGCTGAATGAAGGCGTCTGTAGTTAAATCAGTAACCACTTCCAAGTGTACAGCTTTTGTTGCAAAACAGATGAACAGGCAGAGGTACACCTTTATAGGCTGTATCCTGCGAAGTGTAAAAAACTTGACCGTGTAAGGGCCAGCATAATCAACTCCAGAAGCGTTGAAACAACGAGTAGGGGTAACACGACCGGCTGGTAGATCACCCATGAGCGGAGACGTGTTTGTTGATTTTGTACGAAAACATCGTACGCATTTAAATATTCTTGAGCGTATAACACTGCTGGCGGAGAGGATCCAAAAGCGTTGAGATAGTGTTGCTTGGAGGAACTGGGGACCAGCGTGCAGGTACATGCCATGATAGTAATCAATGAGTAAATGAATAGCGACATGATTTTTTGGCAGAAGAATAGGATGTTTGGCATTGTAAGTAAGCGCAGAGTTTTTCAGTCGACCTCCGACACGGACTATTCCTGCATCATCAATAAAGGGTGCTAGACGTTGGATGCGGTTTGAGCATGTCCTTTTCTTGGAGAGTAGATCTATGTCTTCTGCAAAGTGAAGTCTCTGAATGAGCCAGCAAATGCGGTTACAGGCGTTATTTAATTCAGTTACTGTAAATGATCCACTTATGGTGGTTTTAAATTTCAAACGGGTTATAAAGCGAAGGACATAAGCCATTACATGAAGAAGAGTCTTCCAAGAAGAAAACTTTGTAAGAAATCCAAATGTTGGGACTTCTTTTGTGGTCATCATAAGATTAAGCACATTTGGTTTCATTTCAGGAATAGACTCCTCCGAAATTGGATGAAGGATAGATTGTGGCCAGGTCTGCGTTGATTTAGCGAGCCATGGTGATCCTAGCCACCACTGACTATGTTTCATCAGAACCATGGGTGTCAAGCCTCGAGAAGCACAATCAGCAGGATTGTCAACAGTTGAAACATATTTCCAGATGTGCGGTGAAACTAAGTCTTGTATTTGTGCCACACGATTAGCAACATACACCTTGAGACGAAAAGATAGAGTGCGTATCCAAGATAGAACTACTGTCGAGTCGCACCATGCTGAAATGTTGTCAATCTTGTGATGTTGTGAGAGCTGTTCTGTACAGTAATGTAGCAATTTGGCTAACATGTGCGCACCACAAAGTTCCAAGCGGGGAATAGTCACACGCTTCAGTGGAGCTACTCTTGATTTTGCGATCAGCAGTCGTATGTTGACATCTCCTTCTGCGTCTTCTGTGCGCAGGAAGACACAAGCTGCATATCCGGATTCACTTCCATCTGAAAATCCATGAAGCTGGATATTGACTGCAGTTGCTAAGGATATGAAACGTGGTATCCTTAGCTTTTCTATTTCTGGAAGTTCTTTCACGAATCGTGACCACTTCTCGGAAATATGATCAGTAATGGAGAATCCCAATCTAAGCCTAAGGTCCATACATGCTGCATTAAGACTTTAGACCAAAAAACTATTGGGGATATCCAACCACAAGGGTCATAAATCTGAGCAATTGATGAAAGTAAAGTTCTTTTTGTGTAATTACTTGAATGTGTGTGCATCACATATGAAAAGACATCAATATCTGGGATCCATTTTAGCCCTAATACACTTGAAAATGGCTGTTCCGACGTGCGTAACATGAGGGGTGTCTCATGATTATCTTGCATGACATTTTCTAAGAGTTTAGGATGGTTTGAAGACCACTTGCTCAGTTCGAATCCACCCTTTTTCAAAAGTAAAACAACATCCTCTTGAAGGTGGAGAGCTTCTTCCAGAGAATTGCTCCCTAATAGAGCATCATCAACATATATTTGCTGTTGGAGTGCTTCAGCAGCAAGTGGATGATTTTTTCCTTCGTCCATAATGAGCTGTTGTACTACTCTATTAGCAAGGTAAGGCGAGGACGTCATACCATAAGTGACAGTAGTCAATTAGTAGACCTTTAGCGGGACTGAAGTGTCTTCTCTCCAGTATATTAACTGAAAGATCTGATCATCTTCATGGATGGATATCTGCCTAAACATTTGTTTGATATCACAAGAGAAAACAAATTTATGTTGACGAAAGCGAAGAATTATATCAGTAATGTCATTGTGCAACTTTGGACCCTGATGTAGAATGTGGTTCAGTGAGACACCTGAAGAAGATGGTGCTGATGCATTGAAACCACCACGGATTTTCCTATCTTTAAAAACGCCATGATGTGGCAAAAAGTAATGCGGCTTGTTCAGAGATGGCACAGATGTGCACAGTTTCATGTGCCCACATGCTAAGTAGTCATTCATAAAATTGACATACTTCTGTTTAAACTCAGGTTGAGATTCAAATTTGCGTTCCAGTGTATTAAACAGGCATTTTGCCAAAGTTGTAGAGTCACCTAGTTGAGCAGGGTTTCCGCTGAAAGGCAAGTGACAAACACATCTGCCGGAGGCATCTCTCTTATGAGTAGAGACGAAGTGAGCTTCACATTTTTCATCTTGTGGAGCGAGTTTTGTAGTGTGAGGTGGTTCCTCTATGGACCAAAAACGTTGCAATGTTGCGTGCAGATCACGATCATTCTTCGATAAAAGAGTCACTAAGCCTGAGTAAGGCTTAGACTTAAGTGAAACAGGTGTCGGACCAAGCACAACATAGCCAAAGATTGTATTGACAGCGTTTGGCATATTCTTGCCGAGATTGATAAAGGTACCATTAAGAGTCAATGCAAATAAATCTGCTCCAATTTAAGATCAACTGGACCCGGAACATCAAAAGTTGGATCCGCTAGCATATAACCTTTGAGTCGCTCTTTAATTTCTGGTGGGAGCTGAACACGAGGCAGATTGCATGATATTTTATTAAGAATCATGACTGGGTGAGATTTTGCTAAAATATTCCCACTGAGCGAAGACAATGTCACAAAGGTAAGTCCCTTCGTTTTCACTGGGGCTGTAGAGATGCCACTAAGTTCTGGAACATCTGTTTGAGAGCGGTACAAACACAAAGTCTTTGCACAACTTTCTGAAATAATTGTTGTTTGGGATGCACTATCAAGCACAGCTCGTACAACTGCTGCATGTCCATTGGCAGATGTGATATGCACCAAAGCGGTTGCGAGTAACACAGTGTTATTCTGGTTGCAAGAAACACCTATCAAGATAGTATCCTGGTGACACTCTGCAGAGTGGTTTTGCTTATTCATCGTCGTTTCAACAGAAGGGCACAAGGTAGGTCTATTTGACTGAGTCAATTTTTGTTGCGGTTGTGCGGAGCGGTTCTCAACAAAAAAATGTAGTAGGCTATGGTGACGCCTATGACATACATTGCATGTGTGGACGGACTTACAGGTGACTAACTTATGTGTTCCAAAACAATTTTGACACAAGTTCTTATTTTTAACAAAAGCTTGTCTCTCTTGTACAGTAAGTGCGGAAAAATCTGCACATCTATATATGTTGTGTGAATTTGATGAACAGAAGATACAATGCTGAGTGTGAGTAGTGACCATCACTATTTTGTGTGGTTTAAACTGGTTTTTATTCATTTTAAAGCCACTGATTTTTTGAGAGGTTTGAAGAGAAGGTTCATTTTTTGAGATGATATTAGTTAAACCCACTGCCTCTTTGCAAGAACATTCATTTTCTAAGAATGTAATTACTTCTGTAATGGTAGGAACATTTTGTAAATTATCTCGAGAACGTTCAAGTTTGGTCCTGAATTCCGTGTCAAATCTACGCAAAATATATGAGGTCAACAACAAACTTTCACTAGCAATATCATGTCCTAGTGCTTTGAGGGCTTGATAATTTTCATTGTAGGTCGACAGAAAATTCCTCATTTGTTTAACTGAAGGATTGTGCAATTGTGGTAACTCAAATATATTGTTTACGTGAAGTGTTATCAACAATCTAGAATTCTGATATCTTTTTAGCAAAGTTTGCCAGGCTATGGCATAGTTTGTATTAGTAACAGGCAACGATTTAATTAAATTTAGCGGCTCATCAGTCAAACAAGAAAGTATAACATCTTTTCTAGAGTTATAACTTGGGGAACCCGAAGTAATTGGTTCGGCCAATTATTCAGGCTGCCTTATTCGACGAGCTGAAATTTAATCAGAACAACACAGAGTAAATATAAAAGGAATCAGGGAATGGGAAAACTGTTGATTTATGTACTCAGTATATGTGTGTAACAAGAAGACTTCTCTTTATTAAACATTTGAAAAAATAACATTTACTCAAAAGGTAGATCCCATGACATTACTAATTGCATTATTAAAGTTATTTGAATTCTTTATATAAACTTTGGGATCACAACAGATTTTATTTAGCTATACCACGGATCCGGGTAACCTTAGGTATTTAGTCATCAAACTTTTACTTATATTCAATTCATGATATTAGCTTGCAAGACCTTTAGTTTTATGCTTCATTATTATTCCATTTGAAGAATGGTATTAATTATACTACGATACATTAAGATTTAAACTGTTACAATGTATGATGTCTGAATAGTTACATTAAATTCTTAGAGTTAATTCTTTTTTAATCTTTACAAGTTTAATCGTCTCTGAAAAGTCTCTCTTTTAAAGTGTATTGTGTTACAATTATAATTATTATTTATTCCTCGATAGACGTGCTATCGAGTCACCTTTAATTTGGTATGTAGAAATTTCCTCCGGGAGTGTCCGTCTTGGGAATCCTTAAAAGCGTCGTCCTCATCTAGGTCTGGTCTTAGTCATTAAAGGCTTAAACGTCTGCAGTCTAGGTCGAACCTTCTACGATGGTAGGCGTAGATTCTTTGATGTCTCGAACTGCATCTTCTGTCGGGTCTACTAGAGTTGCAAATTCTGGTAGTTCACATCTCCGGGTAGGATGTTGAAAAGTGTCGTCACTTGGTGAAGTTAGTCATCGTTATTAATACTCGTACTTTTGTAGTCACATATTTCTTCTTGTTATCACGTTTCTGATTTTTTAATTAATGTTACATTGTACACTCTTTTGTGTAGCAGTTAATAAACTACATTTGAAATAAGCCAAACTAACAACAAATCACACAACATTCCAACAGAGCTTTTGCTCGTGCGTGTGCACTGCTTGGAGTCTTCATAGCGAGAGAGAGATTTTTCGCCCGCTTCCACTGGTACTGCATAAGAGGTAGTGGGGTGTTTATTCCGCGAGAATATAGTCCCTCTCTCTCTCTAAATAAACCTTTTTATTTATACAAACTATCCCTAGATAAAAATACATAATTTAAATGAGTTATTTTAGTGACTATCTGTGTCTTCAGATTCTTTAATTATTAACATTAGTTTTTTATTTTATTCTTAATTACAGAAGACTCGGAAAACATGTCGAGTCCGGAATCAACAGGTAGGCGCCAGATAGCAAGCAAGGGTTAAATACGACAATAATAATTATTTACAATATGCCTCTTTATTACAGTTTCTTTGCACTTATTAATTACTTCTTCCTTTCACACTTAGTACCTACATGTTTTTATTATTATTGTGAGATTTAAATGGTTAATGGCTCGCAACCTTAATTTTTTTTTTTTCTTTCTTTCTTTTTAATAATGGTTACAATTTAAATCGTCACATACTCCGCCTCTTAACCAACACAGACTCCTGAAAATATGGTCAGCAACGTACCGAGAGTATGCTTGGGGCGTACCGTGTGATGTTATTTATTATTATTATTATTATTTATTATTAGTAGCACATGGTTTTTTTTTTTTAATTCTCTTTAAATGAACTATTTCTCATTTAAATGTTCCCCTTCGTGAAATTCCCTTTATCTCACTTCTTACAGTACTAACTTATAATACTAATTTCCCTAATTACAGTAACTCACAATATCGTGGCCCGACTGACATCAGCTTACTCTAACTCTACAGGTTAGCTTTCAGCATTCATGAATGAACTCTTGGCACCTTTTTGCCTCATCATTATCCTTTTCAGCCGGCGCCGTTGTGACTAGTTATTTTACATGTATATAATTCTATCTTGATTATATACCATAGACTTACTTCTAAAATAATCTGAAGAGGATCCCATACTCCACTCTAGATTATAGTTACTTGAGAGAAGCGGAATCTCACGATGGTAACTCTTATTATCTCTTTAACCATAACTAGACAAACTATGCGGAAGGGGAGACACTTTACACAATCCATTGTATTTCACGCGCGGTGGTATTCATTGTTTAGGGAGGCAACGGTTTATCACAGTAGGGAGAGTGTGGCTGCTTACTACAAATTTCTTAACACGCTTTATTGTTCTCTTACTGGCCACAACTGGGGTGTTCACGATTCAACTATACTTTTATTATTATTTACCTTTCTCTTATTTACTGCTACAAGTTACACACATTTAGTTTAACTTAAGATTTATTCAGCCTTATTATTATTCACTTATTATTACTTTAGGGGTTTAAAAAAACTTACCTAGAATTATTTCCTATCGACTTACCATATTTATTTACAACACTTGATTTACTTTGTTTTTTTTTTTTTACTTGGCTCAGTTTACAAGGTTACTGATTTGGGACATGGGGTTTAATTTTTTTATTTAACAAGGGAGGGTTAACTACGTCATTTATTCATTTGAAATTTAAGTCATAATATTATTTGCTCTATTATACTACACACAATTATTTCCTACACACCTTAGTACATGGTAAACATTTATTAACAGTTATTATTAAACATTTGCATTAGTTACGATACAACGCTATCTTTTTTTTTACACAAATATAAAAATATAAACAAATCGTATTCTTACACTTTTATTAATAATCCATTAAAATGAGATGACAAAGGTTGTCATTTTAACATGGGTAGAGAGAGAAATCTCACACAGGCTTACATATGCGTTCGGCAAAAGATTCCCCCTTCGGTTACTAACACATGAACAGACACGCTTCTTATCACAATAGAACTAACAAAGAGGCAGTCGCTATTGTTTACTTCAACTATGGGGGAGAGGTTCACTATGACAGTTTACTTTACACACACTCACAGGCGCAGACAGGAATTCTACTGGTCTGAAATTGTTTACAAACCGACAGGTTGATGAATGAACTTTTGACAAGCGCGTACCTGCTGTTATATCGTATTCTTGGGGCGTCTTTAGTTAACATGATGTTCATTCCTATATCTAAATAATAATTAACTTACTTTTTTATAAAACAAGTGAGCGATAGGGAGTTCTTGTTAAAAGAGGAGCAAGAAGTGGGTAGAAACCATTATCCTGAATGTCCGGAAATAATTTGTAAGATCAGTAATCTACTAGTAAAAGTGCTTATAGACACTGGCAGTGAAGTTACCTATGTCAGCTCAAAGTTTGTAGAAAATAGTCAGTTGCAAAATTGTCCCAGACTACCCGTAAAACATTGTAATGTACAGGGAGCCACTGGAGCCAAAATGCAAAGGATAACTGAACAAATTTATTTACCTGTCAGTTTAAATGGTAACCAAACCCAAATTGTAGCTCTAATAGTCCTGAAACTCATTCATGATTGTATTATTGGAGTAGATACGTTACTTGAATGGAAAGCAGAAATAAATTTTAAAAGAAATACAATTACGATGGAAATAAATACAAATAAAATAAATGTAAACATTAAAGAGTTTAAACATTGGAACTCGGTAAGTGTCATAAAAGGGTATATAGAGAAACCTGTAGTTGACGTTAGGAGTGACCAGTACTGTATTGATGAAATCAACATTGGGACGGAGTTGAGCAACGAGCAACAGAACAAAATTCAGCAACTCGTTTGTGAGTATAGTGATGTGTTCAGAACAGAGCCTGGAAGAGCTAAGTTCTATGAACATCAGTTAACACTTACTGAAAATGCATCATTTGTACAAAGGACAGATCCAATCCCTCTACATTATAGAGATGAAGTGGAGAAAGAGGTCCAACAGATGTTAGCGAATGGTGTTATTGAGAGAGCAAGTAGTCCCTATATAAACCCTTTAGTAGTTGTCACCAAGCCGAATGGGAGTATCCGATTATGCCTAGATGCTAGGAAACTAAATTCTTTATTAGTACCAGATTACGAGTGCGCAAGGAGTGTGGAAGAATTGTTTCAAAAATGCAATGGGGTTAAGTACATGACCAAACTGGACTTAACATCAGGATTTTGGCAAATCCCATCAGAAAATGTGATAGAAAGTATACGGCATTTTTGTATAAAAATAAGTGCTACCAATTTAAAGTGGTACCTTTTGGCCTGAGCACCAGCTTAGCAGCAATGGTAAGGTGTTTAGACAGTGCCTTAGGTAATGAGGTAGAGAAGTATACATTAGTGTTCGTAGATGATATTTTATGTGTGTCACAAACATTCGAGGAGCACTTACAACATTTAAAGAATATTTTTGAAAAATTAAGGTCAGCCAACATGACGCTGAATCTAAGGAAATCAGAGTTTGGTAAGGAGGAAATTAAGTTTTTAGGTCACCGAATCTCAGTGGAAGGCATAACCACAGACCCAGAGAAGGTAAAAGCCATACAAGAATTTCCAACTCCAAAGAACTGTAAGCAGCTAAAGTCATTTCTAGGTTTAGCTAACTACTATCAAAAGTTTACAAGTAAATACGCGGAAAGCACTGTTCCATTGTTGAAGTTGTTAAACAAATTGATTAAATGGAAGTGGACAAAGAACCACAATGAAGCACTGCAACAAGTGAAAAGTCTTTTTATAAATACTGTTGTATTAAATCATCCAAGGATAGGAGAAAGATTTTACTTGCAAACAGATACCAGCAATATTGCTATAGGAGCACACTTGTATCAGATTGATGAGAAGGGCCAAAAAGCGGTATTAGGATTTGTAAGTCGCACACTTAAAGGGGCAGAATTAACCTATTTTACGACATAAAAAGAGCTATTAGCGATAGTGCATAGCCTGTCAAAGTTTAGAAGTTATATTCTGGGTGCTAAAGTGTATGCTAAAGTATGCTAAACGACAATAAGGCGTTAGTATTTTTATTAAAGTGTAAATTGCTAGGTGCTCGTCTGACTCGTTGGATCTTGGCTATACAAGAGTATCAATTTGAAATACAGTATTGTAAAGCGAAAGACAACTTGGTAGCAGATGTACTCAGTAGAAATCCACCATCAGAAGACAACATGGAAACAGACAGCATTAAATGTAGTAGCAATGATATTGGTATTTACGCGGTAAAGCATATAACAAAACCTAAAGTAGTTAGACGACTTAAGGAAATAGGGACCCATCAACAACAAGACCCTAGGATTAGTGTAGCTTGGAGGAGTGCTGTTACCAACTCCAAACCAGGATTTTCCATATATGACGGTAAGCTATATAAGCTATGTTCCCATAGGAGGAAATATAAACAAAATAAAGACCCATAGAGAAAAAATAGTTTGAGTCAATAAGGTATGTAAATCAAACGTGGTCAAATAAAATAAATTTATAATTGTTTTGAATCAAAGTCAATGATAATAATAAAAGAAAAATTTATTTAAATAAATGTTAGTATTGTTGTTTAAATTATTGACATTAATTGAGCCAAAAATGGTAATTAAAACATTAATGGTCATATAAATTCCCAATATGTGTATACCATGTTAGGATAAGTAACAAATTGTAATCTTTAGTTATAAGATAGATGTAAGGAAAATTTTATTAGTGCAAGTTTTGTGCGGGAAACCAAAAGTGCGAAAGAAAATGTGCAAAATTTTAATTAGGGTAAAATGATACATTAAGAAAAAAAATTAATGATTTCTTAAAATAATCAATTTTTTTTATACCTAGTGGGGGTATATATAACGATTCATAATAGCGTCCTACCTGAGCGTTATATGAAAGTGTTAGACTGTACGAGTATAGCAGCATAAGCAAGAGAGAGAGCGTACAATCGCAGCCATCTCACTCTAATCTCGTCACAGCGACGTCCGCAACCGGTACGAACATGAAATTTGACTCAATTCAAATTATCAGTTCAACCTGCAATAACTTCCAAACTAATAAATATAGGGCAATTATGAAAACAGTATTGTGTTCAGCAAGTAAAGCTTTATAAGTAGCCGCAATCTCAGTTAATATAATTAACAATTGAGGAAGTTATACGGAAGACAAACGCCTAAAGGAATAACAAGAGAATTATACTACATAGGAATTAGGTGTTTTCACACACACACACACACACACACACACAGATAAAGACCTAAGCAACAATATTCTGTGGTCAGATCTTCGAAAACACATTTGAAAATACCTGAAATAAATCAATTTGCAAATACAGGAAGTACGATTTTGACTAGAAATTCTCTGCTGTTTCAAACCTGTCATGGGGTGTTTGCTAGACCTGTTAGAGATTGTCGAGACTGGAAAAACATGATTTATTTGAACAACTTATCAGAAACCTGTATTTAAAACAGACGCCAACTAAAAACCGAGGGGTAGCGTTACTCTTCGATCGAATCTTCAATGCGCTAGTCGTGTATAAATTATGTGCAGAAATTTTACAATCACGCAAAGTGGTATTTAAGTGCGAAATTCGAGAAGTAGTCCGCAGTGCAGATGAACTAGTACCGTTCAACAACACTCGCTGTGTAAAATAACAAATTAATTAATTAAATTATTAATTAATTAATTTATAATCAGCCGTGAAGTGACCTGAGCTACAGAGTGCTACAGCAGCTGTAATTGCCAGAGCACCTTTCTACCGGATTGATCAACATCTTTTCTTCTGGGCTAAACCATCGAAAGGAGGACCTCTACGGATTCCTATCTTCGGTCGACGCATCAAACAGTAAGAAATAGATTCATTGATCAATGAAATAAGCACTAAACAAATAATAAAAAGCAATAAACATTTTTTAAAAGACACTAAGAATCGCACACTTTGTGTTTAATGTGTAAGATTAGTCATAACATAGAATAGGAGTGTAGAATGGAAAGTGAGGTGTAGTATTGGACGTACAAATTATTGTAGACCTGTTCTTTATCACTGGTTTGGAAGATATCAATCTCTTAATTCAACCAGATAAGAGCAATCGGTCGTTTGAACGTCTTAATCTTTACTTTTCACACACACTCGTTAATTATAAGGTTAGGGTAGCAATAAGTCCTACAATTAACAATTTCAAGAAGTTTAAAAATAATTAAAACGTTAATTAAACATAATCAAGCCAATTCTAAAGTGTTATTTGTAACGATTCCCCTTGAATCCACAATCACTGAACGAATCCTGAGAAAGTTGTGTCTCTACGCTCTGAGCTAAGCTGGAACCGTGTCATTAGTATCTGGGATTTGTTCTGGCGCCCAGGTAAAGTAATCTCACGGGTAAGTAACGTTTTATCTATCATTCAAAATATTAGATAAGAGTGTTAGATAAAAAGTAGTGTTGTAATATACATATATATATTGTAGCGCAACAAAAATGATAGCATTTATGTTACATAAAAGAAGATTCACAGATTGATAAATAAATTGATACTTAATCCCATAATAGAACAGAGACCCAATTATGACAATTATAGTCATAGACAAAATTAAATAAGAATGCAAGGTAGTGTTGAATAGAATAAACGAACCTGTAAAATAAATAATAGCTAAGGATATATGTTTAATAAAAAACAAAACAGAAAAATGAAACAATGACGTAATTTATGGTAATAACAGATAAGAATTTTGTGTTAAAAAAGTATTATATTATGACAAAAATGTTATGATAAAGTGTATGTGATGTTATATCAAATATGTGTTGAGTTCATGAAAAATAATGAAACAAATAGTGTTATTCAATGACTGTCATAGAATGAAGTGTGAGGCAGTTAACCAATGTTCATAAGTTCGAATTTTATTGTATGTGATCAAGAGATCAAGATAAATTTGTTATTAGATGTAGAAAAATAATTGTTTATACAAATGTTAATAATTAAGTTTTGATTGTATGTACGAATTTATATAAAAGGGACTATAGATGCCTAACAGACATAACCACAGGTAGATCAATTTACAATAAAAGGCCTAACAGCC
This sequence comes from Magicicada septendecula, assembly GCA_034769895.1. Lineage (NCBI taxonomy): Eukaryota > Metazoa > Arthropoda > Insecta > Hemiptera > Cicadidae > Magicicada > Magicicada septendecula. Next base: position 1,001,940,130 of record CM068367.1, read on the forward strand.
AAAAATACTAAATAAACACTTATAACTTAAAGGTTAGATGCATCAATTAATAATAATTAATAAATGCACTATGAAGAGCTAGAAAGAAGAAAAAAACATTAAGTTAATAATAATATTTAATAAAATTTATACAAATTATAATAATACCATAATGCCATAATATCGATTGGTAAAAAATAATATCGAAGGTGGATTAAATATAATAAAAAAGGAAAAAACGGAATTATATCAAAAAACCAGTAGAAGATGTGTATAAAATAATAAACCAGCTATCGGTAAAATTACATTCCGATAGGACAGCAAATTGACAAAGAATAGACAAAAAAAATATATGAAAGAAACACTATATAGTCAAAACATGTGGAAGCGGAAATTAATATAGGTTGCTAGGGAAAAAATTAAGAAGAAGGTTGTTGATTTATAAATTAACAAGAATTTGCTTGGTATAAAACTGAACGTGATGATTTAAAAAAAAAAACCAAGAAGAATATATTGAATCGTAATATTCGAAATCAAGAGATACGATTATAAAAAAGATAAAATTCCAATGACAATACTTACATCTATCACTAACACAGATTAATAAAATAACGATACATTATGAAATAATAATCGAGAAGAAATCACTGAATTCTACAAGAAGAAACTTGGACTGTCCCATGTCCGAAGGGAATTAATGAAAAATTAATCAAATATAAAGCATTAATAGTAACACAACGCATAATATTCACAACACCAGAAATTATAACCTTGTAAATATACGGAACAACACTAACTGCTTCAACCGAAGGAAGAACCTATTTGGATCCTGGCGGTGTAGAAGAAACATCCATCGGGCTGTAAAACAAGTCAGAAGCTGTATTCCGAAGTGGACAGGACAAGAATTACTTTTATTAAACTGAAGAAAGAAAACTGTACTTCATAATTGACCAGAACAACGAATTCAGCGATCAACCGCTTACGTGATTTGCTTCGTTAGAGACTGGTAAAGTTATATTATATTAATCATACTAAATACACAACACATAATTTTTGTAAATCTTGCATTTTATTATGTATTTTTAGTCTTCCCCACAGTTACAAGAACCTTCACACCCTGAAATAAATAAAATACAAATCAAATATAATATATAACCAAATATAAACAAAGGATCAAATAATCAACAATCGATACCTGAATCTATAGTCCCAATATATATTAATTAGGATATATCATAGTTAATGTGAATTGAATACACAAATAAAGAACTTTGTATATTTGTCACACCTTGTTATTTGGAGTATGGTTTAGTGAACTGGAACAAAAGTAACTGAATAAGTAGAGAATAAATAGTTAATATAAACATCGAATAACCTACAAGTTTCGTTGAGCCGATACTACAGCGCTTATAGCGGAATTATCTGACACCAAAGAGGGAGCGTAAAAATATAAAATTAGACAGAACTCTCTTCAAGGCATAATAGGGTTGGATGAAATTGTAGAATAAATCTTAAGTTATTTAAGTTCTAGGCACACTAACACTGATAATTATTAAAGAGTTAAGTTAACATTAATTAAGTACATCCATATATTCCACAACTCCAAATATTTCCGAGAATTTATACAATTAAATTAATACAACACAATCGACAAATACAACAGTGGGAATTTAGACCGTACGTATCGGTTTACTTACAAATTGGCTTCCATCGCGGGACTTGAACAGTAGTGGACACACCGCGGTTAATTACAATATATATATTTTTTTTCTATATAAGTAACTCGAGGTTTCTTGCAGTAATTATATAATTTGTGATGTTTTCAATTTGTTTCTTCTGCAAGTAGATAATATTGTATATTCTTTTTAACACCTGACGCACGTTTCACTGAAAAATATCAGTATCATCAGAGGTTTCTAAGTGAATTAATAACAATCGAAATAATTCTATTAATATAAAATTAATGAATAATCAAATTTGTATCGGTTTTAATGTAAAATAAAATAACTGATAATCGATTTAGGTCGATTAGTTAACGATTGTTTTAATGTTTATTTTCTTCAGCAGCTGTTTTCTCGGTTATATAGCAGTCAAAAAATTAAAAATTTAATTTTCATACTTGACCAGTTGTTCTCACGCTACGGTGGCAGTGACTCTAAGAACAGAGCCATAAAACAAAGTAATTGGGGTAGGTGACAACTAACGCCCTATCATACAATAGAAGCGCGTTCAGTACGAGACAACAATAAGAGTGACGACTTGAGTTGACAGGAAGCGTGCCAACGGATAATTATGACACCGTAACTATTTGAACAATGTACTTGGCTCGGCCGGACGTTTACACAGAATTGAAGCGAGCGTGTGTTGAGGGTGCAGCTAAGGAACGAGGTCACTTTACAAAAAACGAGACGAGAGACAAAGGGTTCAGGACATACTGCAGTCTTTAGAAAAGATCCAAACAACAAACTATGAAGAGAACCAGCGCCAAGTCACAGCGGGATATACGCCTAAGTGACAAGCTAAAATTTACGACGAGAAAGCGTGGAGGTTACTACCGTCGACACTTGATGGAAAACTGTTAATTGCCATGACACAGAGTTTCAGTAACGAACAATACTCGGGATATTAAGAGTAAACCCTTGCTGGAGACCCGAACAATGAGTTGATTGACACGCGGGGAATGGCTTGCATTTCCCAGAATGAGAGTGACGTCTGGACAAGACGACTCAAAGGACATCTCTAGCTACCTATCAGGACAAAGTATTTCACGAGAGAGAGCGGAAGAGAGGCCCGTTCCATAGCAACTAACAGAAGAATGAATCAGAGGGTAGAAGATTGGAAGACTTCGAGATGGTGGGAAACGACTTCGAGAGAGAGAAGAGTTTCAGCCTATCATGGTAATCTTAGGCGTGGACAAGCCAGAGACCAAATTTTCTAGTAGGGAGACATTAATAAAAAGTTAGTGTCGAACGCGGGACGAGTCAGTCTTATTATAAATTTCAGCAGTCTTATAATAAATTTCGGAAGTCACATTACAATTTTCGGCAGTGAAATAATAATGTTGAAAGTCTTATAATAACTCTCGAACAGTTCGCGAGGAGTCTTATATTCAACCGGACTACAAAAGTATCTGTGCAACATATAACTCTCGTAATGAATTTTATGATGTTATAAACAATCTCGCAAGTTTACTAAGTGCCGTATTTCTACTAAGAACATTCACGCGAATTTCGAAGTGCATCGGCATCTTAAACTACCGTGAATTCTCAAAGTACGCGAATGGGAACAGAACTTTCTTTAACTAAGAATATATAATCGCTTACATATTAGAAAACAGCATAGCGAACAGTAATTCACAATGTGCGTTAACTTTGTAATCATATCTATAAATCACTATAACCAAGACACTTTTATTTAAAGGAATATTAACTAGCCACACAATAATACCGTTGCGTAGTCATACAAAGAATATACAGAACATTTAATCAAACATGGATATGCGCGGAGACAATTTAGAGCGTGTGAACATAGAATAACACAAAACACTATTCTGTTGGCGACGCGAGTGAGTGACAAGTGAAAGTGATCATCACCATCGAATTCAATGGAGCAACATCCCCAACGATCATCATCACCAGGAGATAGCGCCGATGAATTAACGGATTAGTTAAATCAAGTAACTCTTTATGATCTTGTTAACATAATTAACTACTGTCCTGTCTCTTTCCAAGAATCTAACCCTGAGAAAATATGAGAAAAGTTATTAAAAGAAGGTTGCATTCAGTATATATATTTATGTTCTATTAAAGCCATCCATCTGGGTGAATGAACGCATTAGGTAGAATAATATTATTTGATTTGTTGTATGCATTTTATATGTTGTATGTATTTACAGGAAACAATTAAGGAGGAATTTATGTTTTGATATATGTTGTATGTATTTACAGGTACCAGGAAGATATTTATATGTTTGTTATTGAATACAAAATGTTTAATATATAATAAATTAGTACCTAAGCAATCAATCAATAATGCGTTCATCATTCTCAGTAAACCCTGTGTTATTCACAAGGCACATCACTATTATAATTTAATGTTAAAGAAGCAACCTAAGTAAATTAGTAGATTTGTACCTTAATTACTTGGTGGTAATTAGCTGATGAAGGTCTACTCATTAACCCTTACATCATTAACAATTAAGAAATTACAAATATTAATTTATGATAATAATTTGCATATTATCACCCAAATCTACCGTATATTATTGGCGCTCCAAGATTGAGGGGCACGGAAAACATAATCAATTAATTAATTGCCAATTCCAATAATTTACCCGTATATTATTGCCGCCCAAAGAACGTGGGACATTACAATTATCAATCACATCCAAATAATATTATATAATAATTGGCGCCCATCCGCACGGCTCGATACGCGATAGAATATCACGTATAAGTCTTGGTAAAGAGCAGGCAGTAGATTAGATTAACCTAGAATAAGATAAAGATAATTCATAGTGTAGAGGCTAGTTTCAATGATCACGCGCAGTAGGGCAAAGATGGCCAGTAATTCAGATAGTGTGGAATTTGAGATCAACAATCAGTTAGGTATACCTAATACCGAGGAGGGCAACACACCTAGCGATCCAGACAGCGTGGTGGAGACTCCAGATGATAGGGCGCGGGGACCGACGCCTACACCTCAAGAAGTGATCCTACAAACACTAATGGCATAAATTACCGAGAATATTAATAAACAAAATGAAAATAGCAGAATAATTCGTGAAGAAATTAGTGAAAACAACAGATTAATTCGTGAAGAATTTAGGACACAAATAGGAGAAAACAATAGATTAGTAAGCGAGAAGCTTGACCAAAACAAAGAAGAAATGAAACAACAGGTAGCTGAACAAATAGCATAGACGCAGTCGGAAGTACGTGAATACCGACATACCTGGGAGGAGAAGTTTAATGAAATGCAAAAGAAGCAAGATGACTCAATTAAAGAATTACGAGAAGACGCAGATAAGAAGCATGAAGAGATGCGGGAGGCACGCAAAACAGACCGCCAAGAATGGAAAGGAGCCATCCAGAGTACACAAACAAGCATTAAACGAATTCACAACAAAATCGAAATGCACATTAAAGACAGTAACAAAAGACAGGAAGAATTAGCAGCCGAACTTCATGAAACAATACAACAGAAGCAGCAGGAGCAGTGCCACACGAATGACATCGTGAAACAGAAACTTGAAGAAGTTAATAACAAACAACGATCAACGGAGCAGAAATTAGACGAAACGTCTAAAGAAAAAACCGTACGCATTGAAGAACTGAAATGCCACATCGCAAAAATGAGGGAAACTCAAGAACACCTGCAAAGACAATTGATTGAAAGTGAGTGTGGGAACGGACACCGAATCAATGGACCGCAACACCACGATCTAAAGTATAATGGGACCGATAGATACCCCATGGAATTCTTGAAGGAGCTATCGGAACTACAGGAGACATATTACCCTAACGACGGTATCAAATGGATTGGTAGACACCTCGAGATGGACGCTGGTATCTGGTGGCGGGTCATCAGGAACCAGGTGACTACTTTTGAAGAGTTTAACGAAGCTTTTACGCAGAAATACTGGGGGCAAGAACGTCAAGACGAAATTAGAGACCACCTTGAGTATGGACGATTTGACTGGCACGGACAAGTAAGCTCTATTCAGTATATCGAGCGTATTCTTTTAGAGAGTAGACAACTGACGCCTACGATAACGGATAAACAATTGATCCGCAAGATCGCTCGACACTTTGGCCGTGATGTGCAGTTAGCTGTTGTCACAAGGGGAATAAATACGATTCCGAATTTCGAGTCATTGATCGTCGAATACACGCAGATTCGACCACGCAATAACAAGGAATTTCAGTATACAGCGAAGGCAGAAAGTGAAAGTCGGCGAGAGAGAGGAGATGAAAGACCCAGGCGGGAATGGGGTGAGAAAGTTACCGCTCGCACACAGTACAACCGCAATGCCGGAGGGGAGACTGTAAATACTATGAGTTTCGTAAACAAGGGTGCGTCCACGTCGGCCATTGAACCTAAACGGCAAACCCAGGAAGATAAAAAAAAAATCATGCGGCGCAATAAGAGAGATAGCCGATTCACCGGACAATGACACTACCCATAATGTACATATACTTTTACCAGATTTAAGAAATGACTTGTTGTATGATGATGAAGAAGAAATTACCCAACGTGTAATAAAGTGTCCTGAAGTAATTGTAAAATTTACTAATGATATAACTGTTTTAGCTCTTATTGATACCGGATGTTTGATCAACGGAATATCAGAATCATGGTATAACCAAAATAAGAAGGATATAGAACCGTACGAAATACTGCCCATGACCAACACCCTTGTCATTAGCGCAGTGGGAAACAAATCAAAATTAATTAAGAAACAAATATTATGTGACATAGAATTAGATGGAGTTAAGAGTGAATGTGTGTTTTTAGTTATCCCAGATCTTATCAAACCATGTATCTTAGGGATGAGTTTTCTACAAGAAACCGGATGTCGGATAGATATAGGGAGAAGAGAAATCAAACTGAAAGGGAAAGCTGATGAAGAAGAGTATGCGATACCAATCATGCATATGGCGGTGATAAGCAGAGAAGAAGATGAAGAAATCATGCGGAGTATTGACGAAAAGGTAGAAAATATCGACTGTGGAGATGAAAATGTAGTAACAAGACTTAAGGAAATTTTAGTAAGAAATAGGAGTCTATTCAGGGAGTGCCCCGGAAGAATCGACGGATACGCGCACGAGTTCCAAGTGACAGACAGGACACCGTATTTCCAGAGGGGTTGGCCAGTTCCGCTTGCATACAAAGGGAAAGTTCAAGAAGAAATAAGTCGAATGTTACGTTTTGGGGTGATTGAACGATGCAACAGCCCATTCGTAAATCCACTTGTGACTGTGATAAAGAAGGATGGAAGGGTCCGATTATGTCTGGACACAAGGAAAATCAACAGTGTGACGATCCCGGACTACGAGGGAGCCTCACCGATAAATGACATATTAGCAAGGTGCAGTGAGATGAAGTACTTGTCTACAGTCGATCTGACCAGTAGCTTCTGGCAGGTACCATTAAAGCCAGAATGCAGAGATTTCACAGCCTTTATGTATGAGGGTAAGTGCTACCACTTTACGGTCACACCTTTTGGATTAAGCACAAGTTCAGCGGCATTAACAAGGGGTTTAGATGTAGTATTAGAAGAAGAAGTAAAAAGAAACATTATTATCTACGTGGACGACTGTCTATGTTATTCCAATAGTATAGAAACACATTTAGCGCACTTAGAATTATTATTAGAGAATTTAAGAAAAGCGAATTTAACAATAAGTTTAGAAAAGTCACAATTCTTCAGACAGGAAATCTCGTACCTAGGATATCGCCTGACAACACAGGGAATCCAGGCGACGGAAGAGAAGATAAGCGCTATTAGGAAGTTTCCTATTCCTAAAAATCAGAAGCAGCTGAAGGGTTTCTTGGGACTCACCAACTTTTATAACCGCTTCACGGATAAATATGCTGAGACCACGCAACCGCTACTTGGACTATTGAAAAAATGATGTAGATTCATTTGGACACCGGAGTTGAATAATTGTTTTCAACAAGTTAAAGAATTATTCATCGAAACTGTAATTTTAAAATTTCCACGGATTAATCAAAGGTATTACATGCAATGTGACGCCAGTAATGTCGCATATGGCGGTCAATTGTATCAGTTAGATGAAGAAGGGAAAATAGGAGTCATTGCATTCACAAGTAGAACATTTAAAGGAGCCGAGAGGAATTATTTTAATACAGAAAAGGAACTACTATGTATCGTACGATGTTTAGAGAAGTTTCGCATTTATATCTTGGGACAACCTTTGACCGTTATCACTGATAACAAAGCACTGACATTCTTACACAAATGTCATTTAAACAATTCCCGCATTACAAGATGGATCTTAAGTATTCAAGAGTATAAATTCGACATTGTGCATTGTAAAGGTAAGGACAACGTTGTTGCTGATATTCTAAGTAGAAATCCAACAGACGCCGCACCAGAAGAAGTCAACGAGGACATCTACGAATACTTGGTTAATCATATAACAATTAAAATGGACAAGGAGGTGGGTAGAATTATTAGAGACATCGGAAAATACCAACTCAACGATAACAAACTTAAAACCATTATTAATAAAATTAGCGTAGGAAGTGTAGATAAGGAACTAAGTGAATTCTATAAATATGTAAATGGAAAATTATACAGACGACGCAAGAACGACTGGAAGTTGTATGTACCAGATAGCGTATCTGTAAAATTAATCACCGAAATACATCGTATGTACGGACACTTAGGAGCGAAAAAATGCACTGAAACGTTACAAGAGCATTTCACAATGGACAAGATGAAAGAGAAAGTGAAGGTTCACATAAAAACGTGTGATGTGTGTCAGAAATGTAAGGACACTGGTAACCGGGTTTTGTTCGGTGGTACAAAAGCGTTTACACCGTTAGGGAAGGGTGAACTCGTTAGTGCTGATTACTACGGACCTTTACCAACCGCGGCTGCCGGAGTTAATTACCTGTTTGTAGTCATTGACAACTTTACAAAATACGTCAGATTGTTTACACTCCGAATAGCGACCACGACAACTACATTAAGGAGAATGAAACAATACTGCGAAGAAATGGGTTATCCAAAGGCGGTACTTACCGACAATGGAACTCAGTTCACTTCCAGAAGATGGGTGAATGGGCTGAGGGAGATGAACATTCAACCTAAATATACAGCTATAAGAAACCCGTGTGCTAATTTAGCTGAAAGAGTCAGCAGGCAACTTGGCAATTTATTTAGAATCTTTGTTCATGAACAGCATACCAAATGGTCACGATACGTCAAAATAATCGAGAGCTGCATCAACGAGGTCTACCACGACACCATAGAGGTAACACCTTATGAAGCACACCTCGGCAAGAAACCAACGAGAGCTTGGAAGAAACATTTAGACCAAGATATTATCGGAATTGAAAAAACCGATAATAGCAAAATATTCATGAAAATAAAGAACAAAAGAGAAAAACAAGCAAGGCTAATTAATGAAAGTAAAACGATTATTAGATCTGATGTCCGAGAGAAGGTGTTAATAAGAACTTACTATCAATCCGACGCGATTCAAAAGAAGATTGATAAATTCTACGAACTATATAGTGGACCATATAGAATACACCGGATTTTTGGAGACGCAACATACGAACTCGTCGATTGCGAAGATGAAAACAAGGTCCGAGAAAAATTTAACATAAAACAAATCAAGAAATACCATGAACGAAAGGATAAGATATAATCTACAAGAAAATAAAGGGATATCTGGTGATGTTAGCTGATGAGTCGAGTCAAATACGCTAGGGCTATTGACGCGGGAATCTCATTCAGGCTAGCCAACCATAATTAAAAATACCACATGTATTGTAAATTTAAATTTAAAAATATTTTATGTAAATCTTTAGGAATAATGTATGTGAAAAGGACTAACAATATGTTAAGTGATACAAGTGAATGAACACTTTGATTAAAATCGTTTATAATGGAATTTGGTGAATAAGAAGACATTTTCTTTATAAATTTCTAATCTAATTGCACGGCAATAAATTGTCACAGGTGTAATAAATGTAAGAAAGAATACGAATGATCAACGTAGATCAATATTTCACATGTAAAGCGAATCATGTTGACGAAGTCATGTATAATTTTTAGACTCAATTTTAAATGGATGTTAGATTAAGATTACTTAATGGTTACTTTAAGAATATATGTACATGTTTAGTTAATAGGATTGATTGTAGTGTAGTTTAAAAATAACAATACAATGATCATCACTGTTATCAATCAAAATCGTGATGCTATTATGTAATGGAGGTAACTAGAGGACTACTTGGACCACTTGATCAAGTATTTTCTTTAATATATTACGTGAAGCAAAGTCTTCAAATAATTGAATTTTATATTATTTCATTATTGATGTATTATATGTCTATTCTTTAAGAAACAATGTCAAATCGTTTTGTAACTAATTCTACATTTATTGAGTATTTATAAGTTGTTATGATAGGATGTAAACACGGTTATACTAATAACTCGTGCAAGCGTTCATGTAAAATGTGTTCAGGCAATCCAAATGGATGGCAATAAATTCAGGTAATTGACCTAAACAAAAGGGGGGCATACCAAGTGCGATACATCATGGAAGTAGTTCATCGAGAGACGTTTCTCATAGACGAAGGTGGACATGGCGACACAGGGCGCAGAATGTGGATTCAATTGTTCCCTGAGGTCACGTCATTAAATCCACATTGGGGACGATATAGCAGTCAAAAAATTAAAAATTTAATTTTCATACTTGACCAGTTGTTCTCACGCTACGGTGGCAGTGACTCTAAGAACAGAGCCATAAAACAAAGTAATTGGGGTAGGTGACAACTAACGCCCTATCATACAATAGAAGCGCGTTCAGTACGAGACAACAATAAGAGTGACGACTTGAGTTGACAGGAGCGTGCCAACGGATAATTATGACACCGTAACTATTTGAACAATGTACTTGGCTCGGCCGGACGTTTACACAGAATTGAAGCGAGTGTGTGTTGAGGGTGCAGCTAAGGAACGAGGTCACTTTACAAAAAACGAGACGAGAGACAAAGGGTTCAGGACATACTGCAGTCTTTAGAAAAGATCCAAACAACAAACTATGAAGAGAACCAGCGCCAAGTCACAGCGGGATATACGCCTAAGTGACAAGCTAAAATTTATGACGAGAAAGCGTGGAGGTTACTACCGTCGACACTTGATGGAAAACTGTTAATTGCCATGACACAGAGTTTCAGTAACGAACAATACTCAGGATATTAAGAGTAAACCCTTGCTGGAGACCCGAACAATGAGTTGATTGACACGCGGGGAATGGCTTGCATTTCCCAGAATGAGAGTGACGTCTGGACAAGACGACTCAAAGGACATCTCTAGCTACCTATCAGGACAAAGTATTTCATGAGAGAGAGCGGAAGAGAGGCCCGTTTCCATAGCAACTAACAGAAGAACGGATCAGACGGTAGAAGACTGGAAGACTTCGAGATGGTGGGAAACGACTTCGAGAGAGGGAAGAGTTTCAGCCTATCATGGTAATCTTAGGCGTGGACAAGCCAGAGACCAAATTTTCTAGTAGGGAGACATTAATAAAAAGTTAGTGTCGAACGCGGGACGAGTCAGTCTTATTATAAATTTCAGCAGTCTTATAATAAATTTCGGAAGTCACGTTACAATTTTCGGCAGTGAAATAATAATGTTGAAAGTCTTATAATAACTCTCGAACAGTTCGCGAGGAGTCTTATATTCAACCGGACTACAAAAGTATCTGTGCAACATATAACTCTCGTAATGAATTTTATGATGTTATAAACAATCTCGCAAGTTTACTAAGTGCCGTATTTCTACTAAGAACATTCACGCGAATTTCGAAGTGCATCGGCATCTTAAACTACCGTGAATTCTCAAAGTACGCGAATGGGTACAGAACTTTCTTTAACTAAGAATATATAATCGCTTACGTATTAGAAAACAGCATAGCGAACAGTAATTCACAATGTGCGTTAACGTTGTAATCATATCTATAAATCACTATAACCAAGACACTTTTATTTAAAGGAATATTAACTAGCCACACAATAATACCGTTGCGTAGTCATACAAAGAATATACAGAACATTTAATCAAACATGGATATGCGCGGAGACAATTTAGAGCGTGTGAACATAGAATAACACAAAACACTATTCTGTTGGCGACGCGAGTGAGTGACAAGTGAAAGTGATCATCACCATCGAATTCAATGGAGCAACATCCCCAACGATCATCATCACCAGGAGATAGCGCCGATGAATTAACGGATTAGTTAAATCAAGTACCTCTTTATGATCTTGTTAACATAATTAACTACTGTCCTGTCTCTTTCCAAGAATCTAACCCTGAGAAAATATGAGAAAAGTTATTAAAAGAAGGTTGCATTCAGTATATATATTTATGTTCTATTAAAGCCATCCATCTGGGTGAATGAACGCATTAGGTAGAATAATATTATTTGATTTGTTGTATGTATTTTATATGTTGTATGTATTTACAGGAAACAATTAAGGAGGAATTTATGTTTTGATATATGTTGTATGTATTTACAGGTACCAGGAAGATATTTATATGTTTGTTATTGAATACAAAATGTTTAACATATAATAAATTAGTACCTAAGCAATCAATCAATAATGCGTTCATCATTCTCAGTAAACCCTGTGTTATTCACAAGTCACATCACTATTATAATTTAATGTTAAAGAAGCAACCTAAGTAAATTAGTAGATCTGTACCTTAATTACGTGGTGGTAATTAGCTGATGAAGGGTCTACTCATTAACCCTTACATCATTTACAATTAAGAAATTACAAATATTAATTTATGATAATAATTTGCATATTATCACCCAAATCTACCGTAGTTATATTTGAAATTTTGTTTATATTTTATTCATTTTTATTTTTATTTTTTAGTAAATTTATAATTTTAAATAGATTGTCTTGTTTTGTTTTTATTTGGGTTTGTTCTTTAATTAATAAATTATTGTTATTGTGTTTGTAAATGTTAAGATTTTCCCAAATATTCATTTTTTGACCTTTTTGTATGTTTTTAATTAATTTTATATTTTCAATGTTTGGAAACTGGTGGTTATTATTTAGACAATGTGTGGCTAAATTAGATTTATAAATATTTGGTTTTAAATATGCATTGCGGTGTTGAACGAATCTATCTCGTAGTTTTTTCTTCGTCTGGCCCACGTAAAATTTATTGCAATCTGGACATTCTATTTTATATATTCCATTTTTATTGTGAGTATTGGATTTAGTTTTAGGTTTTATTTTATTAAAAATTATATTATCTGTGTTATAAGATATTTTTAAATTAGTATCTTTAAATATTTTATTTAGTTTTTGAGTTATATTTCCGTAATAAGTGAAGGTTGTATATTTTATATTATTATTAATACTTATTTAAAAATGAACTTTTTCTTGTGAAAACTTACTTTTTCGTCCGACGCGTTTCGGCGTACGTATCCGCCTTCTTCAGCTTTTAGTTTTGATTGCTATGTATTTTATTGTGTAAACCACCCAACACAACATAAACATGCGGCCTTCAACCATATGCTCCATAGACTAACTAAAATACCCTTAAATAAACAAGATTACACCAACGAACTCAACACAATAAAATACATAGCAATCAAAAACGGTTACAACCCTAATTTAATAAACACACTACACAAACGCATCAAAAACGAAAACAACAAAACACAAAATACCATCAACACACAACACAATAAATACATCACACTCACATACCACAACTCCTACACACACAAAATCGCCAACACATTCAGAAAACATAAATACAAAATAGCATACAGAACAACCAATACCATTAAAAAACACATCAATAATACAAACACAGACATAGACAAATATAACAAACCAGGTGTTTACAAATTAAATTGTAATGACTGCAATATAGTTTCTACATCGGCCAGACAGGAAGATCTTTTTCATCCCGTTATTCTGAACACTTAAAAGCTCTAACCAACAACAATATACACTCCGCATTTGCCACACACATACACACAGAAAACCACGGTTACACCAACATAGACACTAATCTCGAAATTTTACATTACTTACCTAAAGGTCGAAAACTCAACACAACTGAACAATACGAAATATATAAACACCACACAACACAACCAAACAACATACTCAACGATCAATTACAGTATAAATCACATACACTTTTTGACACAATTTTACAAAAAACAAACATCAAGTTGAATCCCTGCGCCAATCCCCTTCCTCCACACACCACCCCCACTACACCTTCCACACAAAAACCGTTACGAAATGATGGCAGTCTGACTAAAATCTGAAGAAGGCGGATACGTACGCCGAAACGCGTCCGACGAAAAAAGTAAGTTTTCACAAGAAAAAGTTCATTTTTAAATAAGTATTAATAATAATATAAAATATACAACCTTCACTTATTACGGAAATATAACTCAAAAACTAAATAAAATATTTAAAGATACTAATTTAAAAATATCTTATAACACAGATAATATAATTTTTAATAAAATAAAACCTAAAACTAAATCCAATACTCACAATAAAAATGGAATATATAAAATAGAATGTCCAGATTGCAATAAATTTTACGTGGGCCAGACGAAGAAAAAACTACGAGATAGATTCGTTCAACACCGCAATGCATATTTAAAACCAAATATTTATAAATCTAATTTAGCCACACATTGTCTAAATAATAACCACCAGTTTCCAAACATTGAAAATATAAAATTAATTAAAAACATACAAAAAGATCAAAAAATGAATATTTGGGAAAATCTTAACATTTACAAACACAATAACAATAATTTATTAATTAAAGAACAAACCCAAATAAAAACAAAACAAGACAATCTATTTAAAATTATAAATTTACTAAAAAATAAAAATAAAAATGAATAAAATATAAACAAAATTTCAAATATAACCAAGAAAACAGCTGCTGAAGAAAATAAACATTAAAACAATCGTTAACTAATCGACCTAAATCGATTATCAGTTATTTTATTTTACATTAAAATCGATACAAATTCGATTATTCGTTAATTTTATATTAATAGAATTATTTCGATTGTTATTAATTCACTTAGAAACCTCTGATGATACTGATATTTTTCAGTGAAACGTGCGTCAGGTGTTAAAAAGAATATACAATATTATCTACTTGCAGAAGAAACAAATTGAAAACATCACAAATTATATATATATAATATTTTATTATGTTTTCAGCTGTTTATGCTAATATAGTAGTAATTCTTTTTGTAAATATACATAGAAGTTTATTACACAGCATTTGAATATACAATTGAAGTATGAAATATAGGAAAATCAATTCAGTCAATAAGTACCTGTTTAGATCAAAGAAAACATTGGTAATCTTTAATCAATAAGAAAATTTTTACATTACATATTTTTTTATAAAGATGTCTCAATAACTTCATGGAGACCAGAATGAATTACCATAGAAACATCTAAATAAACAAATGCTATTTAGATCTTGAACATACCACCACCCAAAAAATACTCAAGTTTTATCAAATTTGTTAATGGTGAATATCTATAAATAAAATGTCATTGTCTTTGTCTTCAACTGAGATTGTATGATATATTGACACTAAAATTTTGCTTTTTTGAACACTTAATATTTATACTTTCCACTTTATATACAGACTTTAGTGTACTAACACTATGTCTTAACCAATGAAGCCCACTCCACCAAAGACTATGGCTTGCCATGTCTTTAGGAGCTAAACTGCATGGTGAGACGTCTGCTGGGTTATCCTTTGATATAACATGGTGCCAGCGGGTTTTGTCAAACCACTCAATGATCTTGGTGACACGCTTTGCAATGAAGGTAGGCCAGGACTGGGGATCCTTTTGTAGCCATGCTAACACTATAGTTACATCAGTCCATGCGTAGGTGTTTTCTATAGAAATGTTTAAAGCGTTTCTTGTGTGGTGCAGAAGTTTAGCTAATAGAACAGCTCCACATAACTCTAGTCTAGGAAGTGAAATAATTTTCAGAGGTGCTACTCTTGTTCTTGCTTTAATGATGCTGACTTTAATATTTTCATCATTAATGACTCTAAGGTAGGTTACTGCAGCATATGTATAAGTAGAGGCATCACAGAAACCATGCAGTTCTACAATGGTGTTAATGTTGATATCACCAAAACAAGATAAGTGTATACATTTCATTTCAGCTAAATCTCTTCGATGTGCTCTCCATTTATTCATAAGCTCAGTAGGTAAGTATTAAATGGTAAACTAACAGTGAATCTATCATTATTTCTGGTGTGTGTCTTTTCATAAAACTATTCACATTTTTTCTCATTTAGGTTAATAAATTTTTGTTGTTGTCTTCTAATTCCCAGAAATTTGTAAATAAATCATCTATCTCCATTCAACAATGGAAATTTGTAAGTATAATGTGCAGTTGACTATAGTGACTCATAGTACCTGATACAATCCAACCAAAATGTGTTTTTTGTATGATCATTGATTGACTCTCATGTTTGTGTAGTCCATCTAAAATTAACTGACCATAGACATTGTAACGATACATATCATCACCATACTTTTGAACCTAATTTTAGAAACATAACATAACAATTAAATGACACAAGACCTACCAAAGATCAAGAACTGTGCACCAAGTATTAAAATCAATCAAAGAATTAATGAGTAGAGAAAGAATCTACAAATGGTAAATAGAAATAGTAATGAGAACAGAACAAAGAAGAAAATATATTAAATGTGATTAACCCAATGACCCAATAGATTGGATAAGTGAGTAAACAAAAACATGGAAAATAAAAATAAATAAAAGTCATGTCGGTAAGTGTGAAAACGCCCATTGTTATGAACCAAAGTAAGGACACATAACCTAACTCAAGAAGCTTTTGTACTTATAATGACAAGAACTAATAATAAAAATGTTGATAAACCATATTCTATTATACTGAGAGGAAACTAGATGTTATAAGGATAATACCAGTAACAAGATTAGTTACCAAAGGAAGATTTATATTGTAATTAGAGTAAATTAAAGTACTAAAATGGACAGCATAGAATTTACCAAATAACCAATCTGAAAAAACCTTTAGAAATAATAATAAAAGAGAAGATGGTTGATCTCAGTATAGTTAATGATGTGTAATACCACTAATGTAATGTAAACCAATAAGTATTATCATAGAATTGAGTCATAATAATGTAAACTAAACATAATTGTCATATAGAAGTAGATGTAAGAAATATTGATGAAATAATAACAATTGAGAGTGTCCTGGAGCAAACCAAAGCATTGTAAACTTTATAATCATTATAAGGATCATTTATGTGAGAAACAATAACTTAAAAAACCACTAAGTAATTTAGAATGAAGGTAATTCATGCAACACCCTATAGTACAAACCAGGGGTGATATTAAAGACTAGAATCAACAAAAGAAAGGTGTAATAATTAAAAACTGAGGTGATCAGTATAGTAGGGAGGCGCATTTAGTAAAATATGTAAAATTACAAAGTTGGCTCACCCTGAAACCTAACTAGCAACCACCATGCTAAATTTTATATTACAGTAGTACAGATGATATTTTGACCAGTGGTCACTGTGTATGAGTGGGACCCTCTTTTCTGGACGCCATTTTGGAAAATGGCGGATGCAAATATTTGATTGTTCGTACTTTGGAAACCACTCAACCTAAAAACTTGATCTTGGTGTCAAATTATATGTTTTTGGGGTCAAGGAATTCACAAAAGTCATTAATTTATTCATACATACAACCCATCTCCCATTTTTCAAAATGGGGACCAATATATATAATGGGGGCATTAAATGAACTTTTATTTAATTATTTTTCAACTATTACAATCTTCCTTTATTAAACAAAGATAATGATATTTCTTCTTACTCAAACATGAAAACCACAATTAAACATGATATTTGTTCTTTTACTCAAACATGAAAACCACAATTAAAAATGTCCTTTATGCGGGGCCTAACTTCCCTGTGTGGTAGAATATAAATTCAAGAGTTACACTGTTTCATCCTCATCATCCTGGTTTGAATATATGTTCTTACACTGCTCAAGAGAACACCCACACACTTTGAGACATGGTAGCTTGTTTACTGTACACACACAATTAGATCGAGCACAATATGTAGTACATCCGCACTGCACAAGCTGCTTGTATGTGGGTGGAAATGGATCTTTTCCCATCAATTTAGGTTTTAATTCACCATTATCATCGTACCATCCGCAATCAAGTAAATCAGGCAACAATGGCTTAGCCTCCAGTGCTTTTTTCCACACAAATGCTTGGTAATGTGCACGTTGGATGTGTAGCTTCAATGAAGCATATGTAGGAGGAAGCATTTCTGGTGATTTTTTCCCAAACTGTAATTCCCGAAGTTCATTGATTGATTTTGAAGTATCTGCATTATGTAGAGAGCACAAGTAAATGCTAATAAAAAAATCTTCAGCCGATTTGATTGCACTATCCGATAATGTTCCAACAGGGCCGTAACAAGGTACTCCTGCGCCCTTGGCAATTTTGACAAAGCTGCGCCCCAATACCAATACCGGGGGGTCTGGGGGGGGTCTGGAATACCCACCAGTGTAGCGGGGGTCCGGGGTTCCTCCCCCGGAAAATTTTTATAATTAAAGTGCAAAAATGGTAGTTTTTTAAGCTTTTTGAGCCAAGTTTTTGCCGGTTTCAAGGTAACCTTTTGGCCGAATTTCTGTAAAATTCTATATTATCTGAATATAAAAGCATTACTATTGTAAGAGAAAGACTGAACTTAAAACTATTTTTAAAAACTAAATAAAAGTGGTGGAATCTGTAGGAGGTATAAAACCTAATTTGCAGGTGATTGAACTATGTAAAAAGTAACTAAACAAAAAAACGTAGTTACCAAAGTACAGTACATGGTAAGGCCTACTAAAACTTAATATTTACACTACATTAAGTTAGGTAATATACAATTACAAACTTTTTTACAATAAAAACTAAACTTCTAGTAACAGTATTTAAGTAAACTATAGCAGCTTCTGCAACCTACAATATGAGAAAATGAGAAAAAAATGCAAAATATTTTTATTGATAGTTGCATCAATTTACAGTAGGAATTCTTTAGTTAACAGTTAGATTATATCACACTACTGTAACTGATGAGGTATTGATTATAACAAAAACTACCAGAGAAATAATTCATAACTTTAGTCGGTGCTTTAGTTCTATAATTTATCTTGTTTTTTTTACACAGGACTTCAGGACTTGCACTTACAACATTCTGTTGTTGTAACTGCAGGTACCATTTTTTTTTGGCTCTGGGGGCTGTAAATAACAAATTGAAACTCTTCAGTAAACAAATATATTGCTTTTACAAATTGTTACATACAGTATAGAGCAGAAAAGCCATGGAACTAAAACTTTACCTTTCTTGCTTTCAGCAAGGCAAACTCACTAATTATTTCACTAAAATCAAGTTTTGAAGCAATCTCATATTCTATGGACAGGATAGCTAAGTTTGTCAATCTGTTTTCACACATACTTGACCGTAAGTAGTTTTTGATTATCTTCAGCTTGCTGAAAGTACGCTCGCAAGACGCCACACTGACGGGCATTGTCAAAAATATCCTCAATGCTATTTCGATGTTTGGATAAGCATCTCTTAAGCCATAGTTTGAAATAACTTTCAGAATATCCAAATGGGAAGCCTTGTAAATGTTCTTCACCAGCTCTTTTGCGTGAAACTTGAAAACAGCTACTTCGTTAACTAGCTCAACTCTATCAATATATAGAGTTATAGATCAGCTATAACTGCTATATATCGCACCAAGATCAGCTGCACACTTATCAAGAAAAGAAACAGAGCATTCACTTAAGGACTTTCCTGACAAAAAACTGAAGTCTGATGAAACTGTGTGGTAAATGTGTGCCCTTTTTTCCATTTCACTTACAATTCAATCAAATACAGTGTAACATTCTATCTCAAATGATTTATCAGAACTCAACAAGTGTGCTTCTTCTTCAGCCGTCTCCCCAGCCATCCTCTTGACATTTCTCAGCCTCTTAACAGCAAAACTGCTTTGGATGGCCATGGAATCACAAATAGCTTTGGCTTTTTCCGTGTATTTTTTAATTCCTTCTTTACGTAGGTCTTCAACTTTTTTTGCCAAACCTTAGAGCAAACTTGATGCTACGTCAAGAGTTGTGCCCTTTCCTTGCAGTGACTTGTTGGTGCAGTCCAAACTTATCAAAACATCAGACCACATCTCTAAAAGGC
The DNA here is from genome assembly GCA_034769895.1 of Magicicada septendecula. Lineage (NCBI taxonomy): Eukaryota > Metazoa > Arthropoda > Insecta > Hemiptera > Cicadidae > Magicicada > Magicicada septendecula. Next base: position 1,001,960,170 of record CM068367.1, read on the forward strand.
ACACAAATTCGTAATCAATTTGTCTAAGAAGTTTCATAGCACCAGACAGTGTGTCAGTGTTCCAGTCGCAGTCGTTGTCCCTATCAGCCATGTTTTGTAAAACTTTGTGTACAGATGATAAGTTCTTCTTAAGAGCTGTCAAAGCTTGACGCCTGGAAGACCATCTTGTATCACAATGTCTCTTAAGGGTAGTTTTGAGACAACCAATCAAAGCCTCCCACCTTACGGTAGAGCTACTAAAGAAGTTGAAAAACTCCAACAATTTTCCAAAAAAACTTGTCATCATAATTAACACTTCCACGGCGTGCACGCCAACGAGGTTAAGACTGTGTGCTGCACAAGGCACAAATTTAGCAAGGTCGTTTAGTTGGGATATGTGCGCTTGAACGCCTTCATATTTTCCTGCCATGTTTGAGCCGTTGTCAAAGCCTTGACTACGACAGTTCTGAATATCCAAGCCGTCATTGTTTAGCTTTTGCAATATTTCTTGTGATAACCCTCTTTCTTTTTTCTGGTGACTTATGATGAAGTCCACAAAACTTTCTTCAACTGAGCATTTCCCATCCTTAGTGTTAACATACCTTATTATTTCACTCATTTGTTCTAAATGTGCTGTGTCCGGAGTGCAGTCAAACATAATAGAGAAATACTTGGCACTTTTTACATTCTTCAGTATTTCAGATCGAACCTTATTTCCCAAAATGTCTATGACCTCATTTTGAATTAGAGGTGAAAAATAGCTTGTAACATGTTTTCCACTTTTAACATTTTCTATGTGCTTAGATAGTTGAAGATTGTAGTGACTAATAAGTTCTAATGTACTCAGAAATACACCACAGTTGCTGTCACTGATCGAATCGGAACCTCCTCTTAAAGGTAAGTTATTCCTGGCACAATGGAGAATTACATCCACAATACATTTGGGATTTCTGCACCACTTTTCTGCTTCAGCTTGTATCAATGTTTGATGTTCTGCATCAACAGATCTACTAGTTTTCAGTCCAATTTCTAATTCTTTCCAATGACATAAGAATGTCGGTGAGGTATCGACCTTTCGTGATTGACAATAAATGGGTTCAAGTGTCTCCAATCATTGAATCGCTCATCAATATTAGAGAAAGCAGATTTGTCCTTTTTGTCGTCTTTTGAAAAGAGAAGGCAAGGGAAACAAAACAGTGTGTCCTTAGACTGGCTGTACAACAACCATTGCCTTTTTACTTTTTCCCCGTTTGGTAGAATTTTATAAACCCATTTCTGAGAAAAGTGTCTTCCATCATCTGCACAGGGGAATTTGCAGCTATCTAAGTCAATTGTTTGTGGGCCTCGTTAACAAGTTTACAACGAACTGTGTCTGATCGAAAATTTGCTGGCCATTTTTTGGGATCCCCGTAGATAATTTCTATTCCCACATCAGTAGTATTTAATGCATCATTTTCATTATAACTAGATGTGCAAGATGTGCTGAGTTTTTCAAGATCAGTAGATTGCCTGCCCATTGTGGAATGACTTAGCTCAGGATCACTTCCTTCTTCAAAATCAATGACGTTTGTGACGAACTCCATTGGAGTGATCTGGCTGTGGTTGTCTGCTGAAACAGTCTCAGTCTTGCTATCTTCTTTTTCATTTTCTCCTTCCTTTTCTTCTTGGTCGTCTTCTTTTTCTTCTTCTTCTTCTTGAAGTGCATTACTATTACTGGCACTATCACTTTCACCTACTTCTTTCTCTTCATTTCGCAACCAATTTCCAAGCGCCGATGCTAACTTTTCGTTGTCTTCTTCTTTTCGTTTTTTGATTTTTTTAAATTCACTTCCAGAAGGTTTTTTTGGCCCCATTTCTGAAACAAACCATTCCCATTTAATTTACATTGTATTACAGTTGTAAATGGCTGCCATTTAAAAACTACTCGACCAATCTCAAACATTAATGAACTCCGCCAAGATATTGTGCCCACTGCCCAAGGACCTGTGTGCCAAGTTTGGTCATAATCGGTAAATTTGTTTCGGCGCTGCCGCTGTCATTGTCATTGTTACAGACACACAGACGGCCAAAACGTTTTTTTGAATCCTGAGTAATAGGATTACACGGAAAACCCGAAGCACTGTAAATACAAGTGAGCCTCTCGGTAAGAAAAAAGAAACGATGTCTGCAACGTTTTAACGCTATCACCGAATTTTTCGGTGAATGCAACTGTCGGCACTGAACATAAACACGAAATATTACGAAATTCGTGTTTATGTTCAGTGCCGACAGTTGCGTTCACCGAAAATTCGGTGATAGCGTTAAAACGTCGCAGACATCGTTTCTTTTTTCTTACCGCGAGAGGCTCACTTGTATTTACAGTGCTTCGGGTTTTCCGTGTACGCGATCCCTCATCCAATTATAAAAATAAAATTGATACCATATTCATGAAACTTGTGATTGAAATATTTACGTAAACTAATTTTGAAATCGGGACTATTTTAGTCAGCACACTTGCGCAACAAAATCAGCTGACACTTGCTGAAATTGGACATTTTCATCCACGACCACTTCCGCTAAAAATGAACCAGTAGGAATATAAGTTATACCAAAGGGGGGAACGGGCCCGTTCTTCTTCTTTCTTCCGGTATTTTTTTTATTTTCTGTAGGTCTTGAAAATGAAACGGCGAACACAGTGATATTAGTTAGGCCTATTTGGCTTTGTCAGTCTGGCAGTAAAGACAGAACGAATGTTGGGAAATTATTTCTGACAGCTGGAGTCAAGTTTCGCACGGTAACCTCCATTGATTGTTTGATTCACTGACGTTTTCGTGATGTTGAAGAGTAAATAGTATAATTAATGTATTGTTTTGCAATAATACCGTGTTATAATAATAATAATAATATGTAGTGTTTTCAAAAACTGTACAAAAAAAGGGAAAAAATTGGCCGCCACGCCACCACGGGGAATAACATGCGCCAATTCTAGGGTTAATGCAGACTAAGCTATGGTACATTTTATTGAAATCATTCTTACCCGTACAACAGAAGCAACGCCAACATCAACAAGTAACAACACAAACACTATAAGTGTCGTCTAATCGCTGAGTGTGAAAATCATTTAGTTCACAAATTACAATAGAAAATAATACCAGCGACTGTAATTACACTGAGTCTCAACAAAACCAACAGAAAACAAACTAGAATAGAGCAATAGACTGACGTGGCCGTGGCAGGGCGCGGTGGGAGGTGTATGAGTATTAGTACTATTCAAGTTATGACAAGCTTGCTAAAACCAACGAATATAGACGTTACTAGAAGCACACTTCTGGGTTATTAAAAGCGTAGTTGAAACAATGCTACTACTTTTTGTATAAAAGAGTGGTAGATGAAAAAAATGTTTGTAATAATAAGACGCATGTTCTTGTATATTTTAAAATTCTTTTGCGCACTGCATAATAAAGAATGCATCAAAAGTGCATTTTTTGAGTAGGCTGCATTTATTTGATTCATTCCTTCGTACCCAGTGTGTCAAACAAACGTGAAAAAATTTTGGATGTTGTGTCTAGTCTAACCCCTACAAACATTTTTTCATCTACCACTTTTTATCTGATAAGTTGTAGGTTTTTCCAATTATATATTAACGAAAATGTTTGATATTTACTAAATTTCGCTGTGTAATACAAAAAATTACTTGGAAACGCCAGCGCCATCTAGTTGCCGGGGTGATGAACTACGGTTTATCACCCCAGAAAGCTGACCCCACTCGCTCCATAAGACGTGTTCTTCTAGTTACGTCTATATTCGTTGCTAAAACCAAGAAGGCGCAGGTGCAGTGCAGTGACCCAGTGACTGACTCATCATGGGTGGGGCAGAGGGGAAGGGATTTTTGCTTTGCACCTGGTCTGACTCCGCGCCCATCAGTAGGGCAAGGTCCAGTGCAGTTACTAAATTTACGTAGCTGCTTTTTGTTTATTGTATAATGGATACAAATATAGACAGTTCACGTACAGTAACTTTTAACAATCTGAAATTGAAAGATTTTTTCCAATAACGTGGAGTTTTTATTTGCTTGACAAATTGTACCAATCTAACTCTAAAAAAAGATATTTTTCATGGTCAATTTTGCGCCCTCTTTGTACCTGCGCCCTTGGCGGGGGCACATCTCGCCACCGCCTAGTTACGGCCCTGTGTTCCAACACCAATTTCTGCAAGCAATTTAGGATTTTTCCGATAAACTTCCCATGCAGTGTTCTTGCCAATGCCATTTGGCTGACTGGTTGTGTCACATCCAGTTATCGAGTGAAAACCAATAATAGATTCTCGCACATCAGTTGGTATGCCTGAGAATATTGTATGCACAAGGACGAATATTTTCTGTGATGATGTTCCTTTGGACATCCATACTTCGTCTGCGTGAATTTCTTGAAACATGTTCACTAACATAACTAGCACATCTGTATCTTTGCATTGCACAACAATCCGACTGTATCCATTATTAGTTGCATCTTTTGTATGAAGCAAAATCCTCGTAACTGCTTCTTCATGGTTTGCAAATAATGAATCTGACAGAATTCCAGATGTGGAAGTAGCCTTATCACACTGTTCATAACCACCTGCTGTCACTACAACCTGGTTTGGGTTTAATTTCTTAGAGGATACATCCATCAACTGATTTGAGAGGAAGTGAGTTAGAGCTTTTTTATTCTCAAGAAGACTAATAAATCCATTCCAATTCTGTGGCAAGGGAACATTTCTATCTTGTATGTCACGTCTTACAAGGGGGGTGCTCTTGCTTTTGCATTTGGCCCTAGTTGCTGATTTAATAGAATTATTTTTGTAGCTATCAAAAACAACATCAATTCTCGTAGTGTGTTCAGAGAAATTCTGCAATACTAACTTCACAAATGAGTCCGCTAGATCACCAAAAGTTTTTGCTTTACTTGGCTTTCCGAGTGCTTGTACTACGCCCATAGCATCAATGATGTAGCATGTACGCATACCACGTTCTTCTACAGGAAGGATATCTACACCATTGTCCCCTATCAAAATTGTACCGAGCATGGCTTTATTTGTTGGAAGACGAAGACATCCGTCATATGTTGCTAGTGACAGTGGGACATCATGCAATTCATATTGAAGTAACTGTTTCAAATCAACATTTCAGCCACTATCGGCAGCAACAACAAGTTTTCGTAATAGTAAAGCATCAGACACATTACTTTTATGTTTTATTTCTTTTGCAGGAACAACTTTACCTAAACTTTTCAATGTTTTTGAGTTGTGTCTTGATATTGTGTCGAATACTGTTACATTGGAATCAGGCTGCATTCGATCATTAATAAAAGCTTTGGTAGCAACCTTTCCTCTTTCAAACGCTGTGAGTAAATCTTTCTGGATGTCTTCTGAAGCAACTTCCTTGGTTGAAATATTTAGTAAATAAGGAGTATCAGAAAATACATCACAGACTTGAAACTGATCCTTAAGAGCCATCACATCACGTTCATCACAAGTAATCCTTTGTTTCCCTCTTTCAATGTGTGGTTGCTCATCCAAGTCTTCGAGATCTGCCAAAACTACCATCCTTCTTGTGTCTTCAGAAAGTTTACTACGGCCATTGTATGTCAGACACCATTCATCACGTGCTGACTCAATTCTTGTTATTCCAATTAGTCCTTCAGATGTTTTGCCTTTTTTATTTACATGTTCTAGAGCTTGGTCTACAGGTATCTGGTTGAAGCGTCCTGTGGTAGATTTAATAACAAAATTACCAGATTCGAACTCATTGTACACATTAGGTGCAGTTGTGGAAAGCTGTTTCATGTCTGATAGATAAATGGGTCCATAACTAGCATAATTGGTGTGGTCATGCATTACCATCCATGGAATCATTTTGCTAAGCGAACTTAAGTGTAGTTGCCATATACCTTCTCTTTCTGCTCTAACAAAGTCCAAGAGTGTTTGCACCATATTTTATATTCCAACCAGTACTTGGAAGTGGGACTAATTAATGTTTCTTCAAATTCAATGAACATTTTTTGTAGTATCTTTGCTTTAGGAAATAATTCATTTTTCACTGTTTCTTGGATACCGCTGAAGTTGTTAATTTTGAACTTGCTCACTATTAAATCACACAATTGTTCAATGTCGCTATCAACAGTTCTATCAGTTTCCTGGACCCATTGCAAAAATTTTGTCCAATAGATTCTCCACAAAGCTTCATATGTGAGAGAGTGTGTATGAAATGATCTGTTCCAGTTCTTTCCATCCAGAATGTTCTGAGATGTAGTTTCAGTAAATACACCAGATTCAGTCCAAACATTTGTGAGTCCACTATGTGAAAAATGTTGTCCTATAGCAATTAGAAAGTTCATTGCAATGTGAAAAGACCCAAGACGCAGTACCAAACCTTGGCACTCTTCAGGCCGGTACCACGTCAGTTCTTTCACTTTGCTGTACAGAGATTCATCAAATGTAAGAACTGTATGTTTTAAGCCAATTTTTCCTGCAATTTTTTGACAACGGTCTATTACTGTCCATAATGTGTCATAATCAGTAGCTGGTGCCGGTATGATAGGAAGGTATCCAACAGTAGTTACCTGAGTATTCGTTTCAGAAACTACTTGGTTAAACCCTCTCCATGCTGGAACATGTTGCTCAGCTTCACTATTGGATGTACAGGATAGTAACCAAGCAATGTCCAAGGCATGCACTTTTTCTTCAACAATTTCATTAGTTTGTAGTAATCATCTGCATTTTGTGTATTTGAAAATTTTGGAACAATACGTCTGTATTTTGAAGGCAAGATTTTATTCAACTCGGAGGGAATGTCCTTAATAACTCGCTCTAGTCCAATTGTTTCTGGTAGATCGGGTGCATGATTCGGAGCAGGACCTCGCTGAAATGCAACCATTTGTGTTACATGAAAAGTTCCTTTTCCATCTAACGTCTCTTCATTGATATCTAAATTATCAGCCGCAAATTGTGCAAAGCGACCAAACACAAAATTTTCTGGAATAAATATGTTTCCATTTGTTGTAAACCTCTGCAGCTGATTTTTATAAATGCTAGCATGAATACGTTGCACTCGTTCATAACTGATGCTATGTCCACTAGCATGCAGGAGCTGTACAAGTTGTTTTGACCGTGTTGCTTGATGCACAGATAGTCCTATTCCAATTTGCTTCGGTGTTACTTTTCGCCCTTTAGATGCTACTGATACTATATCTTGAAGAATGCTTAATAATTTTACTTCCTCTGGATTGTCTTCTTCACTAGTTCTGTTGATTAACATCTTGAGAAGCATATACAAACTATCACGAATGGTCTTTTTTGCATGATCAATATTGAGATTACCATACGATGTATGTCCTTCAGTTGAATTTAAATCTGTACGAATCTTTGTTGTAATAAGTTGTAGAACTTGAAGAAACACACCTTCTTCACTTGGACAGTCACCAATTGTTAGTTCATCTTCTACATCTATTTCATGAATTTTGTCTGTCTCGAATTTCAGTGCTTGCATTGCTACGGAAACTGGAACGCGAGGGAATATTATCATTGATTGAGATCGCTGAAGTGGTTGCACAAAATCAATTCGGTCCCCATAATATGACTGTAATCTTCCTTTCAGTTTCTGTGTACTATAAGAGCAGTCGGATCCTTGAATTTCAGCCACCAATCCACGATAATGTTCAGTAACTTGATCTAAGGAATACACATGGCCAGCCTTAAAACCCTTATCTAATTCCTCTATGAGGATTGTCATTGCAATTTCCAAAGAACTGGATCTTGGATGGATGTATTTTTTTTATCAGCAGTGTTATTCTGGAATTGACTGGCGTAGCATGATTTGTGATATTTTGCTTCATATGCTATAACATCAACTTATCTAACGAACTTGACCAGTGATCATGAATAAGTTAATTTATAACATACATTAAGAAAGTTTTGTGCAGTATTACCATAATTCATTTGTTGCTACTTAACAGTAATCGATAACGAGATAAACATGCTCACAAGCATGATCAATTTACCCGATTAAAGATATCCAATAGGACGAATCAGATGAACTTTTATGAACATTAAGGGAACTTATAACCCTGTTATCTTTATATTTTATATGTTGTTAAAGCGTTATTATTGTTAATTTCAAATTAACCGTTTTCTATTCACATACATAAAGTTAACCTACAATGTTGACGCCAGACGTCTTTTGAATTTGTTAGTAATTAAGATTTATTTCCTATGTAATCACTCTCCTAGTACACCAGTATTATGGTAATACTATTCTTCCAGTATTTTTTATTTTGCAGTCTCAAAGAACCTACATATTAGTTAGAAATTGTAACCAACGAATAACGTGCAATGTTACGGACTAGAATCAGACTAAGAACCCTGAGAAACAGATTTCATAAAACCATTATTAATGTACAATGAACAATAATTAATTTGATTATTATATAGCTTTATTAAAATGAACATTATTGCTAAATAAACCACAACTTTTACCAGACAAAGAGTTTAACCCAATTATTTCATTTAGAATAGACGATTCCAGGTTAGGTGAACCGCTCCAGACAGTTGGCACTACTTATAGCGGCGTTTGAGATAATTTAATAATTTCAAATTGTCATCTCAATTCTGCCTTGTTAACAGAACGATTAACAGGCGAGATCTTCACACAAACTAAGTACTGAACCAATAAAATAAAAAAGCTAATTTCAGTGAGAAGTCCAATTGTAAACTATTAACCCGAAATTACGACGGCAGACAGTTGCGACAGGTGTCAATGGTGGAGTCGACTTAGCCGATTCGTCTCAATGACAACTAAAGAAAATCGAATTATAAATTATCAATGAAGTTAAACCATGAATAAAGCATTCAAGAAATAATAAAATAAACCATTTCAAGATTTGTTTAAACAAGATAACAAAATAATAATTAACCAAACTTTTGAATTTTAATTAAAACAAAATAAAAATAAGAGAGATTAACCAGGTGAGTATCAAAGTGACGCAACCAACGTGTGGCTTTTAACACACTCCCAAATTATCAAAGTGACGCAACCAACGTGTGGCTTTTAACACACTCCCAAATTATAAGTTGCAACATCTAACCAAGAATCAGATCAATGTGACTAGGTTGACTAAAGGAAGCATCAGCTAACTTTATACTTGATAATGCTTGGCCAGTTTACTTTGATGTGTTGTCCAGGCAAATGTGATGTGAGTTTACTAAGTACAAATGCCCTTACTTCAAAACTAAAGTTGTTGATTCTAGACTTGACTCTAACTTGGACATTCGTGACCAATCATATAAACGTATGTGTAGTGTTTCTGTTTGTTACTCCATCGTGGCACCACATTTGGTCCACAAACAACTGTGTGAAGTGTCCAGATCATTCTGTATAATTCTTGCTTATAAACAGCTCTGTAAAATAAGACTCTTTAAAATCAATTTTGTCTGTTGGAAAGTGTATGGCTTCAATTTTCTGGAATTTTAAGGGAATATTGTTAATAGATTATCTTAGCAAGGGTCAAATGATAAATTGAGAGTATTAGCCTAAACGTTTGGGCCAATTAAATGAAAAAATCCGAGAAAACAAATTTTTTTTGCTATCAGAATAATGCATGACCTCACACAAGTGTTGTTACTATGGCACAAATCACTGAGTTGAAGTATGATCTGTTACACCATCTTCCTCATTTGCCTAATTTAGCATCATCTAACTTTCATCTGTTCCCGAGTCTCAAAAAATGTCTGGGGAGGGGGAGCAATTTTCCTCAGATGACAAGCTTAAACTTTTGGGCCAATTAAATGAAAAATCTGAAAAAACAATTTTTTTTTTGCTATCAGGATAATGCATGAACTCACACAAGTGTTGTAACTATGGCAAAAATCACTGAGTTGAAGTATGATCTGTTACACCATCTGCCTCATTTGCCTAATTTAGCATCATCTAACTTTCATCTGTTCCCGAGTCTCAAAAAATGTCTGGGGAGGGGGAGCAATTTTTCTCAGATGACGAGCTGAAGGCAGCAGTAAATGGTTATTTTGAGGACCTAGAAGAATCAGACTTCCACAGTGGTGTAAAAGCACTGAACCCTCAGTAACAGAAAACAGTAAACAAACATCATCCTGATTATTTAAATGTACTTTATAAGTTATAGTTATGAACTAACTTAGTGAATGTACCAAGTTACATTCATAACTAAGATACTAAGTTCAGAAACATGGACAAACTTTTTTTTAATTTTAGGACAATGTTATACAGAATGTGAGGAGAATGAGGAGGAGGCTACTGTCTGATTTTAAGGGAGGTTATAGGACCCATGACTGATAAGAGCAGCTCTGGTTTTATGTATAATTTATTGTATGGTGTAAGCATGACTTGTCACATTTTAATAAACACTAGTGGTGTTAAAACCCATGAGCAAATAAATATTTTGTACGGCTACATCACTAAATCAATGAACAGTTACATCAAAATGCATATTGGTTATAAGGTCAAACTAAACAGAAAATATGAAATAATAATTTTACTTGTATAATATTGTTTATTATCAACAATATATCTTTGGTCACATACAATTTTATAAAATAATAATTACTACTACTACTGATAATGATAAACTTTGTAATCAATAAGCTTATTCTTATGTTTATCACTTACTATATATAATTAAATAAAGAAATTTACTGCTTTATTAAATCATTTCAGACTTACATGGACAATCAGGAAACTTTAAAATAATGTTTATGTACATTATATATATTTTTTAAATTTCTTATTATATAATAAATTTTTTTATAAAACATTTATACAAAAAGCAACTGTACTTTAATACAATAATAACCACTTAAATTTATTTATACAATGCTCCATAGTGTAAGTACATAATACTATACTAATATTTACAAAATACTATACGAAATATAAATTATACATCAGTTATACTTTACAATAAATATTTCACATTAAATATACATACTTAATAAAGAAAACATTAATTAACTTGTTACTTCCAAAATAAAAAATTTCGTATCAAGATTTTCAAAATTCATTAACAAATCATACATGAATTATATATTTTTCAGTTTACATGACAGGTGTTTACACAATATACAAAAATGTACCCCCCCCACACACACACACTGCTTATTAGATGAGGTGTGTGTGTGTGTGTGTGTGTGTGTGTGTGTGTGTGTGTGTGTGTTATATAATAATAATGGTTAATTACATTTAATAAATATTATCAGTATGAGCAATCCTAAAGTGAAACAGTATGTGTATGAATGTACAGTTTTGTGAACTAATAAATACAAATACTTTGTAAAAATGAATTATCATTGTTTCTTTAAAAGAAGAAAACAAATCAACTTACATTTCATGTGTTTCAATGGCTTACATAATCACGTACACATTAGATATTTTCTGTTCTTACATTTTGTGCTATTGAATATATCATGTATTCTATATGATACAAAATATACTTCTTATTCCTAATATTATACAACTAGATTAAACTTCCTAGATCTAATATCTTAGTCACATTAAACTGCTGAAATATTTAAAAATGTTAATATTAATATATTAAAATATTAGTGAAAGGGTTTTTGCACATGAGCTTTTGATAATAGGCATATTATAACAATTTATACATTTTCTGTTCACAAATATACATATTAAATTATAATTAATTAAAATTGTATAATTAAGGTTTAGTGCTACAAAATAAAACACAACAAATGGAGAAGATAATAATTAACAAATATTTACATAGTTGTACTATTATTGCTTATCACAATGGTGCATTAATAGGAAAAAAATTAATTCTCATTATTTACAAAATATATATAAATTACAAAACCTGTAATATGCTTGACATAACTATAACATTACAAAAATAGAAACTAATTCAAATTCATCCTGTTAATTTTTGTATAAATTATTAAATATGACTCTTCATTACAGGGAAATGCATTTTATAATTAGAGGATTTGGTAAAAGAATGATTCCAATTTATTTTATGTCCCCCCCCCCCACACACACACATACCTCTATATATATTTGAATACAAGTAATATTATTGTAGATTATGTGTACAAACAATATGTTTTAAAACTTTTAAAATTACAAATGCTTGTATAGAGTTCTACAATAATCTACTTTTCAGAGTCTATATAACAAAAGTACATTACTTATTAGACAGAATTAACATTACTCATTTGACAGTAGGTCATGGCTGACTTTACATTTTCTAACAACTATCCAGTCTTATTAATTATATTTCTTAACAATTACAATATGTATAGCTAGCTACTAAAGAAAGAAATAACTATTATACAAAACTGAATCTATTTTAACTATAATTATACTGGTGTTTTCATAAATTTTATATATTTTCTGATTTAAAATGTAACAAATAACAAAATGGGAGTTTGTACAGTACAGGAATTAATTTATACTATTTTGTAAAGTATATTATGATAAGTAATGCCTTTCTTGTTAAAGTAAATTCAAGTGTTGTTATTTTTATCATAAAAACTTCGTGAATGTATTACATACAAAATGGTCATTTATTCAGGTTAATCCTATTAAACAAAAAATATAAGATAAACTACAAAAAAACTATAAGAGATGAAATAATTTGCACGTGTTCGTGTATGCATGCATGCAACACACTTTTTTAAGATTTAATTTTACTGTAAAATTCAGATTCTAATTCACTATGTTGGTAATATACAATATATTACCAATAAATAGTGTGATTCTAGTGGGAATTTAATTATAAGTATCTTGTATTATATTAACTTGTATTGTATATCGTAGGCTATAAATACTATGGTTTTATTCATAATCACCATACATATTTTTAGTTATGAGTGTCATGAAGAAGAAAATGTGCGCAAGTACTTTGGAAACACTCTCTTGTTGTCAGCAACTTAAAATATCTAACCAAATCATTTTGGAATAATTATAGTAATAACATAATCATTTTATTTTCGCTTTTTTGAAGTAAGAAGTGTGGCCAGGTACCTCAGAAAACCAGGATTATTCTATATTGTATCCTTCTAGCTTTTCAAGTAGTGATTTACAATATTAAATGCCTCATAATTTTATCCAGAATTTGATTCACTAACCACAACTGACCACACATGAATATTATCCTATCTATACGGGTTATAGCAATTAATCCTAATTATCGTGATGGGCTGAAGCACATTTTTGTAACACAATGGGAGCAACTAATTGTTTGCTACTCTTTCCCAATAACATAAATACACAAATAATTTTTTTATGTATGAGCAGAAGAAAGAATCTGGGCAGGACTGGAATCTGTTTCAAGCAATTTAAAAATTCTTTGAAACATGTAATATACCTAACAACCAAAGAAAATGTCAGTAGTTTCATGAATAAATTATTAAAAATAACTTGTTTTATTTTTAGGGAACTCACACTGAATGTAAAAATAATTATTAATTACTGACACCTGAATAGGCGAATTCAAAATTTAAAATCAATGGTCAGCTGAAAACATAATGTTAGTTACCTCATCACCTCATGTGTTATTTAAATTAAGTGTAAAGGTGATCCAGATGTTTTTCTGCCTGACTCTAAATGTCCACTGTGGATACACAAGAGTTCCATTCAAGGTTTAGGTTCACAAACCTGATCTCTCTCTTGACAATGGTACAGCCCCCACATTTCTTGAAATCAATAATTTGACATCCTTGCATGGTCAGGTAGTGAGAACAAGTAAATGACATCACAAAAGAAACAACATACATAACAAAATCTTCTCCTACTACTGCAGGCATCACAATTTCAGATAGTAAAAATCCAGGATGTTTTACTGAAAAAGTATTATAAGTTACATCTTGTCTGAATATGAGACAGCAGGTTTTGGACTATCATCATTAATTAATTTACATGGTTGGTTGAAAATAGAGCTGGGTTACTAGGCATAGTACTGGTACTTGAAAACAGATACAATAGTACTAATAGCTAGTAAAACGTCTTTCTAAATTGGCTTTCTAAAACTCTAGCTAGCTAAATGGAGTCTTTCTCCATTCGTTAGAAGAAATGTGTATTCAATGACTACCAGTATGTAACTCAGAGTGTTTGCAACTGGTTTCACCACTGACTTGGGACAACCAAAATATTAGAAGTCATAAAAGATATGGAAAAAATGTAACTGAAACATCTCACCTTTCTAAAGGCCAAAAATGGGCATGCATGCAAAACAACTAAAAAAATGTGTGAAACAGATCATACAGCATATGAAAACATATTATTTTTAAACAAGAATATACGTATCTTAGAAACCTTAAAGCATAAAAAATATAATTATCTTAGTATTATAAAATATTCAACAACATATTATCTACACATAATACTCTACACAATTTTTAAACCCTTAGATATGAATTACTACCATTTGGATTTCAATTTGTTTCTCTATGTGTTTGAATTTCAGTATAATTTGCTTCAGTCATCACAAAATTTAATATTAAGAGAAAATTATATTACACCTGTAATAAACATATACATTGTAATAAACAAATGACATCGTAAGTATAAGGAATTCAGAAAAAAACAAAAAAGCAGAGCTGAATATATTACTTACACATTAACACATAAAACTTTTAAAATATTGGTTGTAATGTCCATTTTATTCTCCATTAAAATTTTAGGTAACATCATTAAAACAACAAAAATAGAATATTAATTTTAAATAAACAAATTTTACTCAATAAATGCATATTTGAAATAACAAGAATGGATGAAACTGTTTCAAAATGGAACAGCACATAGTGTAAATTTACGTAGAAGTCAATTTTATGTTAGATAGGACGTCAATATACAAATGATATTTACGAATTTATATCTCCTACATAAAGTATTTGTTTCATTAAGTAACAGTCTGCTACATGCTGCTATATTCTGCATATTATGTACGTTTTTTGCACTATGTGTAATGTTTTGTAAGTCTTTAAGTCTTTTTAAATGCCTTTGGTGCCTTTTTGTCAAACTAAAATTACTAACGCTGAAGACCAATAAAATATGTAAATGACACTATCACAGAGATTAAGGCAAATTTTAATGAGCAAGAAGCTATTTATATGTTATACATTGTTTAATAACTGAATTGTCAAATGATAATAAAGCACATATCGAACATCTACAGTAAACTAATTATATGTTAAAGACAGTAAATCAAAATTAGTGAACTAACTGATCGTAAAATTTGTGCTGTGATCTCTAAAATAAGTGTTCTCGCCAATTCACATTACCAGGTTGGTGTGAATGCTGTAACAATTCCATACTACTGAGTTTACTGCAATTTTTTTCTAAAAATAAAAATAGAATCTAAATTCCATTTACCTAATTACATGAGCACTTTCTTCTTATATACTTATAGTATTTGTACTTTTGATGGCTGATGGATGAAGAATGAACTGAGATTGCAGTATTTTGGTGACATTTCAGAGGTTCACAAAAAAATCATTAGTCTCAAATTGATAATATGCTTATATTGCATGTTATTAGCCTCAACTTGATAATACTGATTATATTTCCTTAAAGAGCCTGGAAAATACTGTATATTCAGTAATAAAAAGGGGACTGGAAATGCTCTGTTCTGTTCATGCATGAATACTTTAGTACAGAAGTTGCAGACCAGTAGGACATTTTATCTTCTTTATTTTATTTCACAATTCCTGAACTTTTGAGTTATATCCAATCTGGCATTGTCTCAGTAACAAATAATATAGATTAACATATGTAAATCTGTTTTCAATTAACAGACATTGTTTTAAAGTGTGTAAAATGTATGTTTTTATCTTTGTGTTGCCTAATTAATCAACAAAAAACTCATTATTCTCTCTATAAATATTGATAACAATAATATTATGTATCATATAAGACAAACAGTAACATCTAATGTGATAAAAACCTTAAGCCATCTTTACAGTACAAATGTAGTATGTACTATGTCACATCTTTAATATAATATAGATACAGCCTTAGAACGTAAATACTACACTAAATGATACATACGTATTATTTGATAATGCTTATTTGCTATTCTAAATGAATACTATTGTTTTAGTCATATTTCTTAGACATCTCCCTTACTTTTGGAACCAAAACAAAGTGATTATTACAATCACTGCAATGTCGTAGGAAACTGTTCTATGTCTAAAGTGTGGCAGTAACCAGGAAAATACCACTTTTAACTTTTTAGACCTGTTACATATATACTTACTGATGTACAGTAAATTGTGTGTGCACGATACATGTGCACACATGTGTTTATAAAAATACAAAACATAATCTTGAGAGTAATTAATTTATAGTATAAGGAACACAGATGTACATGTTGAGATACAATAAGATAAAAAAGTATATTACTTTCAAAACTAACATAGTAATATACCACACTGAATAGTTACAATGATTTCATGTGCTGTTCATAATTATTTATCAGAAATATTAGTCTTCTATCAGGCAAGTTAATAATGCTTCCACATTTTAATAAATCCTGTAAGTAAACTGAAGGCAAACTCAGAACGTCTTAATGAGAAAAATATAAAACAAATATTATTTAAGAAACATAAAATATAATGCCCTTGTTCCTGAACATTACTGAAAGGCTGGTATCATAATTATAAAAAATTAACTGTCACAAAGAAATTCTGTGCAATAGTAAATAGATTTTAAATAATAAAGAGATATTTGGATACTGGTTTCTGTTAAAGAGTGATGATTTTTTAAAACAAATGAATTGATATATTTAAACATTAACAGTACGTATTTTATTCCTATAAAATATTTTTTTAAATTGTTTAATGGTAACCAAAATTATCTATTGTAAAATGCTTAACAGTATTCTCCTAATCTACTGATTTGCACATCAGTTGCTTCTGGTTATATTAATAAACAGTGTTAATTATATATTAAAAAATTCTTTATGTTTGTTTAGGTTGATGAACTGCTCTGATGTTCATGTGGAATTTGTGTCCCTTATTTCTACACTTATTTTGAAGTGACCCTTAAAATAATAAATTTTTATATGATCATAAAAGGATTACTGCCAGTTTATCATACACTAATTTATTCTTTCTTCTCCTTTAATAATTACTAACTGACACAAGGAGATATATTGTCAAGCAAATTGATGACGCAAGGTATCATTACATACTTCTGTAAATTATGAAAAAAGGCATTATCTAACCCCTAATTTTGATTCCATCAGGAAATATTATTTAAAAAGTTTGTTCACTACTATAGTCAAGCCTCTGTTAACCAAAATCTTGTTAATGGAAATACCATTTAATAGAATGTGTGGCTGTTTTCTTAAATATATAATTCTTTTTCAATTTACAAAAGGAAACATTCTCATATTATATCAGTATAAAGAACAAACTTAGTAAAAATAATGTAACAATAATATTATATTACTTTAGTACATTAAAAAAATAAAAGTTGAAGTAATAGTAATACTATGCAGTCACACCTAGTAATTTCTTGATAACTCTAATTTGTGTACACAGGTAATGATTTTGCTTTTGTATAATGGAGTTTGTAAGTGAACATTATAATTTAAATAAACTCAGACAATCTTTTAAATGTACAATACTGTATGAGTCATTTTCTTTTATTATACTGAAAATCACTATATATTTATTATATGAAATATTGGTTGTCTAAATTGATGTACCCCTCTCCCATTTAGTTTGATTAATGGAGGTTCCACTATATTTTGTAAATATTCAATGCATGTGTTTCATATTTTTTTAATTTTAATTGAAAGGTGATTTTTATTATACATTAGTATCAAATTTTTGTGTACAGTTCATGGAAAACGATTTGGATTAATTGAAACATGTTAAAGCCTGGTATAAGGCTGTGGTGAATGCAGAGAAAATCGAATTTTCTTTACACATTTTCCTAAATACATGTAAAGTATTCACATAGTTACATTAATTAACAGTCTGTTCTTGGCAAGAGAAGACATCTCACATGTTTCCAATATTTTTTCACAAAATTTTAAAAATCTTGCACATTTTAAAACTGTATAACTTATTTATTTTGAAATATAGAGCCACAATTTTAGGTTATTGATTTGAAACCATAGCCTGGGGTAAGCTCTACAATAATGTGATAAAGTCAATGGAGTCACAAGTGTGTTGTATTTAGTACCTAGCCAGTAATAATATATCCATTAGTTAGTAAGTGATAGGTTTTCACCAAGATACCTTAAAAGTACAAACAAGCTTTATCTTTAGCCCACAATTCATCCTATTACAAGCGCAGTAAAAGGTGGAAACAAATACGAGCAGTAATTATCATGCTTTATAAATAATTCTGATTAAGTATAAAACTCCAAATATATTATTTTTAAATTTCAATAAACTCATTCATACTAGAATTTCTCCACAATTTTATCTTAACAACATAAGTTAACTTGTAATAATCATGTAATCTACGTGTTTATCACAATTTGATTTTACATCATCTAGTTACATGTTACATTTTTCAAAATTGTTTAAACTAATTTGAATAACAATTTATAAATTAATTATAGATATACATGTACATTAGACTATTATTACCATAGAACAATATTTAATTTAAAATTCATAAGCGTCAACAAATAAATGCTATTAACAAAGACGGATTAATCGGTTATACTTTAACTTGCTGATAAGGACAGTTGTGACAATGTGTTCTCGGTTGTCCTAAATGAAGCCACCCTTAGCTGGGCTGTTGAGACTCAATAACAGGGACAGGTTTGTGCAGAATACTCACAGGTCGCCCATTACCTCGCTTTTTGTTTTCACGTCGTCTCACTTCATGCGGTGATTGTAGCACCTCTGTATATTCACGGATTAAATTCACAATTTGTGAAGGCTAGAATTTTAAAATATTATTATTTACTACATGGACAGTTTTATTTATAACTTATGAAGTAAAGTTTAAATTCATATAATTTGCACACGCTGTAAAAGGTGCCCAGGAGTTGTGAAACAAATAAGTTAGATACCTTTAATCATTTCATGTTCTGGTCTGTTATTTATGTGTTTTGTTTTATATAAAACTGAAAAAAATCAACTACAGACCAATTTCACTAATCCAAAACCAAAAAATGTTTCAACGTTTTATATGAGCAGATGTAAGATTAAAAAGACACGCTTACTATGCTTTATAACTTATCTTCAATAAAAATTAAGTCACACTAAGTATCACAACTAAATAAACATACTTATAGTAAACAAAAATAAGAAAATGTATTACTGTAAATTTAGCTAGAAGCATACTCAGTCATTTATATAATCTTATCCAAAATAATATCTTGTACTACTGTATATGAATTATACATTTAATATAGTGCAGCAACCGTGTAACTTACTATATGTACCATGCACTAGTACAGATCAGAAATAAAATGCTCAACAGAAACAGATCCAATAATTTTATCCTTTACAATACAGGAAATGTACTGTACCATTTTATGACTACAGTAATATCAGCAAGTTCTTGATAGTTACAGTAATCATTGAGAACCAAGCTACTTCTTGACATGAAAGAAATCTAGGTGTGATGGGCTTCAACGAGGAGAGGGGAGATAGGATTGGAATTGCTAAACATTTGACCTGTGTGTGTGTGTGTGTGTGTGTGTGTGCGCGCGCGCGCGTGTGTGTGTGCATGTGTGTGTGTGTGCGTGCGGGAATACATTTTCCTGAACAATTCCATTCCTGATTTATATATCATGTGTCCTCAGTAATGAATGACATGCCCCAGTTTTGAAAACATTTCACAGTAAACATCCACTATGGTTGTTGTTCCTGTTTCATAGAATTCACCAAAAGGATACATTTTTGGTCACAGGCACAAAATCTTTCAACATGGCTTGACTTGCTATAATTTCAAAAAGAAAATTTTCCCTTCAGTACTGTCAAATGACACCACTGAATGGATTATTGTTGCACTTGCATGATGTACTGCTAGTTCACCGCCAGCAATGTAAAGGTTAAAATTCCACCTCTCTGTAGCATTCCAAAATGCATATCAGATGCCACCTTTTAATTCTTCTGCATCCCACTCCATCTTCACCTCACTACAGAACATTTTTATTAAACTTACAATACCACTTTCTTACTATAAAATCCAAGACTTTAGGAAGTGCGTCACAGACTGAACTTATAACTGATTAATTATTATGTTGTTGTTGTTGTTCCTATGGTGATGGAAAGTTACTTTATCTTCTTCCTGGCGTCCCAATAAAGGCAAGCTATGTTGGTCTTTTTGATTGTTTATTATCACAACTATCATTTCTTGTTGTGACAGGAAAGCAAACAACTACAGAAGCTGGCCAGCAGCTACCTGATGAATTGATTCACTGCGGCTGCCCAATTTTAATTAGTGACTGGTCATTACTTCAAACATTTTACTTATTTGTTTCATCAAAAGCTTTCTACTATAATATGACACTTTTGATATGCCTTAATACATTAATTCAAGAAGTAAAACACTTCTAGTAAGGGATTAAATTTAATAGTAGCATAAATCACAATTAAATAGCACATAAACAAATACATATACAGTACTGGTTGAAATATAGCACTTGTAACATGCACAAACATCTGCATGCGTGTTAAAAACCAGTGACTTGTGTATTTACAATGAAAATACAATTGACTTATGACCTGATGTTTATTTAAGCTGTATTGCAGGGATTTATATTACAGAGTTAAAACTCATTGCTTGAATTGTTTATACCTAATGAGATGTTAATATGGATGTATTTTGAATTTGTAAAAATATTCTGTCATAAAATTTCAAAGGATGAAATATGTAATAAAACAAAGGTATTATATAGGTATTTGTTGCCATTTCTCCTAAATTTAAAATTACTACTTTATCTGAAAAAAAAAACTATATGAAATTAACAGTACACTTTAATTGAAGGCACTTGTATTTAATCCAAATAATATTACAAATGCATCCATCTAAAATCATTGGTGGTATCAGTATTTGAGTGTGAACATTAATCTATGTTAGTCAATACAAAACAGTTATGATACCAAATAATTACAAAGATTTCTTAAAATAATTTTTTTTTTAAGATACTGAAGAATCCAAAACATTACATACTACAGTAGAGTCCTGCTTACGATGGCACCAGCACTAGCAGTCTAAAAGCATGAACAGTAGGGTGGAACGAAAAAATCAAGTTTGGATTTTTAATTTGTAATAGCACGGAAAAGTTGCCTTTTGGTGCAGATAAGATAAAAAAAAGATATGAAAAATATTGGAGCACGTCTTGAGGTGCCGCAAGGACGATAAATTTTCATAAAATTGCAATTTTCGCTACATTTTTAAGTTTTTTTAAGAAGTTGTCAAAATTTTTTTTTATTTCAAATACTGTCAAAAAAGCAGTTTTTATATCAAAAAAGACATACAATTTTTTTTTAACTTTTTGGATTATGTCTTGAGGTGCCGCAAGAGCGGTAAAGTTTTATAAAAACACACTTTTTGTAACTTTTTCAAAGAATTTTACATGTCTCGATTATGCAATACAAAGTTAAAAAGTAGTTAAGAACTACAGAGAACAGTTACGTTTAATCAAGAACGGACAAAAAATACTAGTGTATCAGAAACTGTTACTGACGACAATGACAGCGCTGAAGAGGCAAACCAACCAGGTCCTTCAAATATACAAGAAGAGATAAATCTACCAGGCCCTTCAAAACTGAAAAAAGAGAAAAAGATAAGCACTCAAATGCGTATTAAATTGCCATCTGTAGCTTCCATTTTGTGACCGTACCGGAATATCAGATAGAGCTGCTGCAGCTATAGCTAGTGCTGCTTTACAGGACTTGGGTGTAATCACAGGGGAAGACAAAACCAAAGTAATAGACAGGATGGAAATTAGACGAGCAAGATCAAAAAATCGAAGAGATCTCATTAATGACAGTCTTTATGATCAGATAACCGAAAATTGAGGATTGTTTTTTGATGGAAGAAGAGACAAAACAATTGTTCAAGAAAAGAAAGAATAATTCCTTTTTTGTACAAAAAACTTATTTCAGAAGAGCACGTTTCACTAATAGAGGACCCAAACTCAGAGTTTTTAGGCCACGTAAAACCTAAATCTGGCACTGGAAAAGACATAGCAGACAGTACACTGGAGTTTCTTTAAGATAGAGAACACAACGAACAACTTTTGAACTTTACTGCTATTGGGTGTGATGGAACCGTTGTAAACAATGGACATAATAATGGTGTGATTTCTTTGATGGAAAATGAAATAGGAAGACCTTTACAATGGTTAGTTTGTTTGTTCCATGGAAATGAGCTACCTTTGCGACATCTTTTTTGTCATTTAGATGGTAAAACGAAGGGACCCAATGAGTTTACAGGCGAAATAGGTCAGCAGCTGGAAAACTGTGCTAATCTTCCTGTGGTTACTTTCTTGCCAATTGAAAATAACCTTCCTCTTTTGGAGAACATAAATGATTTAAGTACAGATCAGAAGTATTTATTGGATATGTGTATCGCTGTATCAAGTGGAAATTGCTCACTAGATTTATCTTTAAGAAACCCTGGAAAACTTGCTCACTCCATGTGGCTTACATTACCAAACCGTATACTTAGATTGTATGTGGCAACTGAAAATCCAACAGAAAACCTTAAGACTCTGGCTGAGTACATTGTGAAAGTGTATGCACCTGTGTGGTTTAACATTAAGTTAAAACCTTCATGTACTTATGGTTCCAAACATCTGTTTAAGCTTATCTCATATTCACGCTATCTCTCTGATGATTTCAAGAACGTTCTAGACCCGGTTATTCAAAGAAATGGGTACTTTGCTGCTGCAGAAAATCTCCTTTTGTCCATGCTATGTGATGAGCGCAAAAATGTAAAAGAACTTGGTTTACGACATGTTTTAAAAGCAAGAACAGAAAGTAGAGGCGGAGTCAGGAAGTTTAAAGTTCCAAAGATAAACTTTGACGCAAAGGATTACATCGACATGATCTCATGGGCTGAAAATGACGTAACTGAACCCCCCTTGGTAAAACATGTTTCCATTGACTCTCTCAAAGACTTTATACGGAAGACATCTGAAGCTCAACCAAATAGTAAAGTGGACCCGCTTATCGACTTTCCCTGGCTTCCTTGTCACACGCAAGCAGTGGAAAGAGTTGTGAAACTGGTGACCGAATCGGCTCAAAATGTCTGTGGTTCAATCGCAAGAGAAGGATATATAAGAGCAAAAATTGACTCACCTGAGAACATGCCAAAATTTGATACAAAAAAACAGTTTAATGTGTCAATGAAGTAGAAACAAACATTTTGCAGCTGTAACATTTGTAATTATTAAGGGTTTTTTAAATCATAAAAAATGAACTTTCAATGTCTTTAAAAGTGTATTATGATATTTTTTTACGTGTGCTCTAATAAAAAAAATATATAATTGATTTGACGAGCTTTTATTTCAACCTTATTTACTACTATTTGTAACAACCAAAATGTTCGCAAAAGTTTCAAAATTAGCAAAAATACAAACTTTTTGACATTAAAAAATATTTTTTTATTATTATTATATTTTGTAATTAATAATTTTTTCCAATTCTAATGCTTATATATGTATTTACAACTATCTTTTGTAACATTATATGTACGAGAAAACCATAAAAAATAATTTATCAAAGTTTATAATTTTTCAATTTTTTTACAAACTTTAAGCTCTTTGCGGCACCTCAAGATGTTGTAGTATAGCAACCAAATTTTTTTCTTCTTCTTTTTGAACCTAAAAGGCAACTTTTCCCCACTATTACAAAAAAAAAAAAAAAAAAAAATTAAAAAAGGCCATTTTTGTTCCACGCTAATGAACAGTCATTGTTTACTACTCCAGTGAACGTTCTGCAATTTTTAGTGCGTGCTAGTGCTGCTTTTGTTAGTTTAATTGCTTGGAGAGTTTTAAGAGGCACAAAAATGGCTACTAAACGAAAAGATTCACAAAAGACAAATTAGAAGTCTTAAGATATTTGGATAATGACAGGAAAAGTGGATTGAATTAGCTGCTGAATTTGGCATTGGAAATGCTACCATTACAGACTGGAAGAAAAACTGCACTAAGATCGAGCAGTTTTGTGCATCATCTTCAGCTGACTCTACTGAAAAATGCCATTGAAAAAAGACCTCAAAAGTTTCACAAAATTTAACAAGCTCAACAAGCCACTTTTTATGGTTTTCCTTGGAGAGAGAAATGGCCCAGAACTCTGTTAAATGGGCCACTTATCAAGGAAAAGGCACTTCACCTAAAGCTTAATAAGCTAATGAATGGGGATGTGTCATTCAATACTGGCACAGGATGGCTAGATCGATGGAAAAAATGCGTGGCATATGTGAGTTATCCATTATAGGCGAGTTATCCAATCACGCTACACTGGCAAAGTACGTAAGTGAATTTGCTGACATGGTTGCAGCAGGAAACTATTCGCCCCAGGAAGTGTATAATGCTGACGAAACTGGCCTAATTTTGAAGGCACTTCAAAAGAAAAGCCTAGCATCCAATAAAGAAGAAAGTGCACCTGCCTTCAAAACGAGTAAGGAGCATATTTTGGTGTGTAGTAATGCTGCGGGGGACACATAAATTACACCTTATGGTTATGGCAAGTCGGTAAAACCAAGGGCCTTCAAAAACCTAAACATAAAGTTTCTCCTAGTGTACTGTAGAAGAGCATGGATAAATGCAACAGTTTTTAAGGAGTGGATCGAAACTTCCTGCAATGAAGCATTCCAGTGAAACAAATGGCTTGCCACCATGGGCACTACTTGTTATTGACAATGCTATTTGTCATCCTTCTGACTGGGAGTTAGTTTGTGGTGACATGAAGGAAATTTTGCTATCAGCAAATGTCACTCCTTTACTGCAGCCTGTGGACCAAAATGTGTTGCAAAACGTTAAACTCTCTTACAAGAAAATGCTCCTTAGAACACTTATTGAAGATGAAGATAATTCTCTCTTCTAAAGCTAAAGAAAGTGACCATTAAGGTTTTATTTACTGGGTGGTGGAGTCATGGGATCATTTGAATCAACAACTTTTAAGAGAATCTTAGCTAAAACTTTGCCTAGTCTCACCATCTCACCTGTGTTAACAGCCAAAGGAAAATAACAGAAACAATGTTCTTGTGCTTGGACAATGTATTCCCAGTTGTGAAGAAGCAAATGTTAATGATGGTGATGAGTGGATGTTAGAGAATGACGAAGTGTTCACAGACCAAGAAATCATAGAAATGGTGACTCAAGAGTCTAGCAATAACTCTGAGAAGTGCGACAATCATCCAGATGTCACCATCGTCTTTGATCTGGCCCTATGCTATGTTGAGCAGCATGCTGCCACTACTCCAGCAGACATCATGTTTTTAAGATGCTGGCACGATATTGCATCAACTTGCAAGTATTTGTCACTTCACCAGAAAAATATAACACACTTTTTTAAAAAGTAAAAGCTGAAAGATTAATATAGTAATTGTGATAAAAGTGTAGAACTGCATATATACTAATTTACACAATGATTTTCAACGGTTTTATTATTAGTCTGTAAAAAATACAGTCAGGTTTTTTGTTACTAAGTGCGAATGTTCTTTTCCAAAGCTTTTTATTTCACCAAATATGGTTTTGGATTAACTTGACTTTTGGATTACCTGATTTTGGATTAGTGGGACTCCACTGTACTCTAAAGTGGGAACAAATTTTAATAATGGTTTACCAACATTGTGCAGCAGCATCACTATAAAAGTTCATAGTCCTTGGAACTTGGAGTTTAAATAATATTTCAGTTGAAAATGTCAAATTTAAAAAATACCAACTCTCTTAACACCATCCTTACTATATAGGTTTTATTTTCTTTTGACTATAGTATGAAATGTGTTAAACACACTAAAATGAAATGTATTAAATATACTAAAATGAAATGTATTAAGTAGATTAAAATGAAATGTTAAAAATAAAAGTCTTACCTGTGAAGTGGTGAGAATTACTTTGCTTTGTTTCTTTTCACTTCCTGTAATTATCATAAGGCAATTGATTGCAGGACTATAACTTATAATACTTTCATACTCATACGTGCACAGTGCATTTCTTGAACGGTGTTCTAGCAAATGAAGGCCTGTTTGGTCTACTGCAAGCCAAAGGACCCTTGGCCAATTTGATGTAAATGATTGCTGTAAAGGTCAACAGTTATCAATCAGTATAAATACATTTCAGTATCCTTCAGTATCAGATTTCAACACTTCTTGTCTTCATTTGGCACTGAATAAACATAACTAACACCTCATTCATAACAGAAACAAATCTATGAAAGATGTTACTTAAATGTTTGAAAGAGACTAAATATTTGTTAATAAATTTTGTATTTTTAGAAACATATATTTCAGATAAAAATTAATTGCAGCAATTTGTCAACAGCACTTCTCCTATTTTTATTTGTTTGTCTTAGTTTTATTACTTTGTTATTTGATTCAAGAATACATCAAACCATGAAATATATTAATATACCATTATATATGAATAAAACATGTATAAGAATTGTAAATTAATATAAACAGGCAACTACTGAAAAAAAAAGAAATTTTGTAAAAGGATATTACAATCCTTGACCTACGATAATTTTAATTTAGCCCTGTATAACAAAGAACTGAGCTTTATCTTACCATAACATCAAAAATTGTTGCTCTGTGAAGTGGCCAGCTACGGATTAGATTAAGAAATGCTTTTTTAGCTTCAGCTGATGTCATCCCTCGAACACTCTGGTGGTGCATTGTAACTCCATCATATGGAAGGTTAGGAACTAATCTTGGAGGCAGGCAATGTGATGCAATAGGTCTGTAATCCAACAGAGAATCAGGACAATCTCCCATTTCGACTTGAGCCTGCAGTGCTGTTAGCATCATCTGCAATAAAAAACCATTTTCTTAACAAACATACATACGCCTGTACACACAATTTATACTAATAAACATGTTCTTCCATACAAATTGCAATTCATCATATAAATGGTCTCAAGATCGCTTATAAGATTCAATTAATTTAAAATATACCTTATCTGATCCGTCACTGATCTTGTAGTTTAATATTCCACTACATGTTTCGGGAATTAAATTCCCATCATCAGGTAAAACTTCTTCTTCCTAATATATAGGAGTCATCGGTGAAATGATTAAAAACACATACACACACGAACGAATAAAACAAACACAACGGTTAAAAATGACGTAATTAAAACACCGTACACACACAGCTAACAAAGACAGTGCACACTGCCTGACAGTCACATATCATCTGGGCTGGTTGCAAAGTTCACCGTTTATCTTTAATACGGTATCATACAATGTGTTCGATCTAAATGAAAGCTGGTCGTTGACAAACTTTCTTTATGTATTTTGGATGCTTTATAAATTTCGAATTCTTCCAACGCATCCATCTATCGACCTTTGTTAGTGACATGAATGGGTACCATATTCTCCGCAAACCCAGTGTATTTGTGATTTTCATTAATTAAATGTAATGCAAATTTAGACTTGGCTGATGTGATGTCCTTTTTTGGTAAATGTTCTTTATATCTGTCAATTAATCTCCTCCCTGTTTGGCCGATGTAAAACTTGTCACAATCATCACATTGCAATTTATATATGCCTGAGCAATTTTCTATTACTTTAGGAGAACTTAACCTGAATATATTTTTTAAATTATTGACAGTTCTGAATGAAACATTGATATTTAATTTCTTGAACTCGTTTTTTATTACATTAGGGAGCACATTAGTACATTCGACTGATACAAATTGCACTTTATCTCTGTCATTTTTTATCTTATTCTGCTTATACTTGTGTTTCCGAATCAAACCATTTTTTATGGCTATGTATTTGATAATTTTAACCTCATTCCGATGGTCTTCACGGCTTAAAGGTACAGTCATTAGTCTGTGCACTAATGCATTAAATGGCGCTATTTTTTGTGTGTGAGGATGAAACGAATTAGCATGTATAGTTAAGTCTGAATTAGCATGTATAGTTAGCATCTATAGTTGGCTTCCTGTATATTTTAAATGTAAATGAGCGATTCTGTTTACGTACAGAAAGGAAATTTATACTTTCATTATTTTCCATTTCCATTGTAAATTTAATTTTACTGTTTACGCTATTCATGTAAACATGTAGATAAGAAATGCAGTAAAAGTTATTGTAGCCACGCACACTAAGAAGTTCGATCTCTTGTTCAGCAAAAAACATAAACAAGATAACATTGATTGTAAACACAGATTCTACAAACGCATAGCTAATTATACGGACATACGATTGCCTAAGATGAAGAAGATTTATAGTCCAAAGGTTTAAAATATAATTTACCCAACTTTAATAATAAAAATGTTTTATTGCGGGAGGTCACTAACGCAGTAGCGGTTATAAAATGTATTAGAAACCAGGACACTCAGTGTGAAACATGCTCCATTATTAACAACAAATTAAATCGATTAATAAAAACAGACTTTAAAAATAAATATAATGTGAGGTACAAGAAAGAATTCAACATTGCAAAAAGTATAAAACAAAAAGTTGATAGGCATAAGGTTATAATAACTAAGGCTGATAAAGGCAACACTGTAGTCCTCTTAAATCAAACAGATTATGTAAAGAAAGGATATGATTTTATCAGCAATAACAATATTAAAGTTCTAGACAATGACCCCACAGGTAGTTACACAAGAATATTAAATTCGGCTGTAAACAAATGTGACACGTTATATGACAAATACACTAGACATCACATTAAACAGATTAATGCAAAAGCACCCAAATTCACAGGTTTACCGAAGATTGTGAAGTTACTCACCTTTTGCACTGATATTTAACACATTCCTCTCTTCATAAAATAATACTTACCGCTGCCAGAATTTTACTTACCGTCATGGTCCCCATAATACTTATCTTTTGAAAACTGCCCAAGGTCGCCACGATATTTTTTCTAGAAGGTAAAATATCGAAAACTTATATACTCTTCCCCTTATAAAAATCCCGCTATCTGACTGTAATAGAATTTCAGAAAACCCCCGATTTCGTTAGACGAATTTTTTCAACACAGAAATGAGGAAGTGGTAATGACGAAATAACTTAGACTAACACATTTTAGTGATTAAATGAATGTTTTACTTACTAAGCACGGACATCCTTAATCCAAAAACCACAAAGGAAAGAAAACATAAACTAAGTTGGTTACATTACTCTTATATTAACTATATGCTTTTTACTCACAAGGTAGCCCAGCTTTGCTCATTCTCTCTACCACACCCCATACAAACCCCTTTTAAAATGTTCTAAAAAGCTAACAGAAAAATTAGTTTGATATGCGCGAGGTCCGCCGAGCACGTGCTTTCGTTTCGGTCACATTTTATGTTAGTAGCTACACTTGAATCGTCACTGCACTGTTTGTAATATCGGTCACTTCCTCGGGTCCCGGTCGGTCTTCCTGAATTAATTACCTTTTCCGAAAACTGACCAACCGGGCCCGAAAACAAAATATAAGCGTCTGCAACGGAACTCTGTATCTCGTTGACCACTTGGCGTCTCTGCCTAATGTCGACTGTCACCGAGAATGTAACGGGTACATGTTGCTTTCTCTGGAGGGAATGGTTGTTCACTGCCACTATGCTTTCGTCACTCAGGCCTCAGTTGTTGTGAGCTAACCATTTTATATATGGAATATTGAGGTTATATTCCGGTTACCAAAGTACAATATTGGCTTTGGCTCTGCTGACGTCATTGATAGTAGGCGGTCTCTTGTCAGTATTTCCTGTTAATCTTGGAGAAGATGATGAATATTTTTTACACTCTGGCCATCTTGAGTTTTTGGTCAGAGCGTCCTTTTGAGCGCGCTTGCGTGGGTATTCGCGCCTGTGCATCGACACACTTGCAAAGTTCTTAGAATTTTGTGGAGGTGCAAATTCTTCAGCCGCATTGCTCAACAACAACTGCGTCTCTGCCTTTGTTTCAAACTGTTGCTTAACACTGTTCTGTTACACAATGGAATGACTTTCGTTACACAATAATTTTCATAACTCCTTTTTTACAAGCCCACCCAAAATGAAAGGAATAAAAAAATATAATTACCCCATACTGAAAGAAAAATAAGACTCCCAAAATTGACACGCTACAATACCCCCTCGATGAGAATTCTGCTGTTCACAACAGAAGAAATCTCATCGACAAACCCCGAAGAGGACCGGTGAGGAACTGGTGCCAACAACCCCCTGGTTCTTAATCTCATGGGTACACGACCCCCCTGGCTCAGCGACTATGGACTCATCTGAACGAGATCACTGGACTTCTCCGTAAGAGATCCCAACACCGAGAAATCGAACAGACTCGCACCACAGCGCACCTCACCTTCTAACATGCTACCCCCCCAAAATCCTCAATCCCTGGCTCAGACTATTCCAGATCCTCCACCGATATGTTTCCCCTTGTATGAAAGCTGGGCTGCCTTTAGCAAATACTGGGCTCACACATACTCACATTACATGATACATTGTGAAATTGAAAAATTACAAAAATTCTTTAGAACTGACAAAAGTTTTTAAAAAAAATTCAAAGTTCAAAAAAAAATAATATGCTCAAAAAGATTCTCTTCATTATTTTTGTTTCCTTTAAAATGACTTGAATTATGAGTTTTCTCTACTTGGACAAATCCTTAACCTAACATGTCTTAGTCTAACCATACAGTTCAATACAAGAAATCAGTAAACTAAACCATTAACAAAACAACAAAACGTGGTAAATACACACATAATAAAACAATCCCTACCTAAAGTATGCGTTCGCTGGCAGGCGGAAAATCAAAATTTTTTTTTCAAAAAATTCAAATTCCCCAAAATTTTAAAATTCAAAAAAAAATTTAAATTTGTTCAAAGGTTTCATTTATTTTTAGAAATTATTCAAAACTGGTTTAAAGGGATTAAATAAACAAATAAAATTAATTCCCTACTATACTATTGTGACGTATTAATCGATCACATTTATTAATTATTATTATTATTACCAAATTTCACATTAACACTTACTTACCGGCATGATAGCTTCAACAAGGTCGCAGGGTTCGATCACATGTACCTAGATACAAACATGGTCTATGGGTTGCGCAAAGCACTGACACAACTCATTTATGAAGAGAATTAATATTTATTATTATTTAATCTTGAATGCTTGTAAACTCATGAAGATTCATTTGGATACATATTTTCAAAGTTGTGCAACACTAGCATAACACTTAGGAACTACAGCTTACCTTGTATATTACACAAAACACAAGTATTAACACTAATTCAAACGGAAACAGCCCAGCTTTGCCACTCTCGCATTCATTCTACATATTTGAAAGAAAAAAAAGAACCCCTTAACACATTTTCCTATAATAATGCCCCCACATCGACCACGCGGTCATCGCGCCCGTACTAAGTCCCCGTTCAGGTGTCCGAAAGAGAAACGAAACTATTAATTCATTTATGTTCACTCATCACTGTTGTTATTTCATTTGTACACTGTTGATTAACGTTCCAAATTTTAACTGTGAGGTCGGCCGACCAAAAAAAAACTTAACGAAATTTAGATGGACCGCATGCGGTCGGTTGGTAAGAGGCACTGGGCAGAAGTTTTTTCTCTGTTCCCTCTCCACAGTTCTCAATACGGGAACTCACTGCCTTGGGCGTCGTCGCCGAAGCTGCGGCCCATGCTGTGCATGTTGTTTTTTTAGTCAATGTTGCATATGATCTTCTCTAGGCATTGGCTGACGTCATTTAAGTGGGCTTGGCCTAAGCAACACTTCCTTAGTGAAACCAAAGGAACGAGGAAAATTTCACTCTCTGGCCATCTTGGTTTTTTGTCAGAGCGTTCTTTTGAGCGCGCTTGCGTGGGTATTCGCGGCTGTGCGTCGACACACTTGCAAAGTTCTTAGAATTTTGTGGAGGTGCAAATTCTTCAGCCGCATTGCTCAACAACAACTGCGTCTCTGCCTTTGTTTCAAACTGTTGCTTAACACTGTTCTGTTACACAATGGAATGACTTTCGTTACACAATAATTTTCATAACTCCTTTTTTACAAGCCCGCCCAAAATGAAAGGAATAAAAAAATATAATTACCCCATACTGAAAGAAAAATAAGACTCCCAAAATTGACACGCTACAATACCCCCTCGATGAGAATTCTGCTGTTCACAACAGAAGAAATCTCATCGACAAACCCCGAAGAGGACCGGTGAGGAACTGGTGCCAACAACCCCCTGGTTCTTAATCTCATGGGTACACGACCCCCCTGGCTCAGCGACTATGGACTCATCTGAACGAGATCACTGGACTTCTCCGTAAGAGATCCCAACACCGAGAAATCAAACAGACTCGCACCACAGGGCACCTCACCTTCTAACATGCTACCCCCCAAAATCCTCAATCCCTGGCTAAAATCATTCCAGCTCCTCCGCCGATATGTTTCCCCTTTTTGCAAGCTGGGCTGCCTTTAGCAAATACTGGGCTCACACACACTAACCTTACATGTTGCCATAACACACTAAAAATAAAAAATTTCTTTTAAAATTTATTAAAAATTTAAAAAATTCAAAATTCAAAAAAATAATCTTTTATCAAAAAATTCTCTTCCTGGTTTTTCTAATTTTTGTTTCAAATGACTTAACCTAGACATTTCCAATAATATAAACACATCCTTACTCTAACATGAGAAACACTTATAGTCTACCAATACAATGCAATACAATAAAATAAACATGGTTAATGCACACATAATAAAAGAATCATTATCTAAAATATTCATTCGCTGGCAGGCGAAAAATCAAGTTTTTTTTTCTCAAAAAAAAATTAAAATATTCAAAATTTTAAAATTCAAAAAAAATTTATTCATTAAATATTTATTAAATTTATTTATTAAATAACATTTATTAAAATTATTCAAATATTGGTTTGAATTAATTAAACAAACAAATTAAAATTGGCTTCCTACTATACAAGCTTAGTAGGTGTATGACCTCATCAGCTGATCGAAACTAGGTCAAGTTCCAGACCCTTGACCTACATATGTTAGGTATGCTTTCTGCACCTACATTAAACATCTGTAACAATCTAACTCAAAGCACAAAACATAATAAAATAAAATATTTAAAATGAACAAAATATTAATATAAATAATAAACAAATTGCCATTTAAAATATTTAAAATAAACAATTCTTGACTTTATCTTGTTTTCCAAATTTTATCAAAATTCTGTCACTGGTTTAAAATAAAAGCTTTTATATCTTTATTATCAACCTCTCTTTTTGTTTGACAATCTTACTTTATTCTACTGTGGGTGATGTAACTCATTTATTCTCATTTACAGTATTAGATCTATATACATATATGATCTTTATCTCTTTGACTCTAACTCATCAACTTCAATTACCATGACACCCATCTCTACCAAAATATCTACCCCAAAACACTCTAAACCCAACTTACCATTAAACACAAATCGCCGCTTTCTCTACATATATAAAAAAAAATACTCTCTAACCCTTTGTACATAGGATACGTGTTTCCCCTACCCAAAACTCAATTCCCTTATTTGGCGGCCCGGATTCTACCTAAGCCGGCCCCTTCCCCACTAAAATCTATCCCTATCCCGTCCCAACCCTTGTTGCGGACTCCCCAAATACACTACCCTCTATTACAAAATTGCCATCCCCAAAAATCTCAATCTCATCACCTTACTACAATTACACAAAATAACCTCATTAATTATAAACACAAATATATCATTCAAAACTATACCATTATTCTCCGTAACTACTGTGTCAACATCAATACTTCACAAAACTACATTACTTCAAAACAATATTACATTATATCATCTCTACGATGTCAACTTCAACTTTGAATTCAATTTGGACAGGTCTACGTGTCCCATAAAATATTCATCACCCAAAAAACTATCTCTTATTAGATTTCACAAATCGTCACTTTATTTCTCATTGTAGCAAATTATTTTTATCATTACTTCAAAATATCTGTAATACATTAAACATTACATTGGACATCAATTACTTAAAACAATTATAACTAATATACCAGTGACGTATTACTGCTGATCAGCTGATCCTACTAGCACAATGAAAATGCATTTCAAATTGAACAAATTACATGGAATACATTATCAATACTTACTTCTATTATGTTGATTGCCTGCCAGGCGTTTACTATTTGGCTTACAAAAAAAATATACATATAATGAAAACACATATTCTTATCAATGCTTATCTAACAGACAACAATAAAATAATACACTTAAAATTGTAGCATGAACACCTTATTTTTTAAATATCTAAGCAGCTAGTTACCTGAACAGAGCACAAGCAGTTTTATTTAATCAAACTTTGAATAAAATGTTATGTTATAAAATTTACATTCGTGACTCCTTTGCATCACCTCCCAGCCACACACACTCTTTCAGATTATGGTGGACTGTGGCGCCCATTCGCTTCCACAGAGACTGTATATTTTGGAGCAGGTTTTACCTCTCCGTGTCTCTGCTTCCGCTATTAAGTTTTAAAATTAGTGAACATCCTCATGTTCTTGTTCTATAATCATACACCCTTAAGACGGATCTACCACCTGTCTTGCTACCCCAAGGCGGGCAGAGTGGCAGCCGCTGTTCCATAGTACCGGAGATTTCCTCTAATTGTCACCCCCCAATGAATTTCAAATCTGTACCAATTTCAAGTCAGCTATGGTCAAGGGACTTGGTATGACCATAGCTGGCCGCTAGCCAAAACCACGGTTAGTGCTGGTAAGACAGTAACCGCCCGAAAAGTCGAGGAAATCTAAACTTTCATTTCACTGCCTGTTATACATCAATACTATTATGTGCGACACGGTCATTTAGTAAGGTGTGTAAAATTTTTTACTTTACACGGATAAGGTGTGCCGCACATTTATCGCCATTTTGGCCTCCGATGGAGGTAACACTCACTGTTACCCCCAACCCATTTCGCTATCTAAGAGAGCACAGGCCACCCCCTCAATAGCCACTTAATAACTAACTAATTACTTAACAATTGAAAATTAAACTTTCTACAAATGCAGTTCCACATTCCATTGTTCTATCACTTCATTGAGCACCAATCTACCCCCAAAATCATCCCCACTTCTTGTATTGACAACAAGTTTTTATTTGGTTACACATTCTTCACAACGTTCCCATACTCACTGGTGCTAAAACTTGACAATTATATTTGGTCACTTAATTCTAAAATTTATTTAAATTTAAAATTATATACATCCAAAATTTTTTTTTTTTTTTAACTTATTATTAAATCGGCGATTATGGACGCACCCGAAACGGGGGTGTTTTTCGATGAAGTATATAAAACTGCCAGAGCAGATCTACTTTGTGCAGTTACTTCCCCTTCCTATGCAAATGATACTACCAAATCTCCTCATCTCTACTAACCCGTCGTCTGATCTGGCAGTCACTATACTTCCCCGCAAAACTCTTCATTTCGGGTGTAAGCTAAACTATTGTCAATGGCTCAATTTTAACTTTGCCAGTGACACTAAAATTATTGAAATTTGTATGCACTGCCTTGCATTTAGGTGTAGCCTCCTTTATATAATCACTCTAAGGCAGTGCAGGTACGTGACAGGTACATCAAAATTGTTGTACCCAGAGTGTACAAAAATTTAATTCGTCACGTACCTGTTTGGGGTCCCCCTCCCCGTTCAAATATGATGGAAGTTTTCAAATTTTGACCAATTTTGGTGGAGCCGGACCATCGTTGCTTTCACCACCCGAAGGAAGGTCTGCCAACCATGGCCCGCCTCCGAGTTCCGAATTCCACGGCCAGGACTGGTAAGATCGTGGCCGCTCGAAAATGGGGGAGGATCCCTTCTAGAAACATAAAAAAAATAATTAAATAACGTTCATACCTTTACAATTTAATAAAATCCTTATGCTGACCAAAATAATTTCAAATTTGTAGCGTTGTGCGTACCCACTATTTCCCTGGTTTCTCTATTCTGTAATACATACGAATTTTTCATCTTTATTTCTACTATCTCGTACGGCCCCTCGTACAATAAGAAAACTTCTTGATCTCCTTGTCTTGTGCACTTGATAAGTCATGTCGTCGTACCAATACCAGCTGTCCAACCTCATATTGCGTCCACTTACCTTTCATATCATGTCGCTGTTTTCTCCTCTCCCCCTTCGTCAACAAATTTTCATTTGCTAGTCTCAGTTTAACATCGTGACAAATAGTATTGGCCTCCGGTGGATACTCAATTACTCAATTAATTGTTCCAAAATCCTCTGTGGACGCTTTCCTCTTACTAACTCATAAGGTGTGAACCCCGTCGACTCGTGGGTGGTGCAGTTTAGCCAGTTTTCAATCTTCTGCACATAGAGTGGCCACTCGCTATGTTTGGCGTGGCAGTATGTTCGAAAAATTCTGCCCAGCTCCCTCATGACTCGCTCCGCCCGATTTGACTGTGGATGATACACTGCGGTGTGCTTTGGGATGATACCTTCCCATCCTAGAGTCTGGCGCCATCTTCCGCTGATGAACTGTGGTCCATGGTCGGATAGTATCACCTTCGGCCTTCCCACGTTGATCATGTAGTCGCGTGTGATCTTCTCGCTCAGCACCTTACTCGTTGCTCGCTTTACACTATATAGCCTGACATATTTGGAAAAAGTATCAAGTACAACAAAAATATGCATCACTCCACCCCTAGCTTTCGGCAATGGGCCGTACAAATCTACAGCTACTAAATCGAATGGTTTTTCTACTTTAATATAATTTAGTTCCCCCTCTAACCTATAATTTACAACTTTGGATTTCTGACATAACTCGCAAACTCTAAGTATTCTTCAGACTCGTTTCTCCATGTTCTTAAATAAACAAGATTCCTTTAATACATTCACACACTTCCGTGCCCCAAAATGCCCGTATCTAAAGTGACAGTCCCACACTATTTTCTCTATCAACCCTTCAGGTATGACTAACCTCCAATCTCTCTCTCTCCCCTCTACCTTTTTAAACAAACTCCCTTTGAACACTTGAAAATATTGCTTATACCCCCATTCGTCTACATCTGATTCTATACTAGTAATTATTTTATGTAATTTACTGTCAGCTCTTTGCATTACATTTATATCTTTTAATTCCTCCCCAAAAAGTTTATCTTCCCTGGACAGTCTATAAATCTCTATCTCTTTAATATCTCTACCCGTTCTATTTCTGTCTATGTCTACTCGTGATAGTGTGTCTGGCACCCTATTCTCTGCACCCTTAATGTATTCCCAAGAAAAATTGTACTCTTGAAGAGCTAACACCCACCTGGTTATCCGGCTGTGTGTGAGTTTGCAAGTATTCAAGAACGACAGCGCTTTATGGTCCGTCCTGATGATGGTTCTGTTACCCAGCAGGTACGTGCGGAACTTCCTCACGGCGAACACTATACTGAGGAGCTCCTTCTCTGTGGTAGTATAGTTGCGCTCGGCGGCTAGCAACGTCCGGCTGGCGAAGGCGATGGTTTTATGTTCCTTCTCCTCGTCCTCTTGGTAAAGTTCTGCTCCCAACGCTATATTACTAGCATCTGTCTGTAAATAAAATTTGTCATTAAAATTGGGATGATTCATTAGTATCATGTCTGCGAACTTAATTTTGATGTCATTAAACGCCGCTCTTTCGTTATCGCCCCATCTCCATTGCTTATTCTTTTGCAGCACTGCGCTGAGTCGGGCCGTCGTCTGGGCGTAGTTCCGCTGGAACTTCCTGTAAAAATTACAGAGACCAAGAAAACTTTGCAACTGTTTTATATTTTTTGGCTCCGGGAATGTCAAGATGGATTCTACTTTATCCGGGTTAGCACGTATTCCTGTGGGTGTTATTATGAAACCTAAAAAATGTATTTCGGTTTGCAAAAATTTTGATTTGTCCCAATTCACTGTCAAACCTCCCTGATATAACTTCTCCAATACATATTCCAAATGCTCTACATGCTCTTCAAATGTTCTAGAAGCTATTAGTATGTCGTCTACGTATATGGTTAGAAAATCTAAGTTATGTGGTTGCAAAATTTCGTCGAGACACTTAATAAAGCTAGCTACACTGGTGTTCAATCCAAACGGTAGTCTCTTAAATTGATAATTCTTTCCGTTGAACAAGAATGCGGTATACTTTCTACTATTTACTGCCAACGGGACTTGCCAATATCCGGCGGTCAGGTCTAAAGAAGCCATATATTTCACACCACTAAATTTCTGAAAGATCTCTTCTATCGCTTCGGGTGACTCCCGGTCTGGAATGATTATCTGATTGATTTTGCGGGCATCTAGGCATAACCTCACTCTCCCATCTTTTTTGATTACTACTACTAAAGGGTTGGAATAAGTTGATACCGACCTTTCTATAATATCCCCCGCTAACATCCTATCTAATTCTGACTGTACGGCCTCCCTTTTCGAATATGGTACCGGATAACTACGTTGAACATATGGCGCATGCTCCCTTACCTTTAACTCGCATTCATAACCTTTTGCCCTTCCTGGCTCCCCGGCAAACACTCCCCGATAATCCTCAACTACCCGCCACAGCGCGTTACGCTGAGAACTCCCCATTGCATCGCCTTCCCCACAAAATTCAACCTCTCTATGCGCCCACATTCTCTCTTCACTCTCCTCATTCACACTCTCTCTACACGCATGTATACTAAATTCCATATCCCTATTTATGGTCTTATCTGGTATAACCCTCATACCCGAAATCTTTACTGTGTCTAGAACCCTTTCAAAATTAACCGTTATTTTGGTGTTTTCATTACTCAATTCTAAAATTCTTTTTCGAAAATTAATGACCGCATTATTTCTTATTAAAAAATCATTACCCAAAATCACTTCTAAATTTAAACCCCTTACAACTAAAAATGTATTCTCATAGTTTTCCCCATTTATTAACATGTTCAACTGGACTTGGGTTGTAACCCGTTTACTTCTAACACCTGTAATGCCTACAATTGCTACCCCTGCTACTGGCAAAGACGGAATATGTTTGTTAGTTTCTTTCAGTTTATTGAGTACATGTTCTGCTATTACAGATATTTCACTACCGGTGTCTATAAGTGTCAAGATTGACTTACCTTCTATCTCCAGTTTTACCTCAGTCAACCACGCCTCTTGTCTCCTCGTTTCCGTTCCTCTTCTTCCAACAATTCCGTGGCCAAGTCCGTGTGGATCGTGTTATTCCTGTATTTATTTTCGTGGACCCCGTGATTATTCCTCGACAATGGCCGGGCCTCCTCATCCATTGTCCTCCTTAGTTTCCCATTCTTTCGTCTGCATTACGGGGCGTGTACACTCTGCCCATATGCTGATTTCCTCCTTCATTTCTGAGATTCTCTACTCGTCGGTCACCGTTCCTCTGCTGTGGGTTGTTGAATCTCGGTGGTGTTCTCTGCTGCTGTCCGGGCCTCGCCCTTCTACATCTATAACAAAAATTACGATCAGCATAATTTTCCACCAGACACCCGTCACACTTCCACATCGGGTATCGTCTGTCCCGTTCTCGACCATTGTGTGTGGTTCCCCCGTTTGGTCCTCCTCTTGGTACATAATTACCTCCATCTTGCATATTATGTTGCTGTATGCGTCTGCTGTCTTCCTGGTCCTTAATATTCTGAAAAACGTCTAATATTTTTTCTAATTCATTTATGTCGCTTACCTCTCTGGTCATCAACGTGATCTGCACCTCCCTCGGTAGGTGCTTGCTGACGTGGCGTACAAACGACTAGAATGGCAGTGGTGGTTCCAAGTACTTCGCTTCGTTGTACAGCTTCATCGTATATACTGTAATACTACGGTTGTTTCTTCCAAAGCTCCCGGTTCCCATTATTTGGCTTCGCAGTATCTCCTGCTCCTCCTCCGACCAGTATTTATTCCGAAAGGCTCTTTCAAAATCTCCATAACTCTCCCATTCGTTTCGATGCGTCTCCGCCCATATCTCTGAATCGCCTTTAAAACATTTCAAAATTTTTATAAGTTTAACCTCCCAGCTACTACCATTGAATCTGTCAAATTCCCGTACTCGATTTAAAAATTGCATTGGATGCACTCTCCTATTTTCACTACTAAAAGTTTCTAATTCTATTTCATTGTTTGTGTCACGTGTCATAAATATGCGTTCCGTAACATTGTTTACATTTTGATTTTTTACTAAACTTAATTCATCTCTCATACTATTAATATTCTGTTCAAGTGAATATAATTTTTTGTCATTACTGTACTCAGACTGTACATTATTTTTTGATATTACATCGATAGACTCATTCACGGCTTGTATTTCTGTCTTATAATTGCTCTCAATTTCATTCATTTTAGATTCTATCTTATTTTGGTGTTCATCAAAGTTCTGACTGATTTTTTCAACTGTCATTACTACACTATTCAACTTACATTCAGTTTCAATGTTACATTTATTAATTTTAAATTCCATGTCATTGTTATGCTCATTCATTGAACTTATTAAATACTCGTTATTCTCATTTATCTGCTTCTCAACTCTATCTATCTGACTATCTATTTCATTAAATTTAACATCTACCTTTTGCATTGAATCATCTAACTTGGTTTCTACTTGGTTAACTCTATTGGTAAATTCTACTTTGGTATTTTCACAACGTCTATTAATCTCATTAATATCATTTTTCAATTCATTATTCAGATTTTTTAATACATTGAATTTAGCGTCAGCGTCATTTTTTAATACATTGAATTTAGCGTCAGAATCATTTTTTAATACATTGAATTTAGCGTCAGAATCACTCTTCTGTTCACTGAATTTTAACTCTAACATCGCCTGCTGCTTGTCTGAACTCTCTTTCATACTACATACCATGCTACATAAATATTTCATCATATTATTGTTATCTGAGTTTTTATTTTGAATTGGGGTTGAATGAATTCCTTCATCCATAATTCTTGATTCTGTTTCACTTATTTCTATTTCATTCTGACTCACACTTGGAGTCGAGCGTGTTTCAAAGTTACTAATGTTCGAGTCGTCGAAAACTTCGACACTCATTTTATTTACGTCATTTTCGTTATTTGACATTTTGTATTATTGATATGCTTAAATTAAATAAATTGCTTAAATGGATTAATTAAATAAATGGTGTCATTACTTAAATTTTGTAATATAATGCTAGGTCGCTATGCTAACCTAGAACATGTTTGTATCTCTGTCGATGCGGAATTCAATTAATTAATTATAATTAATTCAATTCGTCCCTGTTCGGGCGCCAATTGTGACGTATTAATCGATCACATTTATTAATTATTATTATTATTACCAAATTTCACATTAACACTTACTTACCGGCATGATAGCTTCAACAAGGTCGCAGGGTTCGATCACATGTACCTAGATACAAACATGGTCTATGGGTTACGCAAAGCACTGACACAACTCATTTATGAAGAGAATTAATATTTATTATTATTTAATCTTGAATGCTTGTAAACTCATGAAGATTCATTTGGATACATATTTTCAAAGTTGTGCAACACTAGCATAACACTTAGGAACTACAGCTTACCTTGTATATTACACAAAACACAAGTATTAACACTAATTCAAACGGAAACAGCCCAGCTTTGCCACTCTCGCATTCATTCTACATATTTGAAAGAAAAAAAAGAACCCCTTAACACATTTTCCTATAATAATGCCCCCACATCGACCACGCGGTCATCGCGCCCGTACTAAGTCCCCGTTCAGGTGTCCGAAAGAGAAACAAAACTATTAATTCATTTATGTTCACTCATCAC
The DNA here is from genome assembly GCA_034769895.1 of Magicicada septendecula. Classification (NCBI taxonomy): domain Eukaryota; kingdom Metazoa; phylum Arthropoda; class Insecta; order Hemiptera; family Cicadidae; genus Magicicada; species Magicicada septendecula. The sequence continues at coordinate 1,002,002,071 of CM068367.1, forward strand.
TGTTGTTATTTCATTTGTACACTGTTGATTAACGTTCCAAATTTTAACTGTGAGGTCGGCCGACCAAAAAAAAACTGTTAACGAAATTTAGATGGACCGCATGCGGTCGGTTGGTAAGAGGCACTGGGCAGAAGTTTTTTCTCTGTTCCCTCTCCACAGTTCTCAATACGGGAACTCACTGCCTTGGGCGTCGTCGCCGAAGCTGCGGCCCATGCTGTGCATGTTGTTTTTTTAGTCAATGTCGCATATGATCTTCTCTAGGCATTGGCTGACATCATTTAAGTGGGCTTGGCCTAAGCAACACTTCCTTAGTGAAACCAAAGGAACGAGGAAAATTTCACTCTCTGGCCATCTTGGTTTTTTGTCAGAGCGTCCTTTTGAGCGCGCTTGCGTGGGTATTCGCGCCTGTGCATCGACACACTTGCAAAGTTCTTAGAATTTTGTGGAGGTGCAAATTCTTCAGCCGCATTGCTCAACAACAACTGCGTCTCTGCCTTTGTTTCAAACTGTTGCTTAACACTGTTCTGTTACACAATGGAATGACTTTCGTTACACAATAATTTTCATAACTCCTTTTTTACAAGCCCGCCCAAAATGAAAGGAATAAAAAAATATAATTACCCCATACTGAAAGAAAAATAAAACTCCCAAAATTGACACGCTACAAGATACATACAGAGAATATACCATACGTCCTTTAATTAATTACACCTCTGCCCCAGGGTACAAAGTAGCTAAGAAACTTCAACTTACAATAAAAAATAGTATTAAATTACAAAATAATCATACCGTTAAAAACAAATTGGAATTTATAGAAAGAATTAAAAATATCGACGTTTTACCTAGCTATAAATTAGTGTCGTTTGATATATAGTTAATTTATATACTAATATACCTGTATTAGAAACAATCAAAATTCTTAAAAACAACCTAATTAAAACGGCCATATTAAATCAACAACAGATTGATGAACTTATATCATTATTACAAATCATATTAAAACAGAACTATTTTACTTACGATAATAGATTTTTTATACAAGAAGAGGGGTTAGCTATGGGTTCCCCCTTAAGTGGATTGTTGGCTGAAATTTACTTAAACTTCTATGAAAATAAATACCTGTTCTCTAATTGCAATATATTCCACAAAGCCCATTATTTCGTACACACGCTATGTAGATGATACCTTTGTGGTTTTTGATGGCACTTACAGGCAAATTTACAGGCTACTTAAATACATGAATAGCGTAAACAGTAAAATTAAATTTACAATGGAAATGGAAAATAATGAAAGTATAAATTTCCTTTCTGTACGTAAACAGAATCGCTCATTTACATTTAAAATATACAGGAAGCCAACTACCACAGACTTAACTAAATAAATAAACCTCTGCTCAACAGTCCGTTAAGGACCAAGGCGTACCGCGCGGCTTGTGTGTTAGTGTGAGGGTGTATGGCTAGTACTACGCGCCACCAGCCGCTAGTTACGGTATTCACAGCCAGGAGGCGGCGCTGTTATCTCAGCGCCTACTCAGTTTGCCTCACGACGCTGAGTGCACGCCGTACGGAACCTCCGCCGGGAATTGAACCCAGGACCACGAGCGCATCAATCGCCCGCGTTAGCCACTAGACCACCTGGAGGCTCACCACAGACTTAACTATACATGCTAATTTGTTTCATCCTCACACACAAAAAATAGCACCATTTAATGCATTAGTGCACAGACTAATGACTGTACCTTTAAGCCGTGAAGACCATCGGAATGAGGTTAAAATTATCAAATACATAGCCATAAAAAATGGTTACAAAAGTGATATGGTAGATAATTTGATTCGGAAACACAAGTATAAGCAGAATAAGATAAAAAATGACAGAGATAAAGTGCAATTTGTATCAGTCGAATGTACTAATGTGCTCCCTAATGTAATAAAAAACGAGTTCAAGAAATTAAATATAAATGTTTCATTCAGAACTGTCAATAATTTAAAAAATATATTCAGGTTAAGTTCTCCTAAAGTAATAGAAAATTGCTCAGGCATATATAAATTGCAATGTGATGATTGTGACAAGTTTTACATCGGCCAAACAGGGAGGAGATTAATTGACAGATATAAAGAACATTTACCAAAAAAGGACATCACATCAGCCAAGTCTAAATTTGCATTACATTTAATTAATGAAAATCACAACTACACTGGGTTTGCGGAGAATATGGTACCCATGCATGTCACTAACAAAGGTCGATAGACAGATGCGTTGGAAGAATTCGAAATTTATAAAGCATCCAAAATACATAAAGAAAGTTTGCTCAACTACCAGCTTTCATTTAGATCGAACACATTGTATGATACCGTATTAAAGATAAATGGTGAACTTTGCAACCAGCCCAGATGATATGTGACTGTCAGGCAGTGTGCACTGTCTTTTTAGCTGTGTGTGTGTACGGTGTTTTAATTACTTCACTTTTAACCATTGTGTTTGTTTTATTCGTTCGTGTGTGTATGTGTTTTTAATCATTTCACCGACGACTCCTATATATTAGGAAGAAGAAGTTTTACCTGATGATGGGAATTTAATTCCCGAAACATGTAGTGGAATATTAAACTACAAGATCAGTGACAGATCAGATAAGGTATATTTTAAATTAATTGAAACAAATTGCAAATTGAGGATTTAAAATTTATTAATTTAAGTTTTGTCATGAAACAAAACTGTTTAAGGACACTGTTACTACTATTGCCTGTAAGTGTTACCACAATTTGGAAAAGATTACATTCAGTGACAGAACTAAAATCAATAAACAACCAGAAATCATTTTATTTGACTGTGTAAGAAAAGTTCAGGAAGCTTGGGATAACATAACTGAAACGCAGATTCCAACTGTTTTAAAAAGCTATATTCAACAATCTGCAGGGTTCATTTGAAGATCTACTTGACATTCCACTAGATGTATTTTAAGTGTGCCAGATGATATAACACAACAGCGTTACACGGTTACACTTTGGTAGGTGGAAACTTGTGAATACCCAACTGGTGCAGTGAATACACTGCAAAACAAAACTGACGCTGGTTCAGCTGATGATAATGATGATGATGTGAATGAAGTAGTACCCATACTATCTTCAATATAGCATGAAGTTACAACTATCCTTGATTTGGTAAGACAATTTGTAGAATCAAAATCATTCTTCTAGGTTTATAGATTTTATATATCAGAATTGGTTTATTTGCAGTGACTGAGTTAAAAAGTTGGTTGACTACAGAGCATCAACTGAAACAACAATAAACAACAAAAGCTTTTTAAATTTAAGACTGAAAACTTTTTCAATAATGTGAACAATACAGAGCAGGTACAGTGCTTGTTTCTATAACAGACATGTTTCTTTAATTAGTACCTAAGGACTTGTATTACTCTAATGTAGTAAACATTTTTAATTTATTATTCTAAAATATTACTATTAATAAACTGTGACTGTAGTTGTCTTACAACAGTGGCATGGCATGGATACATCCTGTTGCCAGTTGTGATAGGTCTAAAACTTAACCTAAAAATTAATTCGAATTTTTTCTTGTACCGTCTTCTTTTTACACCATATTCTATCAATCGCTGGGAAAAGAAGAGGGTTCCAGTTCAAAGGGATCTGACTCTCATTATACTTACACAGAATAAATCAGAACACAAATAATCGAATTAAAAATGATAAAGATAAACAGAGAAACACATGACTAAATGAACAAAACACAAATAGGTACGTAGTATCTGCTGCACGCCAGTTCTGAAAACGAACATAGCTCCTAACTCAGCGTTTTGCCGGTTTATACAGTGGCAACACATTGGGTGGACGAATGAATGTGTCCCCCCTCCACAGTTTGTACAGTGACAACTACAATGAGGTCAATGACCATACGCAGTAAAACATTGCCGATGCCTGAGCCGGGAACACAAGACGGTGCAAGTGCCCAGCAGTTCAAAAGCAATGCTATGCTTTTCTTCAAGTTTCCCTACTAATATTGTTCAGATTTCAAATTATTCAATAACTAAAGTATTTATTCTGTGAAATAATTAATATTATTTTCTCTTATTTCCAGTATTGTTGGTGCCGGCAACAGCGGTTACATGGACGCCACACTACTGCCTTACAAATACAGTATTTCAAAATAATACATGTAAGTTTATAATTTCAATCATTAATATATGTTTAATAAATAATATTCTTTTTGTAGTAAAACCCTGCTAATTCAAAATTCAAGGAACCATAAAAAATATTGAGATAATGAAATTCTGTATTAGATTTTTATGTATAAAAACAAATATTGTCTGATTTACTTTTAATCTAAAAATCAAGATTTGTAAAGTATTTAAGCATTTTTAACACGCACTGAATACTGAAATTTAATATATGTGATACATATTAGAACAGAACATTTCAGTCACTTAAAATACATTTCAAATAATTTATTACATTACTGTAGCTGAAAGACATAAATTGTGTATTATACTTCATGATATACATTATTGGTGGGAAGAAAAAAAAGGTGTTACTTTTGTCTGTTTTTTCCTTTCCCTTTGTTTAACTTCAGGAACAATATCATCTTTATTTATCTTGCTGCTAATGATTATATCATCCACAACAGACACAGAAAATGGTCTAATAGAGAGTTCATTCTAATTTTCGGGTTCATTTTCATGTGTTACATTTTCCTTCATAATTTCAGCATTTGCTGAAACATTTTCATCACATTTGCTAAAGACGTTTTTCTTAAAACAGTTAGCTGTAGTTTCATTTTTAGCGTTCTTTAGAACTTTTAAAATCATGCAGTTGGACTCTAACAAATTTATTAATGGACTTAAATTCAAAAAGGTATTAGCTAAACTTTGTTTGTCATCAGTTTTCTGTAATTATATGTCATAATTTCTAATCACAGCTTGGTCCAACAGATAGCACAAAGACATCATATTTAGAGGTATTTGGCAATGTGGTAGCCATTGCATTAAACATTTTAGGATGTGCAGACAGGATGACTTTTGTTAACAAACAGGATGACTTTTCAATTTAAAATTTTACGACTAATTTGAAAATGCACTTTTGTAGCATACTGAAGTCATCCAGGCTTTCTTATTTACTATTTATACTGCAGAAAATGTCTACATTTTTAAAGCAGGAAGGACAGGCTGCTTCTCCCCGTCATCAGTGACTTTTCTGACCCATCCATATTTCTACCCACTAAAATTGTTACATGCTCTTTCACTTTTCCTTCTGGAGCACGGTTCACTTATCAGTGTATCTGTTCCATCAAGAGTACAGTTGAAAAACTGGCATCATCAACATTGAAAATATTGTGGTATAATATTTTTATAAGTCTTTTAATTTTTAATTTCATGTTGGATGTCAATTTCTACAGATGCCTTATCCCCCTCCACACACACACACACACACACACACACACACACACACACACACACACACACACACACACACACACACACACACACACACACACACACACACACACACACACACACACACACACACACACTTCATTATTCAAAAATTCTGGCCTTCTAATGTGTATTTTCTTTCTACCACCATCATAATTATTTAACAAAGTTTTCTTAATTTTTTTAAGGTAAATTTAAAGCATAATGTACTCTTTACTGTTTTCTTCCTGCACCCAGATTCTACAGCTCTCACTGTAATTTTCAGCTTTTTGTTTCAGCTTAAAGTTTTGTATTTTTCAACTGCTGAGTTTTTGAATGAACTGAAGTTACTATACGCTCACTAAACAGAGAGAAATATAAACCACATTTAAAGAAATACAGAATTTTTATACTGTACTGTATTCTTCAGGACTTGCACAAATTATGTCAAAGGTTCTTTAGAATTACTGTACAACATATAATGCTGTGAACAGTTTTAGTGAAAAGCTATCGCCTTACTATATTTCTTTTTTATTGCTGTTTTAGTTGATAGAGTGTGTAACTTAGGATCTCGGTGGTTTTCTACCTTGCACATGAAAAGTTGTTAAGGGAAGATGGGACTTCACTAAATAGGCTAACAAGAATATGATGTTTTCTGTTCAAAGTGGCTTTTCAGTTTAGAGTAATGCCATTTGGAATCTGAAATCTGCAGTTTTAAAAGGCTGAAGGTTCTAATTCTTTGAGGCTTACCATGGAAGATCTGACTTGAATACACGGATGATTTTATTATTGTTACTGGATGGTAATTTAGAAAAAAACATTTACAACACCTAAAGGAAGTTGTGACTACACTCCATGATGCATAACTGAATCAGAACAATATACTCAATTACAGACGGAATTATAATATGAGTCATTTTGTAAGTAAGAACGTTAGACCACAACAACCATGTAGGTCTAAATTCCAACACCTCATGAGGTCAACTGTTTGTCATAGCTCTTGCAACAGCTGTTTGCTAGCTGTGTATCAAATTTCATTGTTGTAGTTTCATTAGGTTTGTTTTTATAACCATATGTGATGGATAGCTCAATAGAAAGTTCCGTTGATTGTGAATTTACCTAATACTCCAAAAATTGTGCCTACAAGTTTTTTTTTAAATAAATAGCTTTACAACTATTTAATAAAGACATCACTTTAAGTGAGAAACAGTTTAATAACACACGAGTGAGAAACAGTAAATATGAGTACTGTACATATTACTTTTGTACATCAAAAAACTTGTATAAGTCACATATTTTATTAAGCAAACAACTTTGAATAAGCGGTATGTTGATCTGAAATTAACAAGTAATTTATAATACCATTTAAGAATATATTATTCATATCAAACGCAATATTGAAATATTATGTCATACATTACTAAAATAATACAGTACTTACGGCTTCTTTTTCTGTAACAGGAAATCTGTCAGATCTCAGAGTGTGTAAAACTTGATGGTACAAAAGTTCTTTTTCAACAGGATCATCAAGATCCATGTACTGATCCAGGAACAAATGTTTTTTGAATAGAAACAAGTGATGTTGCTTACGTATTGGTTTGTTTGGCAATGAATTTGAGTTGCTAGCATTTGCATTTCTATAACGTTCCCATTTGGACATGACATCTGCAACTTTATCATCTGCTGATAAACTCCTTTCTGTATTTCCAAATACTTCATAAATAGCATAACCTGTTAACAAAGCGTATATTTCACAATCTTTTTATTGTAATTGCAACTTGATTGTGACATCAAATCACTTGATTGTAACATTGTCTATTAAGATAGTTCTATATTTTTGAATTTAAATTTGTTTACAAAGTTACTTATTGATCTTAAATATGTTACTGAGAAGAAGAAATTTTACTGTTTGTAACAAAGTAAGTAATGTTAACTTACATTATGGTACAACTTAATAACAAATAACTCTAAAAGTAGCCTGCTTTTTAGGGAAGGATTATTTTTCAATGTTCATCTTTCTACAGAAATTTTGTAAAGAAATTTGCAGAAATCTGAAGTCTTAAATTAAGTGGAATTTTGATTTAGTGAATCAATCTCTTTATCTATCGATGAACGAATGGTGAATCTAGATTTGGACAGACACATGAGTATGAGTAGTGTGAAAAGACCACTGTGTACTTTAGGACTGACTTCGCAGTATTGCACATTTGTATTAAAGAATGTGTACATATTGTTCCTGCAAGATTATATCAAGTCATTTAATAACCACATGACACATATAATTAGAAATACTTCATATTCGTATCCGAACCACAAATGGATTAAGTAATTAAATATTACCTGAATATTTAATAATAATAATTTAATGAATAATAGTCTTGTGGTTCACTTGTTTTATATTAAAACACAACGCGTTTCGGAACTAAAGTTCCATCCTCAGGTTGTTTTCCTCGTTAGAGGTCGTCACAACATTAAGACACAAAACACAAAAAACAACATTTAAAACACATATATAAAACAATCATTAGCGCGCGAGAATAATGGTGCACACCGTGAGGAAGCTACAATGACACTCAAGAACATATAATTATAATTCTTATAAATATAACTATGGATAATTATAACTCTGCTGTAAGTTGTTACTGCAGCCTAATTACATCTCCACTTGGTAAATAAACATTTCTGTACATTCTCATTCATGAAGGATTTTTATTTAAAATCTTAAGTTATTTAAAGTGAGGTCTATTAAAGGATATACTGTATAAGCTAATATTTGTCTTTTTTTAGTATAGATGTTTTTACAAAGAGTGAAACTTCTTCTGTCCATATTGAGGGAAGTTCTTATTTAACATTATAATTCAATATAAAAGTAAACTTGGAAGTTAAATGTTTTGGGGGTGATAAAGTCTGTCAATGAAAAACATTATTACACTAATATTTGTTTACATTTAATTTTGATTATTAATTACAGAATTAAAACATGACAAATGATTTCCTGTGATGAGGTACCATATACCCCTTATATGGCCCAAAAGATTAGACCGTAGAAAGGGAAATAGACTTACTGAAGCCATATTATGAAGTAAAATGCAAAATTATAAAGAACACAAAGAAGGGGAATGAATGGAAATTTTAGAGGAAAGAATATTAAAAATTAAAAGTGACAGAATAATGTTATAGTATGGAAATTTATATATGGAAATAGATTTTTGACAACAAAAAGATAAATAAAATTACTTTGAAAGCAGAAGGAAGATATGCAGAAAGCATTACAATTATTTTGTGTAAACAAAAGAGTGCACAAAAGAGTGGTAGTAATTTATTTAAATCAAAGTGATGAAAGAAATTGTATACAATAAGACCCTAATTTGCTTTTTATGGAGTGTGGAAATGTAGAAGAAAAAATTAAAAGGTAGATTAAAAGTAAAGGACCTGCACAAAGATAAAAAATGTACAGAGCATTTAATCCTATAAACCAAACTAAAGAAAAATAAATACAGGTAATAATCTAGTAAGAAACACAGTAAACCAATGAATGTAACAGGTAACATGTGTGTGGTACCAGTACATTGAAAATAAGAGATAGACGAGAAAAAACTACATACATGAGCATGGATAGTAGTGAAAAAAATAAAATGTACTTATAGGAGGACACTAACGGGAAACCCAAACTAGTGTTTAATTTTTAGCATACTTGTATTATGTTTTTTTTTTTTTGGACCAGGGATTGTCCGAGATGAAGGGCATCCCCATCACCCGCTGTTGTGCCGCATCCCGAGGATCTGTAGAGCTCCTGCCTATTGTGTGTGTGTGTGTGTGTGTGTGTGTGTGTGTGTGTGTGTGTGTGTGTGTGTGTTAAATATATTGTTCAGTAAATTGTATGTTCTACTTAAACCACAACACATTAGTTTTACATTGTACACACATTTTTAGTCCTACTTTAAATTTTATTACAGATGAACAAAGTCAAAACTATAATTTTAAACTAAAGACTTAAGCCTACCCATTGCAGATTCACGTAATCCAATTTTCTTCTTTACTAGTTCCATTACATCTTTAGCAGTGGCTGAAGGATGAAATTCAACTGCATGGTACTGGCCATCCATGAAATGAAATCTTGCATAAATAGGCCTGCGATTGATTGTGCACATAATTTCCTCTCTTGACGGTGGCCACTGTCTCCTTCTCGTTCCTTGTGTTTTGTATAAGCACTATATAAAAATAATATGTAAAATTAGTTTTTATTATTTTTCAAGTAAAATCGTAGTCTTATAATAAATATGTATCATACAATAATTGATTAAATAACATAACTATTTTGATAAACTTTTTTGAAGATTATGTGAACTTTTTCAATTATCATTCTGTTATTTATGATTCCTGTTGGCCTTTGGCACTTTAAATTTGTATTGTTGTGTGTGATTGTGGTGTGTATATTAGTAGTTTGTGTATTTTCGATGTTGAGTGATCGGAAAATTGTGTCATGTTTTGTATTGATTTGGATTTGTTCAGGTATTAGTTTGTTTTGTGTTTTACGTTTGTATATTTGTAAATTTTCCCAAATGTTCATTATGGTTGCTTTATGTGGTACGTGTTTTATTAGTGTCATGTTGGTTATGTCTGGGAATTCATGTCCAGTGTTTACTGCATGTGTGGCCAAATTAGATTTATATATTTCTGGTTTTTTGTATGTGTTTAGATGTTTAAAATAACGTTTTTTCAGTTGTTTTTTGTTTGTCCTATGACACAATTTTCAAAGCACTCAACATCAAAAATACACAAAATACTAATATATACACCACAACCACACACAATAATATCAATTTAAAGCGCCAAAGTCCAACAGAAAACCACAACAACCAACCAACACACAAATACTTCACAAGAGTCAAAATTAGGAAGGCTAAGGATGGGAACACAAAGCGTCCCGAAACATGTTCCAAATAAGAAAAAAACATCTTGAGGTATGTCATTATAAATATTAAATATATTATATACATCAAGAAATAGACTATAGCAAAAAGTGTTCGAATATATTATTTTAAATACACAAATGATAAACTGACAACAACATACATTAAAGTGACATCACCAGTTTTTTAGGTCATACGTGCATTTGTTCATATGAACAATTTGAATTTGCGTGTTTAGTTTCCCACACACTTTAGCAGAATTCATGTGCTTCAACTGCACATGTCATTGGTGAGACTGCGGCCATAGCGTTCTAGAGACTCAATTTCTCCCTTTATGTATTGAGCACTTCTTTATTGTTGATGAAGCTGTTGTGATAGGAAAATATTTTAAACTAATGTGTGTGTGTGTTTAAAATAGTAAATTTATACATTTCCTGGCATTCACATGACAAAGTTTGTACATAATTAATCCCAGTACCCTCCAACCTATGACACTGTAAGTAACTTTTATTTCTTCTCTTTTTATTGGAAGACATTTGTTATAAACAACATGTAAAACATATTCTGCTTCCATTTTGATTTAAATATTCAAGAACAAGTATTAAAGTACACAGTAATTAAATATCTGATATATCCCATTCTACAAAAACAACTGAACGTGATATATGCAATGAATAATGTCTAGTTCTGAAGTTGATACAACTAAGAGCAGGGCTGTGTAATTCTGACTGTTCCTCAAACCTTCCTGATGACACTCCTCACTAACTAGCAAGATTCAGAGTTACTATGGCAAGCCTGCTACAGGGCCATCCAGTACCCCATTCAGTAACTTCCCAATTCAAATCAAGATTTTTCCAACAGATTTAGTATTTTAATAGGTACAGTGACAATCACTCTGACTGGTGAGCAGCAGGTCTATCCACTAGCATCTCAATCAGAGTAGTTGCCATTTGTTACTACATGGCTGCAGTGGCACCTCATCAGATGATGCAGGTGAACCTGCACTGCTTCACCTAAAATAACTGGTTCAATGTGTTTTTTCTTTACTCTAAATTAATTTCATTTTGGGGGGTAATTTTATACTGAAATTTACTTTTTTCAAATTAAATTTTATCTGTGAAATTAGGAAAACATTTAGAAGTATTGCAGGTACGTTATAGAAGCTGCAGTTCACTGCAATTATGTACTAAACACATAGAGTACGCAGTTAAGCAGATCATAGAAGCAGGCTTCTCCATTTATGAAATCTGTCTTAGTTGTGATGTCATTAGGAATACATTAAACATAATAGGTATTCAACTTTTGAATGGTTGTGTGGCAGTTATTATTTGAGTAAACTTTTTTGTATGTCCTGATTAATCATTAGTGTTAAATCAAGTGTATGGAATAAGAATGGTTTTGATGATTTCGGTAACGTTACTCATGCTCTTTAGAAACATAAAGGTTCTTCTGAGCACATGCGTTGTGCATTGAGTTTTTTAAAACTAATGAAAAGTTTAAGTTCATCAAGGATGGTTTGTAGGAGAATTCTAGGCTGTTTATTAAACAGTTCAATGACAGTGTTCGGCTTAACAGATGTTTCATGCAGCTGCGTATTTGTGCAGTTCTTTACTTGGGTAAACGAGAATTAGCATTTCGTGGTCAACATGAAGACTTTATTATCTATTAATCGCAAAAAGATTAAAACCTTCATGCCGATACGCCCTGTAGTTATTCAAGAACACTACAAAAAAATCTCACTCATCTTTACCTGCAATTCTAAGACTATTCCCTGCCGGTAGCAGGCCACATCTAGGACCACCTTAAATCATGGTCCCCATGGTGGGAGTTCTACTGAAGCTTGGAATGCAGCGTCAAGCCCTCCATAGCCCTTGACCTCTCTAAGACTATTCAAAATGAAATAATTGATTGCATTTAACAATATATTGATGAGCATGTCAAAAAGAAAATAGAAGATTGACTTTTTTCCATTAAAGTGGATGATTCAACAGCTATTGTCCACAAATCTCAATATAATTAGATATATTGTTCTTGGAGGAAAGAGTTTTGGGATTTTATAATGTTATTTCCAGTTGGATTGCCAGAACACTGTTTAACGTTAAGGTCCCTCAAAAAATTTGACTATAAATCAAAACTTATTGCCCAGTGTTTTGATGGTGCAAGCGTTATGTCAGGGGAATAAGATGGCCTTTAGGTGAAGATAAAAGAAATAGTGCCACAAGCAGTTTTTGTTCAATGCTTAGCACATCATTTGAATTCAGTGCTAAGACAAAGTTGCAACAGCCTTTCAAAGTGTCAGATATTTTTTGCAACTGTTAGTGGTTTACCTGCTTTTTTCTACAATTCTGCTAAGCAACTAATGCAGTTGATATAGCTGTTGAAAGACAGATACACAACTTCCATTCCAACTTCCATTATTACGCCATGGGCGCCTAACTAAAAACTTTTGAGTACTACATATAACAAATGGGAGTAATTGCAAGAAGTATTCACTCAAATTGTGAATGATTCAAATTACAATGAAGCATCAATTAGGCAGGGTGATGACTTTTTAAATAATTTAATGATTTCGAATTTACACTTTTGGTTTTCATTTTAATGGCATTTTTGGAGCTATGGATGTTGTCTCCAATGTGCTACAAAAGAATTCATTTGACATTAATTTCTGTATCTTCCAAATTATAGTTACTTAAAAAACTATAAACAGCAAAAGAACTGAGGATGCGTTCATAAAAATTTTTGAATTAGCTGCTTTGAAAACAACAGTTACAAGTGAATATCATGAGTGGCAGAAAAGAGTTACACTTACATGAAAACATTTATTTATAAATACAACATTTTTTACTATGAAATTTTAGATACCCTTTCACTACAAATAACCACACATGTTCAAGATGTGGAAAAGTTCTCCACAGATACATTAAGTAACTTAAATTTGTGCTACCCTAATCTGTTTACTGATTTCCAAAGACTGAAAAATGATTTACAGTTGGCTTATGAGGACGAGCAGTTCAGATGAATGGAATTACAACATTTTATGGAACTTTTAGTTGACAACAGGAACATCTTAGAAGCTTATAAACTTTTTCTTTAACAGTAAGAATTCCATCCACTAGCATTTCCATAGAATGAAGTTTCTCTTGCTTAAAAAGAATGAAAACTTAACTTGCAATATAATGACAGAGAACATACTTCCTAATAGCCATTTTTAGAAACAAACAGGGCCAGGAAAAAAGAGGGAAAGAGGGAAAAAGAGGGAAGTTATTACAGGCTACAAAAATGGCATAGATAGATATACACAGACATCATATTACCCTTGTGGTAGAAAACTATTCATTAGTATAAAAACTGTATAAATACCACAGATGAGCTTGACACTGTCATAGTGTCATACTTGGATACTGTCATACTTGCATAACCAGTATGTACAGACCAGACATTTCCATGATTTCAAATTAGGTATAAACAAGAATTTATTGTATTCACATGCTATACCATTAGCATGTCTGACTACACACCATTAGTAAAACTGACAAAATGGTAAAAGAGGTAGCAAAAAATTTCAAAAACTATTTTTGCTTTTGAGCTGCACTATTAGTTTAGTATAATTCGTTTAGATAAAAAAATTGATGGTAGTAAGTGTAACTCTTTTCTGCCACTAATGGTATTCACTTGTAACTGTTGTTTTCAAAGCAGGTAATTCAAAAATTTTTATGAACGCATCCTCAGTTCTTTTGCTGCTGTTTATGGGTTTAACAGGTAGTCAACCTGTTAATAATATATAAATAGAAAACATAAACTACATTAATGGGGGGAGGGGAGAGATTGGGGAGATGCATCACATTTCAGAACTAAGTGGATGATGATTATGGTCAAGATCTAGGCTCATTGTAGACTGTAGTGCCATGAGTAAAATGAGATAATTACAGCCATGGCGTACATACAACCTTTAAATAGTGCTACTAAAACAAGGAAGCATCACACACACACACACACACACACACACACACACACACACACACACACACACACACACACACACACACACACACACACACACACACACACACACACACACAATGAAACACTTCCACATACCAAAGGGCTTGCTTACTTTTGACAACAATAATAGAAATTAAAACTACAATTTTTTTACCTTTTCTGCAAATCTAGCATATTTTCCTTCTTCTGTAACACAGTCACCAGCACAGCGTTTAAGATGTGCAATTAAATACTTTCTTATCATTCGTTGGGGAGGTAAGATTACAGAACAGGCTAATGATAACAGAGCCCAATGTCGGAGGTTTACTCTAGAATTTGGATCAGGATGTTCTGTTGTTTGTTTAATCAGCTGTAGATAAAGTTCACCCAATAAGTTTTCCTTATGCATTGCTCTTTCCATAATGCTCTGAACAAGAGTAATGTGTTCATCTTCAGCACGGCGCACATTTTCTCCTGAAAAAATTAAGTAAAACCATTCTATCACAGGACACCCATTATCTAATATCAAGAATACTACATAAATTTTCACAGTGACTGGCTAAAACTACAGAAGTCATAAAGGAAGAAACAGATTGAGCTATTATAACTTTTTACCTTTCCTCTCTTATCACTCTCTCTGTTCTGCCCCACAAATACACAGCTGTCTTTCATAAAATGATTAAAATCTTGTTATCATCATAATCAAAATAAAAATGATAATTGGTTTTGGTTTCTTAAGCCTATCTGGTGGTATGTTCATGTGGTTAAAGTATTATGCCTCTGCCTACAAAGTCAAGCATCATGTGCATCACAGCAGTCAGTAGCCAGGGACATCTACACTCAAAAGGGTAGATGGAGAGAGATGGTTATATTAAATTATATTACATTTTTACGCTTCATGTTTATTGATAAGTCAGCAACACATTAAATAAACCACTCTTACAATCAGAAAGTTATTTTTAAAACTGTTAAATAAATGCTACAAAAATCCAACTACTAATTGTGTTCTCAGTGTTTTTCAAAACATTTCAATTTTTTTAAGCATAGGGCGACTAGTCTATGGTAAGTCATTTTACTTCTGCAAGTCATAACTGTTTTAGCACTTTAGAAGAATGAGGAAAAGGAAGATAAGAAAACCATAAGAGGAAGACCTCAACAAAATCCAATAATGAATCCTAATTTTCTCCATCAGGATGCAAAAAAGGCACATTTTTTAACATATTGGAAATTAGTAGCCAGGATAACATGCTGGGATATTAAGATGTGGCTGAAGTGTAGTACTGGCCACACTACCTTCACAGTATGCCAGACAGCTCACATAAGGCAGCTAAATGACTTTAGTGGTATAAAAAACGAGCCTAATTTTCTGGGTAGTTACCCTGAATAATCTCAAAGCTATTATGATCATAATATTTATGTGATGTGTTCTCTTCATGAAAGCCAATAACAAATATTGTGAAGGGGAGACGCACACACACACATATGGGCATGTATTTTTTCCATGTTTTTATTATAGTGTCATAATAATACAGGAAGTAAAAGAAAACTGCAGGACACAATGAAAAATTTTTTGAACCAACCAGGTATGTCTTTTCCCTCTTTCTGTGGCTTATTACTGAATGTAAGTTATGTATTTTTGTATACAGGACAAGATATGAAGACACCTTTCTTTACAGGACACAATATTTATAAATTGAATAAACATATACATAAATAAAGAAAGAATAAATTATACAAAAGATAATTTACAATAAATAAGTAAAATATATAAATTAAACAAATAAAAAGAAAAATCACAATGTCCCCTTTATTTGTATTGTGGACAGATATTAGTGAATCTTTTCATGGCACATCTTGGCTCTGGGAAAATTACTGATATCATAAAAACCATTATTATTTCAGATTCCTTTAGCCCTGTCAAACTGAACACAAGGGCAGCATTACAGTCTGTTCCTTGACTTGCATGCAGTTAACCATTTAGAAGAAGAAGAAGAAGGAGAAGAAGAAGAAAAAGAAGAAGAATACTGTTTTAAAATTCCTTAATGTTTCTTTCTTTGTACAAAAATATCTGGAGTTGCCTATGTTTCATTATTAATTGTTACTTTATTTTCAAAACTGGAGCTTCCAAATGAAACAAAGAATAATCAGTCAAGAACACAGGACTGAGAGAGCTAATCAGCACTGCTACACACCGCTGACCTGCTTATATTAATCCCACTGCTTGTCTCAGCACTCTCCCCTAAGCTTTACTGTAAGGGACCAGTTTACTCAACTGAGTTCCTTAACATATTTTACTCTTCAAAACACTGTCAAACTACATTGATGATTAAACTCTTTTATAATTTACTACATGTCTTTCACTAATGAAAACAATTATGTTAGATTAATAACTACAATACAACTATACATAAGAAGCAAATGAGAATTAAATTTACTGATGACAGAATGCCTGAGCTTGGCACATGTGTAACAGCACATATGGACAAGCCTGCAGGCACCTAGTACTCTCTTCTAGGAGAGTTTATAAAACTCAAGTGCTTCCAATCCTAATGTGCTGTCAGTGGGGACATCAGTAGTGCGAATAGCGTTCAGTGTTGTGAGTCAAATTTCATCAAATTGAGATAATGAGTAGGTTAATACTTTGTATTTTATTTTTTAATTCCATGATAACATACAAATTTAATGTCTTTTAACATAAAAGTTAACACAAAATAACTTAACCATAATGTCTGTGTGCTAGCCTAGTCCCCTAGTCCTGTTGACGGCACAGGAATGGGACCAACTGTCAATACAAGATCACATGTGTAGATTGACAGAATGATTGAAACATATACATTGTTACATTATACTTCAGTAGAGGCCTAGTATACGTATCAGTAAAAATCATTAGTAACATAATTGTCACACTGTGTTGGGTGTGTGCTATTGTAGATTAGTGATGTATCCAAGTAATATGTAAAAGATTACTGTAATGGTGATTCAGTGACTTTAGAGATTAGTTCATAATTACAGGACATTTTAAATAGTTATAGTTCATACTAGGATTTTATAATATGTTTGAAAAATAACTGATGAATTATGTGTAATTTGGATTAATATACCTAATAAAGTTTGTGGTGGTTTTACTATCTGCAGTTCAGATTTTCTTCGATCCTAAATGTCAGAAAAATCTAAATTGTTACAACATTGGTAGTTTTAATCTACATCTAGATTTTTCAATAACACATGAATAGACACTTCAACACTGGATCAATTTTCAATTAGAGGTATTTTTTAAACTGACTGACACAACTTCACCATAAACAGCAATAGACAACCACTGTCACATACTTTAGATGGGTTTGAATGTTGCAACAAAACAGGATCAGGATCATAACATAATCGAATTTCTATCCACATGGCAGCACTACTGTACCTTACTTTTGAAACCACCCTTGTAATAAATTTCAAGTTTTAGTCAAAAAATAAAAGGATAAAATAATTTCACTTATATACTATTAATAAGCTAATTATCAGGTTAATAATGCCACTACAAAATTACAATCCTTACTTATTATAAAATGTTTCTTGCATGAGAAAAAGGAAATGCACATGAAAATATGAGTAGTCCATCTCACAGCACACACGGAAGACCCTTTATATAAAAAAGTTAATATAATGATATTTCAAGTTATTTTATCAATCCTCTCCTATTGTAATAAGTGTTTATAACTGAAATATTATGTTGATTTTCTTACCATTCTGTCCAAGTCCTGCATAAGTAAGTATAATCTGGAAAATTTGCAAAGCAATTTGTTCATCAACTTCAGGCATTTTACTCAAACTCTGAGTGATAGGTTGTTTACTAAATGCCCAATATGGTAAAGAAAAGCCTTTGTATACTTCTGAGACACCTCCATGTTCTGCTCTAAGTTTTTCTAATCCATGTTTGCTTAACCTAACAGCATAAAGGTATGTTATATTTGCAAATGATACACTCCATGCTTACAGTACTTGTCTGTGTTAAGATTACTTAAAATCAAAAATTAACATTTTTTGGTGAAATTTTTCAATCAAGTCTGAAAGCAGCACAGTACTTTCAGAAAAATACAGACTGACAATAATCACATGTATTTTTTGTAAAGCACATTAAGTAGGTAATACACTTTGTGTACTTTAAATACGAGGGCTGTCCAGAAAGTAACTTACGTTTCAGTGTGGGCAGCAATGGGGAGGGGCTAGCGCCACCATCTTGGTGACATGGGAGGCACGACTCGGTATGAATCCAGCTCGGGCCGGTATAGGTCTGCGTTATGTTTCTGTGCTTCAATAATAATTTTTAAAATGAGTGCTGCGGTTGAAAATCCCATGAGCTGTGAAGTGTGCTCAGTAATACAAGCAGAAAACTGCAGACCGGTGGACATTCATCGGCGACTGTGTGAGGTGTATGGGAAGAATGTAATGAGTGAGGGAGGAGTAAGGCAGTGGTGTGTTCTGTTTAAAAATGGCCACACCAATGTGCACGATGATGAGCGGAGTGGCGGGCCGAGTGTTCTTACTGACAAATTGGTGGAGAAAATCAATAAAAAAATCTGTGAAAATCGCTGCTTTACAATTACTGAGTTTCTTCAAATTTCACGTAGTTTGCTTCATGAAGTTGTCACGATAAAGCTTGATTACCATAAGTTTTGTGCGCGATGAGTCCTGAAAATGGCATCAGCATTGTCATTTCTTCATGCCTACGACAAGGATGGTGATTCTCTACTGGACCGTATTGTAACGGAGGATGAAACCTGGGTTAGGTACGTTAATTGTGAAACAAAAAATCAATCCATGGAATGGGGCCATACTCGCTCGCCCAAAAACCGAGGAAGTGTGTGCAGACCTTGTCAGCAAGGAAAATGATGGTGACAGTTTTTTGGGACAGAAAAGGGGTTCTCCTGGTAGAGTTTATGGAACGGGGTACCACAATCAACTCCGAGGTTTACTGTGAAACCTTAAAAAAGCTGCGGAGAGCAATCCAAAACAAGCGACGCGGTAAGTTGAGCTCCGGGGTATTGTTCTTCCACGACAACGCCCGACCGCATACAGCATCACGAACGCAAGATGTAACGGTACAGAATGGGTGATAAAGAATTTTAAGAAATATTAATTCATCTATTGTACAACCTTTGGGGAACCTCTGTTTAACCAAGAGACATGTAAGTTTATTATGAAACATCAGACTGTTTATGTCTAGACAGCCCGGCTAAACGAGTTATGCAATCGTCTGCAACTCATGCTGCCTCTGAATTATAGTAAAACATAATTACCACAAGCCAGTTTTTCATCAGGAGGCCACAGTAGTCAGTCATCGCTAGACCACTAAAATAGACACAGCAGAGCCGCGCGAGGCAGTACAGGAGTGTGCGGTTCTAGTAACTATTAATCAGTGTGCGAACAATACGGCAGTCAACTCGTATCTTTCGGACCGTGTGGTCATAAAAAACAACAAGTGCTCGAGCATAATTAACGTCGGCCGACAAAATGTTATAAAATGTAATCTAAAATAGTAGTGAACTACTGAATAATGATCGTACAGCTACAGTGATAAACTTATAAACGTTTAAATACAAAAGTTAGGAGGGACCAGTGAAATAGCGAATAACACGTGGCGGTGGTGAAACCTTTTGGAACGCCTTCGGATTGGTTAAGTACCATGTAATATTACATTTTACTTACCACATAATAATTAATACAAACTCATCTTTGCTTACCTTGTGTCGTTTAGGGTTCGTCACACGAACTTGTGATATACCTAGTACGTGACGATTCACATGTGCGAGCAAGCATCAGCGCACTTGTGCACATTCCAGTGAAATAATTTGTTTTCAAATAGTGAAATAAATCTAAGTCCCTTACCAAAGATTCACATTTCAGTTAATTTACATCATCTCTTCCATTAATTAATTTAATCGCAATTTTCAAAATTCCAAAATCTTTTAAATGAATTTACTTTATAACTCCTCTTAACTAGATGCTAATAATCAAAATAAACAACTTATTTCTATCATAAATTCCCTTATCATTACATTTGGTTACAAAACATATAATGTGAACACTATGAATCGGTTAATACATTATCAATACACACAATCAGCAATATATCCTGAACATGAAAACACAACACAAAATGTACTTTAAAACAAATTAAAATTAAATTTTTTTTTTGTATGAATTTAAATTCCAGAAACATCTATTTTGACAATTAATAAAAAAAAAATTATTTAATTACATTAATTGACAAAAGAATCCATGAATCAATTACCAGAAACATACTACATCTCTAACACCAGTCATCAGCTGATGTCTCATTCCCAGGTGAATGACCTTACTTCAGTCATGCTAAATACAACTAACACAAATACACAAAATTATACAATGTAAAATACACAATACATGTTTATAATTCCTACACTCTAACCAGTACCACATAATAAAACATAAACATTCATAAATAATACAAATCTCATTCCATTAAAATAAACACCTTATTTGCATCTGAAAAAATTTGCAAACATTTCAATTTTAGGTTTAGTTTCAAATTCTATTAATTCTTTCACTTGTTACATTTATTATTAAATTTCAATTATGAATTTCTATTAACTATTAGCATCATCAATTGGTTTGGGTGATTCTCAGTCATTCACAATGATTTGATTTATTGAATGGGTATTTAAATATAACCTTACCCCATTCTTCCTTCTAACAACCACTAACAGATTTATATAGGGTGACACCAATCTCTCACTAATATTTACTTCCATTAAATTCTCTAACTCACCTTAAATCATTCTCCTCTGAGAACCAAATACCTGCTACCCTCTTTGTACCTAGGATGTGTGTTCCCTTCCCGTATACTCATTCCCTTATTAGTTCCTGGCCCTTTCCAGGTAACTCCGCCAAACCCCATTTTAAACTATTCACCTCCCGCCACAACGCCTGTCATTGAGGACTCCTTACCACACCACCCTCTTTACAAAATTTCACCACCACCTGTTTACTCTCCAATTACATTACTCTCACTTTCTCTATATACATGCACTATCGCTACTGTGTCCCTACTACTGACCCGTTCCTGTATTATTTTTATTCCAGAAATTCTTATTTTGTCTAACATCCATTTAAAATTAACTCTGACTGACTTAATGCCTTATTGAAATAATTATTATCACCCAAACTCCATCTTTTGCAACCTTTTACATTAAGTTAACCATTGAAATTACACTAGAAAATTCATAATTACCTCAAATAAATTTAATCACCTCATTTAAAACCTTTTAAATTCCTTTTAACATTTATTATTCAAACATTTTATTTTACTTCAAAGACATTATCAAATTTTTACTTGCCTATGGTCAATCATATACTCAAATACAACATGATTACTGTCATAAATTCAAAAATATAAACATTTATCACCACAAAATAATGTACAAACCACATGTACCTTCTGAAACATTTTAACACCCATATGACTCAACAACTAAACACATTTTACATTTATTCATTTACTATTTATTTTAAAGTTCAACTCTCAGAAACATCATTTAAATTCATTAGCAAAATTCAATTATACAATATTAATTAATCTCAAATTCTTTAATTCAATCAGTTATTTAGAACACAAGTTATTTTAATTACCTTACTCCAAAATAATCATAATTCATTTACTTGTATTAAAACTTCATAATTACTCTCATTATTTGTTCGGTTTAATAAAATATTATTATTATTATTGTTAAAATCAATTTCTATTACACACACACACACATTGTATACTTCAACTATAAAGTGCAACATAACCTATTACACAAACACAATTAACATCAATACAAAAGTATATACAATCCACATCGTTATGTTATTATTTACCATAAATCATTTCACAAGACAATCCATGTCGAAACCACACTATTCATATAATTAAATGTTCATAAACAACTATTTAACCACCATCATCGTAAATTAGCCTGATGTATTTATAACACAACTTATCTTTATCTACATACATTACATTATTGTTATTTAGATAATAACTTTTTCTGTTGATTCATCCCCCATATTGCAAGAATATTCCCCAGATTACTCCCCTTTATTAATTCATAAAACCCGTCTACCTTGGTAATTTTCGTCCCGTCTCCGTCAGTACGTCAGTATTTTTGGTTAACATAAGGTAAGTGATATCATCATATTCCTCCACTATATCCATCACAACATAAGGTAAGTGTTTATCATCTACAACGGTATCATCAAAATAATCTTCAATCTTTATTTCACAAGGTAAGTCGGCAATATCGTCTATTTTCTTCAATTCTAACCTTCTATTTTCATCAACTCTTTATAACTTCTACTTAACTTAAATACCTCTATCATTCTCTCTCTCTCATAATCACTTTATCACAATACCTGTCACAACACCACTGATCTACTTCACTCCATGCAAAGGGCACAACAAACTTACTACACCACTTCCTGGCTTTTCCAGGTTTACAAAAAATTAGGGGACTATTTGAAGACACCTTGTCTTCCACACAACTACCGGAGGAAACCTTGTCCTCATAACACCACGGTGAAAACCCTGTTTCACTATATATTTGGGAAAAATCTACCCCTTGACAACATAACCTCTCTTCACACCCTCTCACAATCTCATCAGCACTCGCTAACACTTCGTTATTAAACTCTACTTCAACAAACACTTCATTATCCTTAAATAGCTCGTTTTCAACTATTTTATCACTATTACTTATTAATTCATTTTTACAACTGTAACTTACCTTGTTAGTTATTTCTTCACTATTTTTTGTCATCATATTACTACCACTGTCACTTACCTTCTTATTCATTATCTGATTTAATTTCCTGTCTAACCTTTTATTCATTTCGTTAATCTTCTCCTTGCAATTGTTACTTATTGATTCTACTATCTGCTCTTTCATACTAGCACAACGTGTATCAATTTCATTCATTTGCTGGTTCATACTAATATTTTGTTGTTTTATTTCATTTCTTATTTCATTAATTTGGTCATTCATTTTAGCGTTTACTTCATCAAATCTAGCATTAAAATTACTATTTATTTTCTCGAATTTATTATTGTGTTCATCCATTTTATTATCATTGATATCAAAATGACAATTTATTACGTTAAATTGTTGTTGTAAAAAACTCATTATATCATTATCGAATTTACTACTACATTTCATTGATGTTGGGGTTAATTGAACTCCCGAATCCTCTGTCACATTTGTTTAATCTGTTACACTTAATTCGACAATTTTGTCTTGACCCACACTCGGAGTTGAATGAACTGCCAGGCCACTTATGACAGCTGATTCGCTCATTTCAACTTCAATCTCATTAGTATCCATTTTTTATATTCTTTATGAGATTTTATTCTTACAAAAAAAATTTAACCTTACATGTACTCAGTATTAATTAATATTATAAGTATTACGTAACTATATTATGTACATCACATAACCTGCACGTAATTTATACGTACTCCCAAATCACGCTTTATTCACTTGTAGCTTGTACTTGTACTTGTAGGTTTATATAAAATTATTTTTATAAACAGTCCCTGTTCAGGCGCCAATGTAATATTACATTTTACTTACCACATAATAATTAATACAAACTCATCTTTGCTTACCTTGTGTCGTCTAGGGTTCGTCACACGAACTCGTGATATATAAACGTGATTTAGGGTTATGTGTTGTAATAATTACTCCCATATCACTGGTTAATTCATTCAAATTTTATTAAACATATCTTTTAGTATTCTCTTTTCGTAAATTACTTCCTTCCGAATTTAATTCCAAACAAATTTCAATATTGAGGCCATATCCTCATTTAACAAGTACAAACAAAATTTAATATTCTCTTTTATTATACTGAACACAAATAATTACTTAACTTATAAAAAAGGCAACCCAGCATCTGCTCATTCTTTTGTCTCTCACACTCACATTTATATGTTACATTTTATATTATAAAGCGCTTTTGTAAAATTTCTTTCTTTTGTATATTGATTGGTTTATAATATTGTTACTTGGCTGTCGGCGTCCCTTCAAATCACGTGTCGCACTCTGTATATTCAGTCCGTCCAAACTGTTCACTGCATTTTTTTGTTTGATGTTACCTTTTATATCACTTTAAATTATAATTTTTTAACACATTTTGAAGGTTTTAATAAGTTTTCGGCTCGCGAGCCTTTGTGCTGAACCGGCCGGAGCCACAGCTATAAGACAGACGTCCAAGATGGCCAAGGCGTTCTTCATGCCCACCAATTTGCTTTTTCATTGGCCCAAAAAGGAATCACATGACACAATAATTAGTTACCACGATGTACAGTATATTCACTCTAACTGACCAGCTAGCCTAGTACGTGACGATTCACATGTGCGCACAAGCATCCGCGCACTTGTGCACATTCCAGAGCACCTGGAAACGGTGCGTGTTGACAGACTTTCTGGACAAACGTGCAAATGGGCGTTCCCTACAGGAATGTCTATTGTTAAAGACTGAGGCCCAATTCTGTCCCGTTACAACCACTAATAAACTATCAACTAAATTTCATAAACATATCAAATAAATAGTTCAAGATTGAAAAAATACAGATTTAAAGAGCTCTATAAACGAGGGTTAAATATAAAAATCTAAAAGGGTGAGAGAGTGCGTGAGACAAAGTACTGGGTCATTAACCATATTAAGTACCTTGTTATAGTCATGTAAGAATCGTAATCGTAAGAATTGTTTTATTATCATTTTGTATACTGATAACTTGGTTTCTGCAAAATAAAAAACCAAAACACTTTTAATAGATGTATTAGTACAAGAAATGAGGAGAATCTGAGGCATTGTTATATAGGTATAGGAAATAACATAATTTTATTCAATAAAAGAAAAATAATTTGTTTTAGTCAGCATAAACTGTATAAAATATAATCATTTAGCAACCCAACCCAAATAATCCCTCTGCAACTGTTTTCGTCTATATGACCCTGGACGGAGAACAAAGGTATAAAAACGAAGTTTTTATAAATTTAATAAAATTTATTATTTGCATAAAAAACGTAAAGTCTCAATGGCGCCCGAACAGGGACGATTTGTATGATTTATTATAATCATACAAATTAGACCTAATGTAAGTTGCAGAAACGGGTTATTTGGGAGTGGGAGCGGTTGTGTAGGTGAGAAAGCATAACCGTATATGTAAAAACAATAATATATAAAATGGAAAATAAAAATAAAATGAATCTGACCGACTCGACAGTTACGAGTGAGTCAGGAGGTTGCTTAACTCCGATTACGGTCCAAGAAAATGTTCTAACTGAATCAGCTGTTGCGAATGATTCGGGGTTGGAGACGACTCCAAGCCTAATAGATGAAAATAATGTCACACAATCTGTAGTAATTAGTGAGGTGGGAGCAAAATCTACTCCCGTAGCGACTAAAATAAAAAAAGAGTTGTCGATGGATGATATATTTAACCTTATACAAACAATGTCAGAAAATATGAATAGTAATTTTAATAAACAAGATGTTAAAAGCAAAAGTAGATTCAATGAGTTAAAAAGTGAGATCCATGAACAAAAAATAAAATGTGAAAGTAGTTTTAACGAATTAAACAAACGTTTTGATATAAATGATGTTAGACTTGATGAACTGAAGAGCGATATTAATGATATGAATATACAAAACTCTAACATTGATAAACGTATAAATAATATTGATGAACGTTTCCAGACAATACTAACACTAATGAAAGATGATGTAGATGATATTAGAAAAAGAAGAGAGAGTAGAGAAAGTAAAATAAACCGGGTAAGGGGTTTTAGTATTGGAAATAGTAGTAATGAGATATTAGAGAATAAAATAATCAGATCTGATAATGAAGATAGTGAGACTATAAGTGGTAATCATGATGATGGTAAGTTAAGCGCTAATGAGAATATAAACAAGGTAAGTGAAAATAACGGAAATATAAACGGATATATAATGGTATTAGTTTAAGCGTCACACAAGTGATAGTAAACAAGGTGAGTAATGTGGCTAATACAGTGAATAATATTAGTGATAGTGAGAGTAGAAAGTTAGTTGGTGTTAGTAATGGAGTAATGATAAGTATTGATGAGTTGGAGAAAGAATGGAGAGATCGTTTAAATGTAGAGTGGGGACAGAGGGCAATATTTTTCCCGTGATATTGGTGAAGCAGAGACTTCACAAGTGTTCTTGGAGGATAAGGGTTCCTTGATAGTTTTTGTAGAAGATAAAAGATCTTAAAAATGTCCCTTGGTTTTTAGTGTATCTGGTAAGGCCAGATGGAGGTTAAATAGTAGTACACTGCCCTCTGTGGGGAGTGAGAAAGTGAAATGGGTTTGGGAAAGGGATTATAAAGAGAATGAGAGTGTGATAGAGTTGTTCCAGTTAAAGAAAGCCTATAAAGAGGTAGTGGAGATTGTAACTAGAAAGGGAGGGGATAAAATTAATGTACCTAGTAATGAGACTGAGGTAACTGATAATGATAACAATGATGATATTGATGACTTACTTGTAATAAGATTAAAGTAGTTAGCACAGTAGTAGATGATTATAGGGATGATAATAAACACTTACCTGTTGTGAAAGTTAGCATACTCGTAATAGCTGATGACTATAGTAATGAAAATATAAACTATTTAAATGAGACAGAAAATACTAATGGAGACTGGACAAAAAATACTAAAGTAGACATGGCTTATGATAAAATAATAATGGGGGATAACCCTGGGGATTATTATTACAGTAAAATGGATAAAAAAGATTTAAATCGTTATAACATAAATGATAGTCATATGATGTATGTAAATAAGAATGAAAATTGGTATATGAAAATCAGACTAATTTTCGACGATGTTGGTTAGATGAATAGTGAATGAACATTTAATTATTTGAGCTAATGGTATAATTACTTGGCTTACTTATGTAATGAGGTGTGGTAAACAATGAAATGATATGACGAAAATTGTAAATAAATTTGTGTTGGTGTTAAATATATTGTGTCAAGGTTATATTGTTGGAATGTATACAATAGTTTATGTAACACATGTTTGTAGTAAGGATGGATGTTATAATAATAATAATATTTCATTTGACCAAATAATTAACAGGAGGTAATAATGAATTTTATGAATTGAAAGTGTTTATTTAAATCAAAAGTGTTTTGAATAATGTAATTAAAGTTAAATTGTTTTGATTGAAGTTGGAATTAAACTAATTTAAAATGTGAATTTTGTGTAATGAACTTAAATTAATTTTGTTTTGAATTATGTAATAGCTGATGGAAGTATGTAATAATGTAGTAATGATTGAATGTTATAATGAAAGGTAAACAATTCAGAAATTTGTAATGTTTATAACTTTTTATTTAAATTTAAAGGTGAAATGTTGGTGTTACCTGTAATATGTATTCTACAGTAAGGTTGTTATGATTCATTTGTATTATATGTAATCAATTTGTAATTTTTGCAGGGAATAATGTTTTGTTAGGGGAGAAAAGTACCAGTATATAATCTGTATGGAATTTTTATGTATTAGATGTAAGTATGCAGTAAGTTTATATTGCTAGGGGGATGAATATAGAACAGCTGTATTAGTATATTAGCAAATTAAATAAGAAGCCAGTACTTTACAAAAAATCAAACCAGTACATTTGTTAATAACATACCAGTACGACCAAGAGGAAATGAATCAGTTGGGGATATGGAATAATGGAAGGCCGTTTAGTGATATTTTGATTGAATGTTTCAGAGTCAGGTGATACTGTGGGACGTACCTGTTCTGGCCGGTGCGTCAGGGCAGAGCCGTCTAGTGTCTGTCCAGCTTTGAGGTGTTGGGATCTCGAGAGGGAAGTCCAGTAAAGTCGGATAGGTGCAGCCACAGCCACCGGACTCAGGGGGTGGGGGGTGAGTACCCATGATTTTAGTAAGAATTTAAGGGGGTTGTGGCGCTATATCCTTGCTGATCCTCTTAGGTTTAGGCAATGAGAGTTTTTATGCTTCGGCATAAAACCTCTCATTGGGGGGGGGGTATTTTAATGGTACAGAATGGGTGATAAAGAATTTTAAGAAATATTAATTCAACTATTGTACAACCTTTGGGGAACCTCTGTTTAACCAAGAGACATGTAAGTTTATTATGAAACATCAGACTGTTTATGTCTAGACAGCCCGGCTAGACGAGTTACGCAATCGTCTGCAACTCATGCTGCCTCTGAATTACAGTAAAACGTAATTACCACAAGCCAGTTTTTCATCAGGAGGCCACAGTAGTCAGTCATCGCTACACCGCTAAAGTAGACACAGCAGAGCCGCGCAAGGCAGTACAGGAGCGTGCGGTTCTAGTAACTATTAATCAGTGTGCGAACAATATGGCAGTCAACTCATATCTTTCGGACCACGCTGTCATAAAAAACAACAAGTGCTCGAGCATAATTAACGTCGGCTGACAAAATGTTATAAAATGTAATCTAAAATAGTAGTGAACTACTGAATAATGATCGTACAGCTACAGTGATAAACTTATAAACGTTTAAACACAAAAGTTAGGAGGGACCAGTGAAATAGCGAATAACACGTGGCAGTGGTGAAAGCTTTTGGAACGCCTTCGGATTGGTTAAGTACCACTAATAAACTATCAACTACATTTCATAAACATATCAAATAAATAGTTCAAGATTGAAAAAATACAGATTTAAAGAGCTCTATACATGAGGGTTAAATATAAAAATGTAAAGGGTGAGAGTGCGTGAGACAAAGTACTGGGTCATTAACCATATTAAGTACCTTGTTATAGTCATGTAAGAATAGTAATCGTAAGAATTGTTTTATTATCATTTTGTATACCGATAACTTGATACGTTATTTTTATTCTGCAAAATAAAAAAACCAAAAAACTTTTAATAGATGTATTAGTTTACAAGAAATGAGGAGAATCTGAGGCATTGTTATATAGGTGTAGGAAATAACATCATTTTATTCAATAAAAGAAAAATAATTTGTTTTAGTCAGCATAAACTGTATAAAATATAATCATTTAGCAACCCAACCCAAATAATCCCTCTGCAACTGTTTTTGTCTATACGACCCTGGACGAAGAACAAATGTATAAAAACAAAGTTTTTATAAATTTAATAAAATTTATTATTTGCATAAAAAAAACGTAAAGTGTCAGTGATGTCAGAACAAGGGACTCGAATTTATTATTTGAAAAGAAACGTAAAGTCTCAAAGAACTTCTGGGAAAGTTTGGATGGGAGCTTTTCAATCATCCCCCATACAGCCCTGATCTGGCACCAAGCGATTATCACCTGTTCATGCGTATGAGAAAGTGGCTGGCAACACAGCGCTTTGAAGACGACGAAGAGCTGAAGGCGGGCGTTAATGAATGGCTGAAATCACAGGCAGCAGATTTTTACGATGAGGGCTTTCAAAAACTCGTAAATCGTAAGGATAAGTGGTTTAACTTGAATGGCGACTATGTGGAAAAATAGTCTAAGAATGTAGTTTTCAACTGTGTAAATAAAAAATTCTTCTTTTGTTTTTTTATTTATTTATTCTAAAATGTAAGTTACTTTCTGGAGAGCCCTCGTATGTTTAAATTTTCGCAATCTTGAAACTATAAACAAATAAATATATATTACTTGAAAAATGTATCTTTTTCTGACTGTATTTGCTGACTATAAACATTTTCAGCTATCATTTTTTTCTACACATCCCAACTTGACTATAAAATACACAATTTACTGGAGCAGTTGAGCTTATATTTATAATACATGTAGAAGTAAAATTAATTAAAAAGTAAGAAAAATGTGTTTCTACAAATTACAACAATTTCTTCAAATACAATAATTTTCCAAGAAAGAGTTTTTCAATTACTTGTTTTCTAATTAATAAATTAATCAGAATTTAAAAGTTAAAAACTCAATTTTTATTTTATCTATTTTACTATAAAACCAAATATATGAGAAATTCCAAAATAAAGGTATTAGTGAATAAATAATTTATAATAGTTTCCAACTACCAGAAATGTTTTATACAGACTACAAAACATCAGAATCTGAAAGCTTTGGATACATGTATGACTGATTAATCGAACCTTACCTGCGAAGAGTATTTCTAATAAAACCACCACCACTGTCTTGAGGTTTTCTTAAAATTTCACTGTCTATAAGAGATCTTCTGCAATTTACTACATTGTGGTATAAGCGTATTCTATCCTCATTTGTAATTGCTTTAACCTGTTGAACAATGAAACAGTATGTAAAAAGGTTAATAGTTAGTTATATAACTGTTTTTAATATTCTATATTTATTACTTTACTAATGTTCTGTTGTACAAGGTGTGTTCAAAAAATATCAGACCTTTGCTCAGGAAAAATACATTTATTTATCTGTAGGTTTTAAACATTTACCTCCTTCAAAGTACTCCCCTTTAGATTACACACACTTCTTCTAGTGGTCCTGCCGTTTTTGGAAACATGTCTGGAAGTCATCTTTTCATATGGAGTACAGCTGTCTTGTCATATTTTGTACAATGTCTTCTCTTGACTCAAATTGGGTCCCATTCAGTGACATTTTCAACTTGGGAAATAACCAAAAATCACTGGGAGCCATGTCAGGAGACTAGGGAGGCTGGTGTAGTTGAGGAGTGTTGTGTTTCGCCAAGAAAGTCTGAATTAGATGAGAATAACGGGCAGGTGCATTGTCATGATGGAGTTGCCAAGTTTGAGCTGTCCACGGGTCTGGCCTTTTGCGCTGCACAGCATCATGGAGGTGACACACAACCTCTAAATAGTATTCTTTGGTAATTGTTTGGCCTTGTGGTGTATACTCATGATGCACTATCCCACATGAGTCAAAAACACAATCAGCATGTCTTGTGAATTTACAAACTAATATCAATAATAATATTACAATATAAATGTATTTATATTTGTTTTTAACAATACTACCTTTGTCAATAAACTTTAAATACATAAATAAGGTTATCTTACCCATAATAATAATTTATCAAGTCCCAGTGAGGGCGACAATTGTGAATTTACAAACTTATAAGTCACTGTGAGGGCGGCAATTGTGAATTTACCTCACTCTTATCAATAATATTAGCACATATATTTAGTAAGATATAGATAACAAATACCATAATTCGGTATTAATGATACTCACCAATTTCATTATTTGCCGGGCTCATTTTCTTCCTTTATAACTTGTTTTCTACCTAAGGGATACCAGGGTTCGGGTACAGGAAGATTTTGAAACACAGTTGACGACACAAATGATAACCAGATATTCTTGAAATTAACCATCAAATTTAATTCAATCTAAGGTAGTACACATACAACCATGCGGTCAAAATAGTGACGTCATATGATATGACACAAAACAAAATGGTGGCTACTTTTCCTATCTCTTTTGATTCTCTCTATTTCTTTATCTGTTGAATTAATATCAATGTACACTTTATAGCTGCAGCTTAAAATCATTTATTAATAGTTAATTAGTTACTGCACAAACCAATGCCTTCGACTTATGTGTTATGGCCATACATTCACGCATTCATTCTCACACATTCAACTTCAGACCCGTACATTCTTTTTTATTATCGATTTGATATTAATGAGCTCATTAACTATAAAAATGACAAAAGGAACTTCTCTGCTTATTAGGTGGTGGTGTCCATCCGTTGTTGGTGTGGGACGCTCATGGTGATGGTCGGTGTTCGCCTTTAATTCCGCTGAGTTTAATTAGATAGATGTGTGCACTGAATTTACATTCTTTATATATTTATACTGTAAACAAGATGAGCCTTTATTGCTCCACTACTGTTGGTAACATTTTGGTTAGTTGAATTAAAGTATTGTTAAAAAGTTATACACACAACGATACATCGCTGTGGCTCCTCTGAAGAATGGCGTTGAAATGAGAGCGAGGCAAGTGTAATTTCTTGCTTGTGTGTGTGTAGTTCTTACGTCATCCCGCTTTGTCTTGCTGGACAATGCCTCGTTGCACACATTGTACTCAGTGCGTCATTGTTCTTAGCGATGACGGACTAGTGTTATAGCCCAATCATAATGCATATTGTGGTACTTCGTCATCAACACCGCCATGGTAGATTTTGCTGTTTTCACGTCCACCGGAGACCTTGGTGTTTTAATCTGGCCGAATTTACGTTGTTCCGTTTTCCAGAGGGACAATGTACCTAACCATTCTGTATGTTTAAAAAAAATACATAATAAAACAATGAAAATACCCATAATTCCCATAATTCTGGTACTGGGTCAGTCTGTACTGTTACAAACCCCCTCAAGGAAAATTTTTTGTGTCGAAACATAAAAAAATTTCCTTGACTCATTCACACTCTCCTAAAAGGATCAGTCTAGATACGTCACCACAACCCCCTGTAACGTTACACAAAAAAAATTTTATCATCACTTACCCTCGGTCCTATGATGCTGGTCGCACCCTCTGACCTTACTGGACTTCTCCTGAGAGATCCCTACACCATAAGGCCATGAGGCACTATACACTCCTGTTCTGACGCTCCAGCCAGCCCAGGACTGCGGTCACAACACCACAAAACTCTGAAACATTCAATACAAAATTCAAAATAGTGGTCTAATACATTTACGCATCTACAACTGATATGTTCCCCTTTAGACGCATTGGTTTGTGTTTGGGGCATTGGTTTGGTTTTAAAATCAACAGGCTCAACCTCAACTACAAAACTTAGACTACCTTGAATTTTTTACCACCACCTAAATCAATTTCTTTTTTGTAAGAAAATAACAACATATCTATAACTACACACATAACACAATATATCAATAATTCTTTAATATATCCCCAAAATACCTTCACCTAATTAATTCTACAAATTCAGATTACACTATCATGGCAGACACTTTTCCTTTAAACTTTGTTGCTCAACTTATAATCATTTATCTATTTTGTAAATGGCAGCTTACTAGAATATTTTATTTAACTTCATTTTTTAACTTTATTTTTTCAACTTTAAAATATACTATCTCTTAACACTTATTATCATCATTACCCCTGTAACGACCTCCTAGCCACACACTCTATTGCCCCCCAACCATAATAAAACATCATAAAACATTGTACATTACATATTAACATTGTTCCATTTACCTTACATTAAACAATTTAAATTTACATGATTTGTACCAAACTTTATAACATCAATTCTCAATTAACTTTCAATTATTTGACCTTCATTAGATTCTATACAACAATTTCAAATTTATCCTTACCTTTCTGTTACATTACCTTCCTTTGTTACCTCACCTTCCTACCATGAATTCTCCTTTTCTAACCCTTCTATCCTCACTCGTTTGGGTGACTCTCTATTACTCATTTTTCTCTGTCTTATCTTGGCATTGTCAACCTAACCTTACTACCCCTTTTTTTCTTTTCTACACTAGCCGCTTCTAACCATTTATATATTTTGACACCAATATCTCTATAATAAACCCCCTTCATAAATCCCATTTAAAACCTCTGGCACCGCGCCTTTTTGTACTAGTATGTGTATATTCCCTCTAACCAACTCATTCCCTTATCGGTTTCTGACCCTTTCAGATAACCCTTTCCGGCACACAACGGTCCACTCCCGTCTCAACATCTCTCGTTGGACTCCTACACCAATACCCTTATTACAAAATATCACCCTCAACAACTATAAAATTACCATCCACATTACTCAATTCTACATATAATTACTAACCACTGTGTCCCTAAAATATCTAACACCTCTTTATATTTTATCAGTATCTCAACACTTTATTTTTCCTAACTCCCAGTAACTTTAACTAACTAACTCCAATGCCCTTATTTATCCTCATTCCCAAACTCTTTACAACATTTCAACTTTAATATACCATTAGAAATTCATCACTTATCTGCTAACAACACCTTTCATATCCAAATACATAATCATCTACTAACCCTTATAACCTGAATCTCATAATATCATTTAAACTTTCTTCAGTTATTTAAAATCGTACAATACATGCTTACATAAAAAAATACATAAAGTACACAACAGTAAAATACAAATACATAGACATCAATACACAAAATATACAATTCACATAATCATTAAATCATTTACCATAATCAGTCCTAGTCAGTCCATTTTTAAAAACACTGTCCACACAATTAAATGTTCATAACACAATAAACAATTACCCCATATCGTCGAACAATAGTCTTATCTTATATCTATATACATTGCTTATTATTGAATCTCTTATATTAACATCATAAATGCATATACCATTCAAATTTTCATTATTTTCCATAAACTCATTTAATCTGTCATGATTGGTCATTGTCCTGTCACCTCCAGTATAATTCGTCACAATCAGATAAGTTACTAAGTCATTATTTTCATTATCATCTCCTACTACTGCTATATCAGCTTCATTACAAGGTAAGTATTTATTATTTTTATTATATATCATCTCTACACCTAACCTTTTCCTAAACTCTTCATAATTTTTCTTTACTTTATATATCTCAATTTCTCTCTTTCTCTCTCTCTCAAAACATTTCTCACCATCATACCAAGCTACACACTCTCTCTCCATATATGCAGGGGACTCTACTACTTTATCACTGCACCACCTGTGAAGTGCACAAAAAAAACCAGGGACCACTTTATTTGTAGACCTTTTGTCTTCCAAATACGCATTGAAGGCACTCTCGTCCTTCCTAAACACACGTGAAGTCTTTACTTCACCCCCTACTACAACATTAAGGGAAAATTTTACCCCCTGCAAGCCTTTTATCTGTAAATTCTCTCTATACTTTCTCTCTAATTCATCAACACTTTTTATCACTTCATTATCAAATTCTACTCCCATTATACTTTTATCACCACTCTCAATACTCACACAATTATTTTCTAACACCAAACTTTCAATTCTATTATCATAATTCTCACCACTTACCTTGTTTTTGTCTATCTCTAACTTGTCCATGTTACAATTTTGTTTCTGTATTTCGTTTTTAAATTTTTCTAATCTCTCTTCTAATTGGTTCAATTTTACATCTTGCACATTATTTTGTTTTTTCAATTCATTTTCGAGGCTATCAAACTTCTCGTCAATCTCTTTTAACACACTATTTTGTGTTTTAATCAATGCGAACAGGTCTTCTAATGATATTTTATTTTCGGCTACTTTAGGTGTTGAGCTAATGTGTCTTTCCCGTAAAATAGATTCTGTCTCTGAATTTTCTATTTCTATGCTATTGTTATTTTCTGCCATTTTGTATTTTAGTATTTAAATGGTTATTTATCTCTATTTGTATTTGACTACGCAATATACTCAACTCGTATTTAACTATTTACCTTTAACAACATAACCTCTCATTCATTATATATCGTCTTCTGTGTTTCTCCATCTATCTGTTTTATATAAATTAATTTTATACAAAGTCCACTGTGAGGGCGACCAATTGTGAATTTACCAACTTATTGTCAATAATAATATTACAATATAAATGTATTTATATTTGTTTTTAACAATACTACCTTTGTCAATAAACTTTAAATACATAAATAAGGTTATCTTACCCATAATAATAATTTATCAAGTCCCAGTGAGGGCGACAATTGTGAATTTACAAACTTATAAGTCACTGTGAGGGCGGCAATTGTGAATTTACCTCACTCTTATCAATAATATTAGCACATATATTTAGTAAGATATAGATAACAAATACCATAATTCGGTATTAATGATACTCACCAATTTCATTATTTGCCGGGCTCATTTTCTTCCTTTATAACTTGTTTTCTACCTAAGGGATACCAGGGTTCGGGTACAGGAAGATTTTGAAACACAGTTGACGACACAAATGATAACCAGATATTCTTGAAATTAACCATCAAATTTAATTCAATCTAAGGTAGTACACATACAACCATGCGGTCAAAATAGTGACGTCATATGATATGACACAAAACAAAATGGTGGCTACTTTTCCTATCTCTTTTGATTCTCTCTATTTCTTTATCTGTTGAATTAATATCAATGTACACTTTATAGCTGCAGCTTAAAATCATTTATTAATAGTTAATTAGTTACTACACAAACCAATGCCTTCGACTTATGTGTTATGGCCATACATTCACGGATTCATTCTCACACATTCAACTTCAGACCCGTACATTCTTTTTTATTATCGATTTGATATTAATGAGCTCATTAACTATAAAAATGACAAAAGGAACTTCTCTGCTTATTAGGTGGTGGTGTCCATCCGTTGTTGGTGTGGGACGCTCATGGTGATGGTCGGTGTTCGCCTTTAATTCCGCTGAGTTTAATTAGATAGATGTGTGCACTGAATTTACATTCTTTATATATTTATACTGTAAACAAGATGAGCCTTTATTGCTCCACTACTGTTGGTAACATTTTGGTTAGTTGAATTAAAGTATTGTTAAAAAGTTATACACACAACGATACATCGCTGTGGCTCCTCTGAAGAATGGCGTTGAAATGAGAGCGAGGCAAGTGTAATTTCTTGCTTGTGTGTGTGTAGTTCTTACGTCATCCCGCTTTGTCTTGCTGGACAACGCCTCGTTGCACACATTGTACTCAGTGCGTCATTGTTCTTAGCGATGACGGACTAGTGTTATAGCCCAATCATAATGCATATTGTGGTACTTCGTCATCAACACCGCCATGGTAGATTTTGCTGTTTTCACGTCCACCGGAGACCTTGGTGTTTTACTCTGGCCGAATTTACGTTGTTCCGTTTTCCAGAGGGACAATGTACCTAACCATTCTGTATGTTTAAAAAAAATACATAATAAAACAATGAAAATACCCATAATTCTGGTACTGGGTCAGTCTGTACTGTTACAGTCTTTGATTTTTCTGTCCACTTGTCTTGCTTCTTTCAGCCGCGGGGATGAAGAATGTTTCCATTGTGAAGACTGAACTTTGGTTTCGGGATCGTACCCATACACCCACGTCTCTTCGCCAGTGATCACAGTGTTGAGGAAGCTTGGCTCAGTTTTCTACACAGTCCAGCATGTCCTGCAAAACTTCCAATGGAGTACCTTCTGCTCCATCATTAACAGCATTGGCACAAATTTTGCAGACGCTCTTCGCATAGCCAGATTCTTGGTCAAAATGTACTGACCCAATGCTTATTCCCACCTCTGCTGTAGTCTCTCAGACGGTAATTAAACAATCATCCATGACCAAAGTTTGGACTTGATCAATTATTTCATCATTATGGCTGTTGAGGGCCTGCCAGAACGCGGTTCGGTGTCCACTGATGTGCAGCCATCTTTGAAGCGATTGTACCGCTCCTTAATACATGTGACACTCACAGCATCACCCCCAAAACACTGCTGAATTTTTCAAATAGTATCTGTTTGGGTATCACCAAGTCATTGGCAAAATTTAATGCAGTACCAATGCTCAAGTTTTTATGTCATTTTACAATAAATGAAATCTGACAGGCACTCGATACACGTACTTACTGACACACAGCCAGCCAGCGACTGATTCGTTGTAGCGGGACGGCAGCAGTCAGTCCTTGTGCTCTAGGATTCACTGCATGCCTGTACTCAAGGTCAACGCCCAAGCCCATGCTTCATTTGATCACGTATGAAAGGTCCGATTCTTTTTGAACACACCTCGTATATTTTGCACAGATCAGTGAACACCATCTTATATGTAATCTTATACATTTCTTTCTAATAACCCGTCAAAGGCCACATCCAACTAATAAATTGTCAAACTAATACCCTGTCAAAGAATAGAGACTAATAAAGTACCCACGTGTCTTGATTT
Organism: Magicicada septendecula; assembly: GCA_034769895.1. Taxonomy (NCBI): domain Eukaryota; kingdom Metazoa; phylum Arthropoda; class Insecta; order Hemiptera; family Cicadidae; genus Magicicada; species Magicicada septendecula. Next base: position 1,002,040,284 of record CM068367.1, read on the forward strand.
GAAAAACAAATACCTCTGGCAACTTACTGTTCTATGGGAAATAATGATTATTTATTGCCAAATTAATATTTATAGTTCATGTTTCTTTAAAAAAATGTCAGTGCTTCCTTTTATAACACATGAAGGAATTCTATCTGATCTTACTAATATCTTACAATTTCACTAATTTTGTTTCTGTATTATGTATCTGATACATTATGATATACCCAGATCTAGATGTCTAACATGTGTTCAAGCATCAAGGTGTCACCAAATGGGGGCACCCACTCTAAGCCACATGAATCATATTATACGTCTATTTAAATAAGGTAGACAGTAGACATAAACTCTCTTTCCAACTTTTACTTTTATCTCTCTCTCTACCTCCACATTAACTGCTGGACATTCACATAGTATTCATCAGCTTACTCGAATGACAATAATGTGCATAATTTGCAGCTGGAATGTAGATTATCCAGACTGCATGAGCTGAATTTTCTACGAAACCTGAAGAATATAACTCTCACACATTTGTAATCTGAATGTCCTGTTGTGTTGAGAGTCCACAAAACTATTAGATACATATTAATGCAATGCTATGCATTATTATGAAAGTTATTTTGTTTTAGTACACTTTCATGTAGTATTCAGACTTGATTTTAGGAATACACGTATTCATAATGTTGTTTTACTTATTTTTTTGTACAGTAGACTCCCTCTCGTCCGGCCTCGGTTGGATTAGCCGTCGGATGGTTTGGCCAGCCATACGGTGAGTTACACAGTCTAGACGAGCCTCCAGTGACAGGCCCCAACTTGTTAAACGGAAAATATATGTACAGTAGCTCAGTTGACTCACGGTTTTGTTCATGTGCGGGTATGTCTTATGTTATGAGTTCTGTGTATATAGTCTGTGTAAATATATCTGTGTATATAGTAATACTGTATGTATCTGTGTAAATAAAAACGTTTTCCGATATGAGTGCGAATCGAAAACACACGTTTGTGACTATGGACCAAAAATTACAAGTCCTTCAGCGTCTCAATAAGGGTGAATCGGTCCAGTGTATTTGCCAAGAGTTTAATGTAGGCAAGAGTACTGTTATTGACTGGCGCCGAAACAGAAAATCGAATGAGACTTTCTGCACTCAAATTGAAACTGAAAAAGTGCTTTCGACTCGATGCACTTAAAAAAAAAAACACATAACGAATTAGTAGACGATGCTTTGTGGTTATGGTTTATGCAGGAACGCCGAAGAGGCACTCCGATAAGTGGACCAATTTTAAAAGAAAAAGCAGTTATCCTACACTCAAAACTTCAAGTTGCCAGTACATTCTCAGCAAGTGAAGGATGGCTAACACGCTGGAAAAAGCATCATGGAGTTCATTTCATTGGCGTTTGTGGTAAAAAATTGTCAGGGAATCCATCAGCAGCTAGCAATTTTTCAAAAAAAAAACTCTGATCGTTGCTAGTGAAAATTTTAGTCCAGAACAAGTCTATAATATTGACGAGATGGGGTTGAATTTTAAACTCTTGCCCAAGAAAACGTTTGCTACAGCTAAGGAAACTTCAGCCCCAGGATTTAAAGCCAGTAAAGAGAGAATCACGGTGGCTTTGTGTTCAAATGCCTCAGGGTCCCACAAGCTGCCTTTGTTTGTAATCGGAAAATCAGCAAAACCCAGAGCTTTTAAGAATTTAAACATGACATCCCTTCCAGTATACTACAGAGCACAAAAATCAGCCTGGATGGATTTGTATTTGTTTAAGGAGTGGTTCGAAAGCGAATTTGTTCCTAAAGTGAAACATCATTTGACGAGTTTGAAGTTACCAGTTAAAGTACTTTTAGTGCTAGACAATGCACCTACCCATCCACAAGAACTTGAATGTGAAGGTTACAGTGATATAAAATTAAATATTCCTGCCACCTAACATCACAAGTCTTACACAACCAATGAACCAAGGGGTCATCGAGTCTTTTAAGAGAAGCTACCGTAGAAAGCATCTTTCAGAAATTCTAGGTAAACTGGGCAATGAAGGCAGCACAGGTCTCATTCTGGCCTTAAAGACAATCAACATGAAAGACGTGATCTATATAGTAGCTAAGGCATACGATGAAATGCCATCATCTACGTTTACAAAGTCTTGGAGAAAAGCATGGCCAAATTGTTTTCTTCTCATTGAAAAGAATAAAGAGGACAACCCTAAAGTAGATGAATCAAATCTTCAGGGTTTTGAACCAGATGACAACGAATCTCTGTTAAAAGATCTACAATGATTGCCTCACCCTGATGATCTTGTACAACAAGACGTTGCAGAATGGATTGCTGGTCAGGATGAGAAGCTTCAAAATGAGACCTTAAACGGTGATGAAATTGTGCAAGCTGTCATTTCCCAAGAAGACGAAGAGGGAAATGTCGAGGAGAAAATGAGCCACGCTGAGGGAAGAGCAGCCCTGGAATTAGCAACGACGTACATCGAGCAACAAACAGAGGCAACTGCAGTTGATGTTATGTTTGTCAAGAAATGGTGTGATTTCGCATTCAACAAAACAGTTGAACAAAAAAAGCAGAAGAAGATAACTGATTTCTTTTAATATTTTTATTTCCGAGTTTTACATTCAGTAGTGACACTTTTAATGTTCATGTGTTTTTCATATTCTCGAGTTGTGTTATTTTTGGCAAATATGTACAGTAATATCTGTGTGAGTTGTAGTAATTTTCCTTGTTTGTTTTTTTACTTTCTACCATGGAGTAAGGGTGAGTAATTATAATTATTAGTAATTTATATATACTGTATTGGGTCATTTATTGTATGGATCATTCATTAAAGAGCGTTATTTCATCATTATAGCGTATTTTTGGTTCGTCCGGCCATTTTGAAATCTGGCATAGGGTCTGGTCCCGAGGTGGCCGGACGAGAGGGAGTCTACTCTATGTAAATTATTGTAAAGTAAAAATTCTGCACCTATACAAGTATTACAGGTTCTTCACAAGAATAATTTAGTAATTCTGTGTCCTAATACACACATGTATCTCAGACTACTACAGTGTTTTAGTAGGCTCAGGTACTTTTATAATAACATATCTAACTGTCAAATCTAGCATTAATTTAAATCAAAAATGATACATTGTAAGTGGTTGAGATGAGCAATGCAGTAACCACATTTGCATCAATGAAAGCTTGTAAAGCCTTGTTTTACTAAAATTTTATGTGATTAGCTTATCAAGACATTAATTCTATTCTCTTTATTACATAATGCTGTTTATTTGTTTGTGCTTTTTATATACAACTGTTAAGTTTTTTAATGTTTTGTTTATAAATAAAATGTACATATTACTACAAAATTTATAATATATATAAATATTACATACACCTCACTCCTCAGTCTTCAGTAATTCTAAGGTTTATGTATGAGCACCAAAGTCATGAAATCATGCAAGCACCACTAACTCTAAAAATGGCACTAGATGTATACCAAGTACTACCTCCATGTCCACATCACACTCCCTTGGCATGAATGTGTACACTATAGTGAGGCCAGGGACAAGGAGAAGGGCTGAAGGATTATCAGACCCTTTGCTAACACACAAACAGGAACAGGCTGTCAGACAATAGCTTGGATTTGTCCTCTAGACCTAGTCAGTGAATCACCAAGTGACATTCAGTGTTCATTAACAATTTTTTTATATAAATATAATTTCTTTATTTTGACTCCTGCATTGAATTCTACATGAAATATTATTCAAAATGAATCAAAACACAACCCAGTTATGACATAGAGTTCATTATTTTCTAAAACAATGTTCTTTTAAATGCATCTTTGTTCTGAACTTTCAAATTAGTTCTCATCGTATGTATACGGTGTTTCGTATTGTTTTTCTTATAATTCAGTGTAAATGGATTTATTGAGATAAAATATATCAGTAATAAAGTTCAATTAAATACTGGAATGTCTAGTAGATGACTTTGACAGTAGGCATTATGCACCAAGTAAGGGTGAGGTTGGCTCAGCCACGTGTCTGTTTGTGTTAGCGAGTTGTGCTGGTATCCAGCTGCCCTCATTAACTATAATATGCATAATGTAACTAATGGAGGGTGAATGGTAATGTTTTTAGCATTCTAATCCATCAACTAAGGAATGGTAATCTCTACAGAAGAATACCTGGCTCTCCAGGATAAGAGTTGGGGGGGGGGGGGTTATGGTTTACTCACATAAAAAAAGTGTTTCAAATACTATACAAGATTTATAGACTACATATAAAACTTACTGGAACTTCATTTTCTGTTATCCATCCAGCAAGTGCAGGGCAATAACTAACTATAAGTGATCCAATTTCTGATTTTTGTGATGTTTCAAATACAAAACATCTATGAGCACCATTATCACCATGATGCCGCATAAGATTTATTGTCAAGAAGGAATCACTTGGATCCAAAAAGATTGATTCAACTTCATGGTAACGGAATTCATAGAGTACAAATTTATCATCAGGCTTGATAAGCATTAGTCCATCAGAGTTTACACCAAGAATTAAACTGTTACCTGAAATGCAATGGTAAAAAATTACAAAACCAATCAATAATATGATAAAACTTTGTATAAAGATATAATCTTTAACTATTTCAAGGTTACAAAAAAGATAACATTACTATTTTGAAATAAAATGATTATAAACCCTACATATGTGATTCATATACTTACTCTGAAGTTAGAGGTGGATATTAATATTAACACAATTTGCTCTACTCAAACTCTACAAATCATCTTTGTATTTTTTTGTACAAAAGCATGGTTATTTCATTTAAACGTTTGTATGAAATATTAAAGTTAAAGAAGTCATGCAGGTAAGTAACCTGGAGAAGCAGTGGATAATGAAGGGATGAGAACTGTCTTGTGCCGACATGGAAAATTCACCGTACTACCTTCTTTAAAAAATCCAGGTCTTGCCTTCTCACTGCATTACTTTGCAGAATTGCACAGGAAAAATTACTGTAGTTATACAAAAACCACTTAGTTATTGTGCAACAGAGATCCAGAAACATTATAAACTTCCAAAATTGTCTGCTGGTCAGCATAGCCTATACATCTACAGAATTTATGTAAAATAAGTGCGTTACTGTATTTTACATACAGTATTACATAATAAGTGTGTAACTAAATGTACAGGTGGGTCATAAGTCACTTGACACTATTAGTTATTATAAAACATTTTTATTAAGCAACTTTTAACCCATCTACATAGTGTCACATACTTGTATACAACTGAAATAAAACTCACAAAATTAGACTTATATTATGGAAACCTTGAATATATTATAGTACTACACAAGACATTAAAACACTAACTATTTTGTACATACATAAAACTCATTAATCAATGATTAACATTTCTTATAGGCTTTTACGTGTTACATACACAACTCATTAAGGCAGTGAGTTGAGAATTGAAGAATATGGAGTTGATTGTAGCAGGAAAGAAAAATGCATATCTTATATATTTTAAACACTGGTAGTTATAAAATTTGCATGAGTTAATGTTTTCAAAAGATTATTGTTGAATATTAAGTGTTTTCATTTTATACAAATAGATACATGTGCAAACACTGTTAAGCAAAAAGTGGAACCGAGAAAGCTCACTTTTTGTCAATATATTGGTGCTCAATGTTTATGTCCTTGTCCCAGTATAATATTTTTCTTGACATCACATTACAACTTTATTTTATGTTTTCAGTGTGCATAATCAAATAAAAAGTTTAGTGTAACTCCAGTGGCTTGCTAGTAGTGAAATAGTCAGTAGGGACACTAGAATGTTAAACTTTTTAATAATAAACGAAACTTATGATAAACCACAATAAATGTGTAGACAAGCTCAGGAGCTCAACCACAAACAGTATTGTCAAAAACAACAGTTGATTATAACAAAAGCATATAACACAGGCAGAACACTAATAAATTAAATCCTACACATAAGTTACTTGGAAAGAAAGTCCATCCTTCTTTCCTTTATTTAAGAAAATTTATGAATAACTTTTGTATTAATGTTCTTGTTATGATACATTTTCTTTTCAGTGGCTACCATTGCTAAAACATTTACCCTGTCTTCACTCACTGTTGACCTAAGGATGTATTTATTCTTTTCAGTTTAGAAAAGTACCTTTCAGATTCTGATGTTGTCATGGGTGTTGTTACCAAAACTCTTAGAACACTAACAGTTCTTATGTTCCTTCCAAGTTGCTCTGCAGCAGGAACCTCAAAAGAGGCATAGTACCTACTGCTAACTGAAAGCCTCCTTGACTGTAAAGCGTTGTTAGTTCAGTTTCAAGTTATAATTATGGAAACATGGATAGGTTTTGTAATATTGTTCAACTCAATGTCTAGAAAATTCGTTAAATAGATACTGTACATGTTACTGTAAAACAGTTTTGAAGCTGTCAGATGGCCAGAGAAAGAGAATCTTTCTCTATCTTGAACTGACACAATGTTGTGGACTTCTTTCGGCATGATTAAAATTCTGTAAGAATGGAACAAACTCATACAGAAATGTATGTACGCCAAACACACAACACAGTTCACCAAAGGACTGGCTGGCCACTTTCAGCTGAAGGCCTGATATCAGACTTACAAGCAAGGATCCCCTCCACACATTACTATGGCAACACTTCACCCACACTGCTTTTAATAACAAACATGGCTGTATAGCTGAATTAAGAACCTTCAAAATGAGAGAGTAGTAAGTAAAGTTTATGCTCAGAGGCAAAACAAACCAAAAACAGCCCAGTTCATTGTTATAGTTGTATTCAAGTTGAGCTCACAGCTGCTACAATAAACTTTACTACATTAGTTATGCCAAAACGTATGGAGATGAGCAGGCAATTAGTCTAAAAGGTAAAACAATAAGAGGAATACGCAATTTAATTAGGAAAAGATCTATTGTTACAAGTTTTTCCTACACATTCATACTCAGTAAGCATCCTCTCACTTTTTATTACTACTTAATGTGTATGCGCATGCGCGCGCGCGCGCGCGCGCATGTGTGTGTGTGTGTGTGTGTTTTTTTTATATAATAAATAGACCTTTTTTCAAAATTTTCCCATACAGAAGTTAAAATGATTAAAGAAGATTTTAAAATAAAACAATTTTCCAATTCCTGATAGATATAACCAGATATGCGATTGCAACAACAGTTTTTTTCAGACCATGTATAATTTAATTAAGTAAGGAACACTACTGTATTTGCTTGGATTTAATTTTACTTGTGTAGTATTAGTTGCAAATTTCTTTTCTATTGAGTAAAACTATTAAGTACACAGTGTAAAAGTATTAGTTGTATAAAGTATTTTTTTTTTGCTTTTATTAATTAAATCCAAGAATTTTGTTTTTATAAATTGTATGTGGTGTAATTTTGCATAACTACAGTAATTTTCTTTAAAAAATTGTTTTGGATTACTGGATATTTCTGAGTAGCAGAATCTGGATGACAGGAACTGCAAAATGATGTTGATTTTGCTGTACTACTTGATATTTACCTTAAAATAACAAGATAATAACTATAATTCCTTAAATTGCATGGATGTAAATCAAATTAAAATATATTGAGTGGTTCTTACTATTTTAAAACAATGACTTACCATAAGACCAATAACCTCTATAAGTAACTTGGAACATAGTTGTACCATAAAGTGGGTACTGCATTACACAGGATAAGTAAAGGGCTTTGGCTGCAAGTTCACTCTTTCCTGCACCAAACTGCCTGTGAGCTTGAGCAATTATAGGCACCTATGTAAACAGATATTTTTCATTCATTTCAGTTAAAATACTACTACCAATACTTACTTTGTATGTATGTGTGTTGTTAAAATAGCAGCTGTATGTAATATGTACAGTATACGTAAAAACATGTAAAAGAAGCCAAATTGAAATACTGGAAAATTTGACTACTGATATACAACAATTGTGCACGAAAAATGGATTGCTAAACAATTGTTATATAAAAAAAGAATATTAAAAATAAAAACAATTTAAGTAATGATTAGTGTTAAATTAAAGAAGTTAGATAATAAAAATAATTTGAGCAATTATGAATATAATTATATTATAATACAGATTAAGTTAATCATAGAAATGTGAATGTACGTGTAGGCAAATATACACATATCTAGACATATTGATCTGGGAGGTAAGATCTAGACATGTTGTTATGATGTACTACATTAGATGTAATATATCGGATTACATTTAAAATTAAAATTAATATATTTAATTTTATACACTGATGAAATAAGGATGTCCAAACACATATTATAGTAAATACATTGCATGAAAAATTATGATTTACGACAACTAAGAAGAAAAAATCATTAAAATGGAATAATTCAGCATATTAATTAGCTATCAAAGAAAGAAAATGAACAAAGACAAGTAACTTACAACAATTAATTTGAAATCAGTGTAAAGATAGTAATACAAGAGTGAATTTTCAAATTTTTAACGATTAGAAATCAATTGTTTAATTAATTTGTATATGGTATGTAATCATTAAAGAACTTTTTTTAATTTAATTTTGTTCAAAGGACTATAGTTTTGTTAAATTTTAAAACTTACTAAAAATTTTTGCAAAAATGTTCTTTTACAAATTTTAAGTTTCTTTCTGTCATCAGATTCTGTCTACATTAGATTATTAAAAAACTTTTACTAAAATGTTTAATTACTGGTACAAGTTGTGCTACAAAATAAAATATCGGTATGGAGAACCATACATGACTTCCATGTTCTAAGATTTATATTTAAAATCATTTACGAAATGAAATGTTTCTATAGAAACTACTTCTTTCCACTTATTGCTTCAGCCTTAACCACAGTACTGTGGTCACTAATGGATACCACCACACGTTATCGCACTCGATTTTCACTGATGATGGCAGTCGACGGCACTGCCGAAACGTCTGGTTTTGCATAAAACATTGGGCTACGGCCAAACAGCCCGGGAAGGAATTTTAACAACAAACTACTACTTTGTTGCCGATAACGTAGTACATATAAAAATTATCCCCTCCCCCTTCAACTATAATTTTCATTTATAGAAAATTACCCCCACCCCGTTCAGCTAGCCTCTTCATTTATAGACATTTCATCTACGTTTCTACAGTGGACTATTAAGATCTTCTTATCAAGATACTTTATTTATCAAAATTAAGTACTTTACTCTTGTTACAACAAAAAACGTTTCAGGTAAACTAGCCTTTCCCCGTAACCGATCTTTACCAAAATCAATAGGCCTTGAGTCTTCTACTGTCTGGCCGCGATTGGAGTGCGCAGGGTAGGTAAAGTGGGGGAATGGGCAATGCAGTAACAATGCATCTGCCGGTCTAGTGGTGGGGACGCCAAGCCGCGCATTCCAATCGTGGCCAGACAGTACAACTCAGGCACATATGTAGAAAATTATTTGATTCTGTTTGAATTTACGGCAGTTATCGTTCATCATGAAAAATTTCTCTTGTACAACATAAAATTTTGCAGGTAAACTACCCCTTTCTCTTAACTGATCTTCACCAAAATCAATAGGTCTTGAGTCCTCTACAATTCAAAGGTGCATGCAAAACATTATTTGATTCTGTTTGAATGTGTGGCAGTTATCGTTCGTCATAGAAACAATTACTCTTGTTAAAACATTAAAGGTGGGAGGTAAACTACCCCTTTACCTTAACCGATCTTCACCAAAGTCAATAGGCATTCAGTTCTTTACAATTCAGGAGCGTATGCAAAAATTTATTTGATTCTGTTTGAATTTGCGGCTCTTATCGATTGCCATAGAAAAAAAATGTACACACAGACACTTTTCGAAAAATGACTTTTTTTTCATGTTTTGAGGGTAGTAAAATCAGAATCTGCAATTATCACGAACACTATTTTTTCTCATCACCATACTTCCATTTCCTTATGGAACATGGAAGTAAAAGAATGCCACATATTACTTCCATGTTCCATAAGGAAATGGAAGTATGTTCATGGCGAAAAAAATCGTGTTCGAGATAATGGCTGATCCTGATTGTGCTACCCTCAAAACATGAAGAAAATTCATTTTTCGAAAAGTGTGTGTGTGTCTGTCTATCTGTGTGTAGAATTTTTTCTATGGCAAACGATAACAGCCGCAAATTCAAACAGAATCAAATAATTTTTTGCATACATCCCTAAATTTCAGAGGACTCAAGGCCTTTTGATTTTGGTGAAGATCGGTAAAGAGAAAGGGTGGTTTACCTGCAACATTTTATGTTTTAACAAGAGTAAGTTTTTTAAGACTTACCATAACTGCCGTAAATTCAAACAGAATCAAATAATTTTTTACACATGTGCCTGAGTTGTAGAGGACTCAAAGCATATTGATTTTGGTGAAGATCGGTTATAAGGAAAGGGTAGTTTACCTGCAACATTTTATGTTTTAACAAGAGTAAAGTACTTAATTTTGATAAATAAAGTATCCTGATTAGAAGATCATAATAATCCACTGTAGAAATCTAGATGAAATATCTATAAATGATGAGGCTAGTTGAAGGGGAGGGGATAATTTTTTATATGTGCGCTACGTTATCGGCAACAAAGAAGTAGTTTGTTGTTAAAATTCCATAGTTTGTTGTTCTGTTTGGCCGTAGTCCAATGTTTTATTCAAAACCAGACGTTTCGGCAGTGCTGTCGACTGCCATCATCAGTGAAAATCGAGTGCGATAACTTGAGGTGGTATACGTTATTGACCACAGTACTATGATTAAGGCTGAAGCAATAAGTAGAAAGAAGTAGTTTCTATGGAAATATTTCATTTCCAAAATGATTTTAAATATAAATCTTAGAACATGGAAGTCATGTATGGTTCTCCATATCGATATTTTTATACAAGTTGTAATGTCAAATATTAGAATCAATATATGAAATTAAAATTACAGTGGAACAGTTGGGTCAGAATGGGGTGACATTTATTTTTAAACCAGATTCACCAACTGGTTGTGTCAAAAATCATGATAAGAATAAACTAACAATATTTATTGGTTATGGTAATTTTAGTTGACAGAAATCTATTCAAATATAATTATATTTTTTACACACTGCTGAGTTAACCTTATATTCACACACATTTTAAAGCAATGTATTCTTATTTAAAGCAGTTCCAATCTGTAAGTTGTATTCTACTTATTTGCATTTGGGTTCTATCAAAACAATATTTTCTAGTTTTATCAAACTAAACCAAAGATGTACATTTATTAACAAGTTATGAAAAATTTTTTCTAGCTATATTATGGGTTGTACTTACCCAAACATCTTCTCCTCTACTTCGACTGACTCTATAAGGCAAATAGCTTTCTACATCAGTATAATAATCTAAGCAGTTATCTTTTGGATCTCCTAATGAAACCTGTGCTTGTAGACCTGCTAACTGGAGGGCTACTTTTTCACTTACTGGAAAGTCATCACACTGCAATATGGGTTCTGATTTAATATATGCTATAAATTCAATTTAGTTTTCAACTGAAGTAAAGTAGAGCAATGAATGAGTTAATGTTACTTAACATTACGAAAGTATTTTGATTCCCTAAAAAGCCAGTGATTTCCAAACAGGGTGGAAACCATAAAATTTTATATAGTTTTTACAACATGTGAAGTGCAATGTAATGCATAATTTAAGTAACATTAATTATTTAAGTAAGATATAAAATAAGTATAAGATTAAGTCTAAATCAACTCCATATATAGTACACTCACGTAGTATTATAGCTCTCAAAGTATATAATGAAAAAAGTATAACCATGTTAGAACTTAAAATTTCCTGAATGCAAGTCCAAGAACTGAATATCAATGTAAAACATTTTCTTTTCCTTATGTATCAGAAATTGATTATTGTAAAATTCTAAAACTAAAATATAACTGTTCTAATTTTAGTGTGTCTATTGTGAATCATCTACTGAGAATGTTTTTTGTACTAAATTAGACTATAATATGTTTATCCATGATGGTGAATGAATTGTATTATAGTAAAACCGTGTTTAACCAAACCCGGCTTACCCAAAACCTAGGTTAACCAAAATCATGTCAGTCATTGGCTGGATGTCAGTGGCCCCATGTGGACATTCAGGTAAACAACACTTATATAAACAACAAGTGAGTCACCCTCCCTCCCCCTCCATCCATGTACAGTCATAAATAAGTTGACATTCAGTAAGTAAAGTGCAATCACTTGTCACAGTGTAATAATTGTAGTGTAGTTTTTAAATCTGTAATGAAGTTAATTGTTGAGGTTTTTTTATTTGAGTTAGTTTTAATTTTGACATGCTGACTAAGCGAAAACGTGTTGTGACAATTCAAGACAAACTTGAAGCAATAAGACAAGTGGAGAATGGTGTGCTGTTGCAAAATTTTGCTAATTATGGTGTTGGGATATCAACGGTCTCAGAATGGGTAAAATCAAAATCAAAACTTCTGGAATACTATTCTACTTAAGTGCCGAACTGAAAAACAATGAAATTAGTGGATTATGAAAAGGTCAATTAAGCTTTTTTCTCTGGTTGAAACAGCAACAAGACAAAGGAATGTTGCTATCAGGCTCTATTTTACAAGAAAAGGGCAAATTACTAGCCAAGATTATGTGTGAAACTATTTTTACTGCATGTTCAGGCCAGCTAGACAATTTAAAAATAGGTACTGCATAAAAAAGCTAAATCTGTCCGGGGAAAAATTATCTGCAGATGCAGATGCCATTGATGTTTTTAAGACTTAATTTTTTTATTGTTTGGAAGGACTGACAAAAGAACAGGTTTATAATGCAGACAAAACAGGGCTAAACTACTAGATGTTCCCTAAAAGTCATTAGGGGACATCGGCACAAGCAAAATTGGCACCTGGACATAAAACAAAGAAACAGAGAATCACATGTAAATGCATCTGGGTCTTACAGATTTCCTCCGATGTGCATTGGAAAAACTAAATCATCCACAGCTCTGAAGAATATTTATCCTCATGCACTTCCAGTTACTTATCATGCTCAAAAAAGTTGCTGGACGTCCTCAGATCTTTTTAAAGAGTGGTTTTTAACAACTTTTTGCCGAGTGTACAAAAACATCTTGCATCAAAAGAAACTTCCCAGGAAAGCTATTCAGATCATAGACAACACACCTACACATCCAAGTGAATTAAAAAGTGGTGATACTGTTGTAAAGTTTTTAGCAGAAAATGTCACAAGTTTAATTCAATCTATGAATCAGGGGGTGCTGGAATCCTTCTAGCGCCATTATCAAGGATTTCTTTCAAGATACATTTTGGAAGAGTCTGAGACTCACAACAAAAACATATCAGACACACTGAAATCAATCGACATGAAACATCCAATTTATTGGTGTGCACAGAGTTGGGAGAAGATTACAGATTCCACTTTAATTAAGGCATGGAACAAGAAGGCATGTATAATGAGCTTGAGTATGAAGAAGAAGAGGAAAATTATGAAAACTTGGTAGGAAGGAATTCCAGGGTGTGAAGAAATACAAGAAAATTGAAATTAACTAATGGCTGGAGGCAGATGAGGCAGAACTAGAATTGACTGACCAAGAAATTGTGGAAGCTGTGATGAGACCAGGGGCTGAAGCAAACGGCACAGACCAGATGTTCATGACACAGACACAAAACATGTGACAGCAGATGGCATACTTAAAGCCTTGGAGGTAAGAATATTTTCTTATTTTTATTAATCAATTAATTTTACAGTCTTATTAATGTATGACAGAGTCAACATAACAGCTTTATTTTTATATGTTGCTTTACGTTTTGTGAAGCAGGCTGAGCCAGCAACACCATCAGACATCTTACTTTTAAAGAGATGGTGTGACATTGCAGCATGTAAACGCTGTGAAGAAACTGTTCAGAAAAAAATTACAGACTCTTTTAAGTAAAACTATGTACCGGTAACTGTGAACATAGATTATAATGCATTGCATGTTTATAATTTTAATGTTTATAATTAAGTATGTTTTTACTGATAATTATGTGTTTTTTATGTCTTAACAAACAGAAACAGACTCCATGGATTATCCAAAAAAATGTATTCCCCAAAAAGGCTCTGCCATCTTTAGTTCAGTTAAACAGGGTTGTACTGTAGCCTATTAATAACTATGTGTGAATGTTTTTATGATTGACGGTCTCTAACTGCTTTCATAGGACTAGAAGTTGTACCTTCAAAACTATGGAGATAATAAATAACATTTTTTATTATAATTCATAACTGCTTGTAAAAGGTAATTTTTAGGAAAAACAGATTAACTTATATACGAATGAAAATTGTTGTATGGCTGAGCAACTAACTATAACTTTAAAAATGTAAAGAATATATAATGAATATGCTTATCTGATATGGCTCTGATATGCTTATCCAAATCTACATACCTTGTACGCTACATAAATTAGTGAACGTTTGTTTCAATCTCACTTTTTTGTAGCAGTAAACTATAGGCCTGCATTCCAATTAAGGTACAATGACAAGAACAGTAATAGTTGACATGATACATGCAAAAAACAAATCATAACTTATGAGAGTAATTATATTGACTCAAAAAATCTCAGAAAAACTGGATGTACCATTCAAAGCAACAATGTCTGGCAATAAATACTTTTATTACAATTTTAAAAACATTTAACAATGTTCTTCCTAGGTCACATAGCTATTTCAAAAAAGTGTTCCAAACATGAATGCTTTACAATTATTGGCAAACTGCAGAGTTTGGTTTAATCACTAAACTATCAATATTATAACAAGTCACACCTATACTGACAAATACAGCATTTAAACCTTCAATTTGGTCCTTACTACTATCAATAGCACATCTGTCAGGTGCAGTTCTACAGCTAAGAGCAAGTGGAGCCAAGAGCTCTGGAATTGAGCTAACCACTCCCTAGTAAAAAGTTAATGTACAATATGTGAGGAACATAGCAACTAACCTTGACAACATGGTATACTGCTTGTGCATATAACAAATTTACTTCAACAGGATCCAGTGATATTTCTCTTGTATTTTTAAATAATCTCCTCTTGAATATAAACCTGTTTTCACCACTTCCCAATGTTGTAGTGTTTCCTCTTCTGCTTAACGTTGGAAATGATGATGAACTTCCTGTCTTATTTTGTTTCCTTTAGGCAAAACAATAGGTTTATTTTAAAAAATACCTTGGTTTATGAAGAAACGTTATTTACTGCAGTATAATCGTTAAGCAAAATAAGAATAGTGCCACATATTCTGACACATTTTAGACAGTATGAATGCGTGTCAAATTCAAATATCTTTTTACACACTTATCCTATTCTTGAACTTATACAATGGAACTTTACCTTATAATACTTCTCAATGTATTATTTCTCTCTTTTAAATGTTTTTGAAAATATGTTGAAGGTCACTAATAGGCAATTCAAAGAACTAATCCATTTGAAATCAAACCGCTTTTAGTACAGTTATGTTACAAACAAGCATACTAATACTAATATGAAACTTATACAGTTACAGGTTGAGATACTAGATATTGAAAATAAATGACTGGATAAAAGAATACAGTATCACATAAAACTCTACGTCATTGACTCTAAAACGCTTTGGTTTTATGGTACACACATTCAAAATTGTCTAAAACTCTAGCACCCTACACAGAATTCAGTTAGCTGATCCATTTCCCTTACTTTGTGTTTTTGGGAAACTTCCTATAAAAATTTTTAATTACAATATTTTCATTTTGACTTTATTTACAAAGACTGTAACGGGACAAACGATTGGGATTTATTTTATTCTTTAATAATTAAAAAAGTAGTAGCCACTCAAGCTGAACAACATTTTGATCACAAACGCTTGACATTCTTGAACACCTTGCAGTCCCCCTCGTACCAAACCGTGTGTCGCACAAAAGCAATTAAAGGGTCTGGGAATGTCAAGTGTCAGAAAGGGTGCGTATTCACGCGTATGCGCGCAGGTGTTGGCCAACTTTCACATGATAATGTCACGTCCGTATAAATTCCTTCTCGCCCAGTGCGCAGAGAATAAAGCCAGTTGACTACCATCCTTAACACTGTACAGCCGAACCAAGTTCCGGAACAAAAAGCGCGGGTGCCCGCACCTCATAAAATGTGAATTATATATATATATATATATATATATATATAACCATGTTTTATCAACAAGTTAAAGGCAGTGATAAATTTAAACGAAATAAGAGTTTCGGCAAGAGACAAAAAAGTTAAAACAGGGTATCAGCTATGTAGTGTGCGTGAGCGAGGGGACATCTTATGAACGTTTTCAACCAGGGACTACATAAGGGAAGTAATCAAAATTTTGCAAAATTAAAAAATAAAAATAAAATGAGCTCTAAGGGGAATTTAAATCATGTAGGGGGTGAGCGTGTGTGAGTATATGAGTGAGTGGAAATTATGTAATTAATGGCACTGGTTAGCGTTAAGTAAATTTTAGAATAATGTTTTTAACAGTATGTTTTCATTATGTATAATGTAGTGTCAGTTTTGTTAACTTCATAAAGAAGGGAAAATTTTAAATAAAAAAACGAAATAAATTAATGTTCACAGAGTAGATGTGTAGAAGAGGGTGAAGGATATTTTATGTAAAAGGGAATATAACAATGAATGTCATATTAAAGTATAATAAAATAGTATTTTATTTTAACTTGCTATATGTGTGTTAGCATAATCATTTCAACAACCTAACTTCATTTTCTGTGCTGGTAAATTCGCTATACGAAAAAGGGTTTCCCCCACTAGATGATCTGGCCGAATAAGTAAACAAATTCAAGGTAAGTGGGAGTGTGTGGTTATTTAATATATGGATAAAATTATAGAAGTTACAAATGGTGCCGTGACCAGGATTTGGAATAAATACTATATTTATCCCACACTGGCCTATTTTAAAGCACAGAGAATGGAATAGGGTTGGCGGAAATCGAGAATAACTTACGTAAAAATTTATGTAACACATGCATAATAAGGTTTTGTGAGGTAAAGTTTACGAGGTGTTGATAAATTGTGTATGTTTGATTACAAGTAAGATTTAATAATTAATTAGTAAACCAGTAAATAATAACAAGAAAATGTCTGAGAACGAAAAAGAAGTTAATTTAATAGACTCAGCTATGACTCGCGACGTAAGCAGTGAAAGTGGTTTTGGGTCAATGAACCCGTCACTGAGTGTGAGCGAATTAGAAGGTCAGTCAATTCAAACAGCTGACTCTGACAATAACATAACCGAGTCAATTGTAATAAATACCGCAGAAGCAAAATCCACGCCCGTAGCGACTAAAATAAAAGAAAAAGAGTTGTCAATAAATGACCTATTTAACCTTATCAGTAGACGTTTTGATGCCAATGATGAAAAGTTTGATAATAAATTTGATAAATTAAGTAATGACATTAACGAACAGAAAATAAAATGTGAGAGTTGTTTTAAGGAAATTAAGAGTAATTTTGATGAAAAGTTTGATAAGATAAATAATCGTTTTGATACAAACGAAAGCAATTTTAATGAGATTAGAAATGAAAACAAGTTAATAAACGTTTTGAAATAACCAATGAGATATTTGAAACTAAATGTAACGATTTAGTACAAAGTATAGAGGGTATGGGAGTGTGGAGAATAAATACAGGTAAGTGCAGTATAAATGGAAATAACGAAATAACAGACGATATAGGTGTCAATAAAAGTGAGTTAACAAATAGTGGTGATGAAAATGTAGTAGTAGTTAAAAAGGTAAGTGAGAATAACAGCGATATAATTAAAAATGGGGCGTTAGAGAGTAAAGTGAATGATCATAGTGGTGATGAAGTTTTTGTTGACAAATATTTAATAATGAAGTGTTAGCGAGTGTTGATGGAATTGAGAGTGTGTGTGAAGAAAGGTTAGGTTTGCAAAGGGCAAATTTTCCCCGTGATTTAGGAGTAAGGACTCCAATAATTATTTATGAGGACAGAGTTTCCTCCCATGATTATAGAGACGAGGTGTCTCTAAGTATGTCCCCTAGTTCTCATGAGTTCCCTGGAAGAATCAGGATGTGTCATGATAACATTATGTTGCCTTTTGTGTGGATTGAGAGAGAAAAAGTGAGATGGTGTTATGATGAGAGGTATTGTGAGAGAGTGGTAGAATTATTCACATTGAGAGAAAGAGAGATAATATTATTTGATGTTGTTGGAAGTTACGAAGGGCTATTAGTGAAAATAAAGAGAGAAAGAATTAATAATATTGTTGACTTACCTTGTCTTGAAGATAGCGCAGAAATAAATGATGATAACGTTGATAATTATATTGAATACTTACCTGTGCATAGACATGGAATATTAATAGTAGATGATTCTGAAAATGAGAGGTTAAAATGCTTAAGGGTGATAGATAACAATACAGACGGCGACAAGACCAAAACTAATGATGTAGACAGGTTATATGATTTAATATTAATGTGGGATAATCCAGTAGATTATTATGTGGGTTTTACGGAACAATTTGAAATACTGAAAAGTTATATTATAAATAATAATAATGTAATAAGTGTAAGTAAAGATGAGAATTATTATGTGAAAATAAGATGGATTTACGATGATGATGGTTAGAAATAAACAGTGAATGAACATTTAATTATTTTAGTTTATCGTAACTACTTGGCTAACTTATGAAATGAGGAATGGTAAACAATAATGATATGACAAAAAATTTTAGATAAATTTATAGTATAAATTTATAGTGATGTTAATTGTGTTTATGTAATAGGGTATGTTGTACTCAGTAGTTTCATGTAAACAATGTGTGTATGTAGTAGAAATTGATTTAATAATAATAATAATAATAATAATAATAATAATATTTTATCAGACTAAATAAATAATGAGAGTTTGTAATAAATGAATAGTAATTGTTTTGGAATATTGTAATTAAAGTAACTTTGTGTTTTAAAAAACTAATTGGATTAAATAATTTGAGATGAATTAATTAATTAATTATTGTTGTACAAATGAATTTTGGTAATGAATTTAAATGATGTTTCTGAGATTTATACTTTATATTAAATAGTAAATGAGTAAATGTAAAATGTGTTTAGTTATTTAGTCATATGGTTGTAATAAGGTATAAGAAGGTATATAGGGTTATGTACACTATATTTGTTGTGATAAATGATTATATTTTGGAGTCTATGATAGTGATTATGTTTTTATTTGAGTTTATGATTGACCATATGTAAGTATGACTTTTATAATGCAATTTAAGTAAAGTGAAATGTTTAATGTTTTAAATAATAAATCTTAAATGAGATTAAAAGTTTTAAATTAGGTGATTAAATGAGTTTGAGGTAGTTATGAATGTTCTAGTGTAATTTTCAAGGATCATATTAACGAAAAATGTTGTAAAAGATGGAGTTTGGGTGATAATTATTTCAATAAGGCATTTAAGTCAGTCAAAGTTAATTTTAAATGGGTATTAGACAAAATAAGAATTTCTGGAATAAAAAGTAATACAGAAACGGAGTATTAGTAGGGACACAGTAGTATGAGTGATTGTATGTACAGAAAGTGAATAGTAAATAGGCTAGCAGGGTACATATATTTTGTAGTGAGGGTGGAGGTGTAAGGAGTCCTCAACACAAAGCGTTGTGGCGCGGGTAGTAGAGTGTTTTAGAGGAGTGTCTGACGATATACCCGGGAGGGGCAAGAAATTATGAATGTGAATTAAAGGTGAGGAAACACACATCCTAGGTACAAAAAGGGTATCGGGTATTTGATAGGAGAATGATTTAAGTGAAGGTAAATATTATTGAGAGATCGGTGTCACTCTATGTAAATCCGTTAATAATTGTTAGAAGGAATAAGGGGGGTAAGGTTATATTTTAATGCCCATTCAATAAATCAAATTGTTGTGAAGGACTGAGTATCACCCAAACCAATTAATGATGAAAATACTTAATAGAAATTGTAGCATGACAGTTAAGCCCATAAAAATGAATGGTGAATTGATCATTAAAATAATATAATAACATGTTTAAATCCGAAGAAAGCAATATAATAAAGAATTAATTCAGAACAACCGTGCAGTACAATCATTGATTTAATATATAAGTTCATATAAGATAAATGTTACAAGTGATGAATCATCAAAACCAATTTTAATAACTAAAGGTGAAAAAATATAACCCAGGAAGGTAAGGAGTAGATAAGGAAGAAACCGAGAACATAACTAAACCCACAATGAAAGTTAGGAGTAGATAAGGAAGAAACCCAGAACAAGGCAAGATCCACCATAAAAGGTGATGCATTTGAAGAAACAAGAAGAGTAGGTGAAGAAGGAACCCAAAAACCCGATGACATCCACAAGAAGATGAAGAAAATACAATTATAAGAAACCAGAAGAAAAGAAGACATCGATGAAGAAACAAGAAGAAGACAGCATCCACAAGAAGAAGGAATGCTCTTGTAAAAAAAACACCCATATCCCAAAATAAATAAAAATAATAATAATAAAAAAAAAGTATAACAAAGTATTAATGCAAAAAGCCACATGTACAATAGATATAAGACCAAAAAAGTGTATAGAGTAAGAGTTGAAAGTGGACCAAGGTGAAATAATAATATAATACCAAAGAACAAATCTTCATTGTAATCTACGAATAGATCTCTTGATTTTAGTAAGACTATATAACCATTTAGAAACAGAATCAAGGAATGTAAAGAGAACCAGTGCAAGTTTTAGTATTATAAAAAATGAACCTTATGTTTCATTATTGGCATTCACAAACTATGTAAATAATGAAATAATACAACTTTTAAGTGACTTAATTTCTGTACAGAGGTAATATAATACATGTGCTAGCAAAGAATTGCCAATCTGTTTAAATGACATTCATTTAAATGATTAATAAAACAAAAGAAGACACAGAATAAAAAGTGAAGTGACAGGGTACAATTACCCAAAACCCAATTAAAAACAGTTAAAAACTGCTAATTAAACTTAGTATAAGGAATATAGAGAATACGAGTATAGTAAATAAGGTTTTGTTTATGTAACATAAGATATTTAAAAATGTATTAGGAATAAGAAAATTTAAACAGTTCAGAACCACTAACATTCTTTAATTGTAAAATATTTATTACAGGTATTATTGTTAATAATTAAGTAAGATGTTAGAATGGAAAAAACAATTCTTTATAAATAATATTTTTTATGTATTATTATTAAGCTCTGAGTATAAAAAATGTCTGATTTGTTGAAGACAACTATTATTTGGAGTTATTTGTTATATGTTAATAGTATGAAACAAATACTAATTGTTATTTTGTTTAATAGAAGAAAATGTTTAATTTATGTTACAATGTAAAAAAGTCAGAGAGGGTATAACTCAATATGTATTATTTATATAAAAATTTGTATGAAAAAACTGTTAGGAATCTAGGCAAAATGATAAAAACTAAACATCATCAAAACTGAGAAACTAAGTACTTAAATACATTTAAACAGAAGGGATTTAGATAAGGTAAACCAGAAACAAAGCCATGTAATTAGAAATATAACTAAGAAAGATTTTGTAAAATTATAGCCAGAATTATTGATAAAAATGGAAATGACAGAACTCAAAAATTTGGAGAGGGGAGTCATATATTCCAACATAATATTTTAAAACTTAACCAATTCATCTAATTGCAAGAAATTAAAGGAATATAAACCTTTTATTACAATATGAGATTTAATAATCATAAATATAACTTGATAATGGCAGAATTTGGGAAACAACAGGAAGCTAGACCTTAAAATTTAGAATATACAAAATGAAGTAAAAATTATCAATTTTAGATCAAAAACTTAATAAAACGGCATTATTTGGTATCAAAATACGCCGAATGAACTGAAGGATAAAATTAAGTAACAACTAGCTAATAAATTTGAAGAATAACCAAAGTATAATCAGTTATATAATGTAACTTTATTACATGCACAGGATGCAAAATAAAATTCGAACAATGGAAGGAATAATATTGCTTTGGCTAAGGTTTTAGTCGGAGGTGAAGGAAGTTAATTAGTTAATTATTGAACATTGTACGGGACACTTGACACGAGCATTTTAAACCGTATTAACCTAGTTACGAATACCATAATGGCGAATAATGGTACGATCCGAAAGTGAAAATCGCGAGTTGCGGTAAAAAACATTTTTCAAGTCATACACAGTGAAATAAACATCTACAAACACCGAACTAACATTATACAGCACAGAACACCAGTGGAAATAACATTAAACCCGATAAAACAGTAATAAAACTTAACCAAAATGTGACTAACATATGACATAACCGACAGAAGTGAAATTGACTTATAACTACACCAGTTTTCCGAATACAACACCAAAACTGAACCAGAGACACTACACCAACCCCAGAAGGAAGATTTGCAAACACCAGGACGTAAATTCACAAGGAAAACATCTTTATTTGAACATCAAAACTGCGAGGTGACGATTTCCAACATCAGCGGCGGCCATTACTGATTTCCAACAACTCAACTGAACACAGCCATCTACTGCAGCTGGACGGTTTGCAACATAATTATTTATTTCTATACTTAAATCGAATATATGTACTGTTAATTTTAAGAATTTACATTGTAGTGTTATACTTTTTAATCTTTGCCCTATTTCTCTGACTTTCCCTAACATAGCTGTTCAAAGAACCTTTATATAAAAAATTTGTAATAACAAAACGATACCCTGAGAATCGATTTACATATCGATAAGAGTCAAAAATACCTAATTGTTAATAAAATTATTAATACCTTTCACATTTAAACAGTTTTTCATTTCTAAATATAGCCATTTAACACAATACCTTAATTTAAACAGAAATTACTACAAGAAGTTCACCACCAGAAGGGAGATAACCTCCAAACCGAAAATAAACAAGGATCGATTGCTATTGGAGACAATCCTATAAGTGGCTGGAGTTTTTTAACAAATACCCAAAAGCCTATAAAACATTCTAATTCAGTGATAAACGTTTCGGAACATCACAAAACTTAATTAATTAATTGTTCTTAATTAATTAATTAATTAATAAAAGAAAAAAATTTGAATTAAAAAAATTTTGTTTAATGAACAATTTATATTTCTACCCTAACACATAATTAACCTGTTTTGTAACACAACACACTTACACTATTACCACGTTTAGTTACAAATTGGCGCACAACTGAGGGGCTTTAATTACCGATTGAAAGGCCACTACAATCTGCCCAATCCCTAATTGGAGTTTGGCAGCAGCTATAAAGCCAGAGAAAGGGAAAAATGCAACGACGTGCAACCTCAAAGAAACGGGCGGCGGAGGCCGAAAAGGAAGTAGAAATGGATATGGAAAATAAAGAGGCGACGCCAGTAGAAGATGTGGAAAGGTTATTGCCACCAGTATTGTCTAAACAACCTGCACAACCAGAAGAACAACCTGAAATGCCCACACAAACAGGGGAAGTCAATGTCCGGGAGGAACAGTTAGAAAAACCATCACAAGCAGAAAACACGACAATACAAGAGATGTTTGGAGTGATGATGGAGATGAGTAAGAAGATGGAGAAGAAATTGGATTCTACAAAGGAAGACAATCAATCCTTAAGCAAAAAGATGGAA
Organism: Magicicada septendecula; assembly: GCA_034769895.1. Classification (NCBI taxonomy): domain Eukaryota; kingdom Metazoa; phylum Arthropoda; class Insecta; order Hemiptera; family Cicadidae; genus Magicicada; species Magicicada septendecula. The sequence goes on from CM068367.1 coordinate 1,002,063,929, forward strand.
GAACGGATAGGGGGAAAAATAGAAGAAAACAGTAAGAAGATGGGAGAAATCAACAAGAACATGGAGGAGAATAGTAAAAAGTTAGAAGAATTGAAGGAAGACAACCAATCTTTTAAGGAAGAATTTAAATTGACTAAGGAAGAATTGATTAACAAAATTGAGAATACCAATAAGAGAATTCAAGAAAATACTAAAAAGATGGAAAGTGACAACCAACAGTTGAAGGAAGATAACAAGAAGTTGGAAGAGAAGATGGGGGAGAAATTGGAAGAATTGAGAGAGGACAACCAAATGTTAAGAGAAGAATTAAGGGAGGTCAATCAGGAGAATCTGGACAAGATAGACGAAAGGATGGAATTGTTAAGAGAAGAACTGAACAAGGAAATCAACGTTAACAAGAAAGCTATGAATAAAAAATTGGAAGAATAAAACATAATGATGAATCAACAGATCCGAGAAATTGACGGAAAATGCAACCAAACCGAAAAGGAAGTACAAGAATTCAAGGAAGTGGTAAACATCAAGTCAAGTTTACGAATATCGAAGAGCATAGCCGTAGGAAAGTGGAAGAACAACGGAAGGAGACTCAGGAAGAATTCGGGAGAGTACGGAGCCAAATCGCGGAACGGTGTGATGGGATGCAAGAGGCTATGACCAATATCACGGGTCAGGTATGGCAAAGCCAAGAAGAGATGGAAGCTTTGAGGAATAGACCTACTCATTTCACCGGATTACCCATCAACGAAAACCGAGAATGGCTCAACTTCCGGCAATACAAGAGGAAACCAATGGAGTTCCTGGCGAGGATAGAAGAGTACTTCGCCAAACATAGAGGGAGTCATTGGAGCAATAACCGGGAGATACTGGACGAGTCATTCAGGGAGATGACAGATAACTGGTGGATGGCGAACCGCAGCGAGATTGCAGACTACCAGCAGTTCAGGAAAATGTTTAAATCCAAATACTGGTCCAAAACAACACAGAACCTGATCAGAGACAATATTTGCAACGGATGATACAGGGCCCAAATAGGCAATACCATGATAGCCTATTTCCTAGGGAAGGTGTGCCTGGCAAAACACCTCGAGCCGGCTATACCCGAAGAGTGTCTGGTGAATAAACTGTCCTATCATTATGACGAGGATATTATCAGGGCAAGGAGAGGTTAGCCAGATCAAGACGGTGCAGGCCATGACGGAGTTGTTAGAAAGTTACGAGAATGAAGAGTACTACCGCCAGAGCAGGAGGAAAATGAGCGACCGGAGGCGAGGAACAACCAGTACCCTAGTAATGGCAATAACCATCCCGGAAACCGATACCAACCAAGTAATTATGACGGCAATAATAACCCGCCGCGTAATAATAACAACTTTAACGGCAACACGAATGGTAATAGGAACAATAACACATATCCTAATAACCGTAACAATTATTATCAGCCCCCTAACAGCCCGTATAGTCAGAGAAATCCCTACCCCGGTAATAATGAAAGATATTACCAGCTCAATAGAAATTACTATAATAATAATAATAATAATAGAGTTTCCCGCCTGAGGGTTAATTTTATAAGAGCGGAAGATCGAGGTCCGAGAAGGTACTACCAACAACGGACGAATAGTTTCCACGGTGGAGATCGAAAGTGAAGAACGGGACGGTCCATGCCATGAACATGTAAGAAGGAGTACCAGCCTGGAAGATCCTGGCCGACAACAAAACAGGGAAATAACTTTCGAACAGGATACGGCACGGCAGGAACCGACACAGAGTTTCCAGAACGATGCCTCGGTTAATCCGAGTCCTAACGATGACCACAATAATTTAAACGGGAGGAGGCAGTAATAAACTATTACGACCCGTTGCTGCTTCTACTTCCTGGGTTTTATAAAAATGAGTTGCAAGACGCAACCAAATTAAAGAACATCACAATAATAAGTAACAATTATTTAAAAAATATAAGAACAGAACTTCTAGAGGAAAACGAAAAGAGCCTCGATAATAATAACAATGAGATATTGTATATAACAGCGGAGGTAGAAGGAATTCCCGCGAAAATCATGATTGACACCGGTGTAAATATTTCTATCATAAATGCAAATGAACTGGAAAGAATCCAGAGAGAATGTGGGAAAATTTTGCCTATGTTACCAGTGAATAACATTGTTTTGATAGGTGCAACTGGCCGCCAGAACAAAACTATTAGGAAGCAAGTTTCCTTAAGTGTCGTTAGCCGTGATATAGCTTTAGACATGGAATTTTTGATCGCCACCGGATTACCATTTGATATACTGGTAGGTTGCGATATTCTAAGAAGGTACTCCGCCATTATCGACCTTAACCAAGAGAGAGTATCACTTTTTCCAGATGGAATAACGTGGATCGCAGATTTGGTAGGAGGCGCAAATATACTTTCCAGCCCAATACACCAACAACTTCGTAAAATAAATTTCGTAAAGAACAGCCCCCTTTATAAACCAATTGTATACAACAATGGAGGAGAGGATTTATGGTCAGTAAAGATACAAGAGATACGGGATTTCCAGTGCGGAACCAACAACGAAAAAATACCTGTACACTTAGCAGATCGGTTAATCAATGTATACGAGAAATACAAATCAGTGTTTTCAGACGAGCCAGGTAAGGTTAAAAACTATCAGTGCAAACTTGAAGTCAAAGAAAACGTGGAGTTTAACCGGAGGTCATATCCAATCGCGCATTCGCTTAAAGAGGCCGTGAGAACAGAAATTAATAAAATGATCGACAATGACATAACTGAGATTAGTCAATCTCCTTACACTAGTCCAATTATGCTGTTCCCAAGAAGACGGACAAGTCCGGCTCTGTTTGGATGCGCACGAACTGAATAAAACCATTGTGAATGACCGAACATCACCCGGTGAAATAGAGGAGATACTAAAACGTTTTCATGGCACTAAGTTTATCAGTACCTGGGACACTGTATGTGGTTATTGGCAAGTGGAGTTGCATCCACAAAGCCGTCAGTACGTGGCGTTCATTTTCGAAGGGCGCAATTACCAGTTCAAGAGACTGCCCTTCGGACTTGTAAATTCTGTAGCCATCTTTGTGGCCTGTATGGACCAAATACTTGGACAAGAAGCACTCCAGTTTACCACAGTCTATGTAGACGATTTACTCATTACATCAGAAACCTGGGAGGAACACTGTTATCGAGTAGAATATGTACTCAGAAAGTTAGCGCATAATAACATAACTTTGAAATTGGAGAAATCCAAGTTCATTGCACGGGAAGTACAATTCTTAGGTTTCAACCTAGACGATAGAGGTATTACCCTGTCAGCAGAGAAAGTGGAGGCAATTCAGAAGTTCCCGCAACCAAAAAACAGGAAACAGTTACAGTCTTTCCTCGGACTCTGTAACTATTACAGAAAGTTTCTGCACAAATATTCCGAGTTGACAGCCAAGTTTCAACCACAATTGTCTGCGAAAAACAAATGGACCTGTGGTGAGGAACAAGATATTACCTTCCGACTGATAAAAGAAAAGTTCTTGGAGAGCGTTATACTTTGTCACCCGGATTTTAAGAAACCATTCTTTTTAAATTGCGATGCTAGCGACATCAGCTTAGGAACAACATTATACCAGGAAGATGAGGAGGGTCACCATCTGGTAATAAGCTTCACTAGTCGTACACTGAATCAATGCGAAAAGAATTATAATGTGACCGAAAAGGAATTGCTTAGCGTGGTATTCGCATGCAGCAAGTTCCGAACATACATTCTCGGGTATCCAGTCACTGTCCGCACTGATCATAAATCCATCTCATTTCTACGTAGGTGCAAACTGAGTCACGGCCGATTGGCTAGATGGGTACTCGCCCTACAAGAATACGATTTAAAATGGGAGTATATTCCGGGAAAAAAGAATGTGGTAGCCGATGTGTTGTCACGGATAAATTTGGAAGACCAGACCTTCGAGGGAGAGAAGGAGAGCTTAGTTAAAATTTACAACTTATTTAAAACCAGATCCGATTTACAAGCCCTATTGATAAACATCCGTATCCACCAACAGTCTGACCCTAAACTGAAAAACATAATCAGTCGATTGGAAGCCGACGATGACACCGTTTCCAAATACTACCATCTCAATAAAGGAATACTATTCGTAAAAACGGCATTGGATGAAGAAACTTGGAAGGTGATAATTCCGCACCAAATCGAAAAGGAAGTTATAATCGATTATCATATAAGGTATGGCCATATGGGAGCGCTAAAAGTGATACAGGCTTTAGATGAAAATTGCAAAATAAAGAACATTAACCGAAAGGTAAGAAATTACCTGAAGTCTTATAATATTTGCCAGTGTGTCAAGATAAACAATGAGAAGAAAGAGGGTATAATGATACCAATAACATCAAACGCAAAACTAGAAAAAGTGTTCTTAGATAACTGCGGGCCATTTCCCCGTAGCGGCGGTCGACACAGGTACAAGTACCTAATAATAATCATGGACCATTATACTAAATACATAAAGTTATATCCGGTTAATCGGGCAACCACAGTGAAAGTTCTTGCGGTAATCACAGAGTTGTATGTACCAGAGATCGGTAAACCATCTTCAATTATTACCGATCATGGTACTCAATTCAAAGGGAGAAGATGGCGAGAGACATTATTATCACTTGGGATCAAAACCTATAAGACGTCAGTCTACCACCCAAGTAGTAATCCGGCTGAGAGGGTACTGAGAGAAGTGGGTAGAATCTTGTGAACGTACTGTCACAACCAACAGAAAAAGTGGCAAGAGTACTTAGAAACAACAGAGAAATTCCTAAATTTCGCCCACCATCCAGCTATAGGAATTACCCCTTACTCCGCCATGTATGAGAAGCCAACTCCCCGAGAAATTGAAGAAATAATCGAGTTCCCAACAAACAATGGTCGTAAGTTTGACCAGGTGAAATTCTATAACAAGGTAGCCGAAGACCAAGAGAAACGGCAAGCCAAATATCAAAAGGCAATAGGACGTATAATAACTTACAAAGAGGGTGAGAAAGTTCTATTAAAAAATCGAGAACTCCCCAGCACCCTAGAAGGGATAACAAAAAATTGTTATTACTATACACAGGACCATATGTTGTAAAAAATAATCATAATAATACGTTATGAACTGAGAGAAATAGTTTCCGGAAGAGTTAAAGGTGTGTACAACCAAGCATCCATGAAAAAGTATTATGAAGAATGAATTGGAATTTAGAATATTAAATATAATAAAAAATTCTAAAATGAAGTAAGACCAACTTACTACACACAATTTTGAAGAGAAAGAACATTTGGAATAATTAAAAAGAAAAGAATTTAGAATAATAAAAATTCTAAAATAATTGTAAGACCAACTTACTACAACTAATTTTGTGAAAAAACTTTATGGTAATGAAAAAGGAAGAATTTAGAATTTTATAAAAACAATAAAAAATTCTAAAATGAAGTAAGACCAACTTACTACAACTAATTTTGAGAAAGAACATTTGAAGACAATTAAAAGAATTAGAATTTAGAATTATATTATGAAAATTAAAAATTAAGTAAGCACATCTTACTACAAACAATTTAGTAAGAAAAAATTTGGAAATAAATGAATTAAACAGAATTTGAATTTTGATAAAAACGTCAAAATTTTAAAACAAAATAAGATCAACTTATTATAAAGGATTTACGAAAGATGTTATGGAATTAAATAAAAAGAAGAGTTTGAATTTTGCATAAAACTAACAAAGTGCTAAAAATAAATATGTTCCATTTATAAATAAATTTAGAAGAAAATAATATGATTAATTCAGAAAAAAAGATTTAAAAATAATACAGAATAAATATGAATATCTAGCATTTGAAGAAGTAGAGAAGAAAAACAAAAAAGAGTGTGATATACAAGAGAAAGCAATAATTTGGAAACAAAGAGGAGAAACTGTTATTATAATATAATTATAAAGAATCTAAAAAAGAAAAACAATAATATAATGAGAACAACCTATTACTAACTACTTATGAAACGATAATGGAAACAGTTAATCAAGAAAAATGATTATGATATTACTCAGTTCTGAAGAAGCAAAGGAGAACAACTCATACCAAACATATGGAGAAGATGATTTTGAACAACAACTCATACCAAACATATGGAGAAGATGATTTTGAACAAACAATAATAATAAAATCTATATGAAACGCAAAGAGAAGAAGTACCACATGAAATATAATATAAATAAATTAATTTTAATGAATGCGAAGGCAGATTAATGACTTTCTGAGAGAAAAGAAAGAAAAATATAATTAAATAATATGATCACAATAACAACCTGAATATCAATTACAAAGAAATTTTTGAAACAATTAACTATAATAAAATAAGACCATTCAAATAATGAATAAGAACCAAAGAGAAAATGCTATATATAAAAACCATGCTAACAATGTAATTAACCAGAAGGAAGTATAATGAGAATTCAGATGGAGAAAGAAAAGAGTTACACTATAACTAGTAACAAGAATTATTAACAAAAGTTTCCAACCATAATTAAAATAAATATATCAGACGAGTTAAGAGTTTAGAAAAATATATATAATGAGTATAATAAGAATTAAGAAGATTTATTAAGATAGAAAATGTGAGATAATCTGAGAAACTACGAAGTGAAGAATCCAAAGATATTTTTATTAGTCGACAATGAGACTACTTTTTATTTAATTTATTCGATGACTGACTGTAGATAATTCCAGCAGCATTATGTTTTTTGAGCAGAGATGAATGTGCCTCTGGACTCAAATTGTAGAAGTGGTGTATGGCCAGCAGAGTTGTGAAGCCTACAGTGCCCCTCTGAATTGCCCCAGCCCACATAATAGGGAACGTTAGGGAATTAATATCCCAAGGATACAACACGAAGTTTATAAGGAAAGAAAATGTATAATAATAATATTAATAATAATATATCTCAGAAGACACTAACTATCCAAGAAGGATCAAAAGTCAGATAATTGACTATATATATAAAATTTATTAAGCTCAACTATAAAAAAGTCGATATAGAAATGGAGAGGAAAATGAAGTATAAGAAAAAAAATATAAAATAATAAAATTATCATAAGAAATTATTTCATCCATAATCAAGTCTGAAATAATTACTTCTGGAGGAGAGCAATCTGTAGCATGACAGATAAGCCCATAAAAATGAATGGCGAATTGATCATTAAAATAATATAATAACATGTTTAAATCCGAAGAAAGCAATATAATAAAGAATTAATTCAGAACAACCGTGCAGTACAATCATTGATTTAATATATAAGTTCATATAAGATAAATGTTACAAGTGATGAATCATCAAAACCAATTTTAATAACTAAAGGTGAAAAAATATAACCCAGGAAGGTAAGGAGTAGATAAGGAAGAAACCGAGAACATAACTAAACCCACAACGAAAGTTAGGAGTAGATAAGGAAGAAACCCAGAACAAGGCAAGATCCACCATAAAAGGTGATGCATTTGAAGAAACAAGAAGAGTAGGTGAAGAAGGAACCCAAAAACCCGATGACATCCACAAGAAGATGAAGAAAATACAATTATAAGAAACCAGAAGAAAAGAAGACATCGATGAAGAAACAAGAAGAAGACAGCATCCACAAGAAGAAGGAATGCTCTTGTAAAAAAAACACCCATATCCCAAAATAAATAAAAATAATAATAATAAAAAAAAAGTATAACAAAGTATTAATGCAAAAAGCCACATGTACAATAGATATAAGACCAAAAAAGTGTATAGAGTAAGAGTTGAAAGTGGACCAAGGTGAAATAATAATATAATACCAAAGAACAAATCTTCATTGTAATCTACGAATAGATCTCTTGATTTTAGTAAGACTATATAACCATTTAGAAACAGAATCAAGGAATGTAAAGAGAACCAGTGCAAGTTTTAGTATTATAAAAAATGAACCTTATGTTTCATTATTGGCATTCACAAACTATGTAAATAATGAAATAATACAACTTTTAAGTGACTTAATTTCTGTACAGAGGTAATATAATACATGTGCTAGCAAAGAATTGCCAATCTGTTTAAATGACATTCATTTAAATGATTAATAAAACAAAAGAAGACACAGAATAAAAAGTGAAGTGACAGGGTACAATTACCCAAAACCCAATTAAAAACAGTTAAAAACTGCTAATTAAACTTAGTATAAGGAATATAGAGAATACGAGTATAGTAAATAAGGTTTTGTTTATGTAACATAAGATATTTAAAAATGTATTAGGAATAAGAAAATTTAAACAGTTCAGAACCACTAACATTCTTTAATTGTAAAATATTTATTACAGGTATTATTGTTAATAATTAAGTAAGATGTTAGAATGGAAAAAACAATTCTTTATAAATAATATTTTTTATGTATTATTATTAAGCTCTGAGTATAAAAAATGTCTGATTTGTTGAAGACAACTATTATTTGGAGTTATTTGTTATATGTTAATAGTATGAAACAAATACTAATTGTTATTTTGTTTAATAGAAGAAAATGTTTAATTTATGTTACAATGTAAAAAAGTCAGAGAGGGTATAACTCAATATGTATTATTTATATAAAAATTTGTATGAAAAAACTGTTAGGAATCTAGGCAAAATGATAAAAACTAAACATCATCAAAACTGAGAAACTAAGTACTTAAATACATTTAAACAGAAGGGATTTAGATAAGGTAAACCAGAAACAAAGCCATGTAATTAGAAATATAACTAAGAAAGATTTTGTAAAATTATAGCCAGAATTATTGATAAAAATGGAAATAACAGAACTCAAAAATTTGGAGAGGGGAGTCATATATTCCAACATAATATTTTAAAACTTAACCAATTCATCTAATTGCAAGAAATTAAAGGAATATAAACCTTTTATTACAATATGAGATTTAATAATCATAAATATAACTTGATAATGGCAGAATTTGGGAAACAACAGGAAGCTAGACCTTAAAATTTAGAATATACAAAATGAAGTAAAAATTATCAATTTTAGATCAAAAACTTAATAAAACGGCATTATTTGGTATCAAAATACGCCGAATGAACTGAAGGATAAAATTAAGTAACAACTAGCTAATAAATTTGAAGAATAACCAAAGTATAATCAGTTATATAATGTAACTTTATTACATGCACAGGATGCAAAATAAAATTCGAACAATGGAAGGAATAATATTGCTTTGGCTAAGGTTTTAGTCGGAGGTGAAGGAAGTTAATTAGTTAATTATTGAACATTGTACGGGACACTTGACATGAGCATTTTAAACCGTATTAACCTAGTTACGAATACCATAATGGCGAATAATGGTACGATCCGAAAGTGAAAATCGCGAGTTGCGGTAAAAAACATTTTTCAAGTCATACACAGTGAAATAAACATCTACAAACACCGAACTAACATTATACAGCACAGAACACCAGTGGAAATAACATTAAACCCGATAAAACAGTAATAAAACTTAACCAAAAAGTGACTAACATATGACATAACCGACAGAAGTGAAATTGACTTATAACTACACCAGTTTTCCGAATACAACACCAAAACTGAACCAGAGACACTACACCAACACCAGAAGGAAGATTTGCAAACACCAGGACGTAAATTCACAAGGAAAACATCTTTATTTGAACATCAAAACTGCGAGGTGACGATTTCCAACATCAGCGGCGGCCATTACTGATTTCCAACAACTCAACTGAACACAGCCATCTACTGCAGCTGGACGGTTTGCAACATAATTATTTATTTCTATACTTAAATCGAATATATGTACTGTTAATTTTAAGAATTTACATTGTAGTGTTATACTTTTTAATCTTTGCCCTATTTCTCTGACTTTCCCTAACATAGCTGTTCAAAGAACCTTTATATAAAAAATTTGTAATAACAAAACGATACCCTGAGAATCGATTTACATATCGATAAGAGTCAAAAATACCTAATTGTTAATAAAATTATTAATACCTTTCACATTTAAACAGTTTTTCATTTCTAAATATAGCCATTTAACACAATACCTTAATTTAAACAGAAATTACTACAAGAAGTTCACCACCAGAAGGGAGATAACCTCCAAACCGAAAATAAACAAGGATCGATTGCTATTGGAGACAATCCTATAAGTGGCTGGAGTTTTTTAACAAATACCCAAAAGCCTATAAAACATTCTAATTCAGTGATAAACGTTTTGGAACATCACAAAACTTAATTAATTAATTGTTCTTAATTAATTAATTAATTAATTAATAAAAGAAAAAAATTTGAATTAAAAAAATTTTGTTTAATGAACAATTTATATTTCTACCCTAACACATAATTAACCTGTTTTGTAACACAACACACTTACACTATTACCACGTTTAGTTACAAATTGGCGCACAACTGAGGGGCTTTAATTACCGATTGAAAGGCCACTACAATCTGCCCAATCCCTAATTGGAGTTTGGCAGCAGCTATAAAGCCAGAGAAAGGGAAAAATGCAACGACGTGCAACCTCAAAGAAACGGGCGGCGGAGGCCGAAAAGGAAGTAGAAATGGATATGGAAAATAAAGAGGCGACGCCAGTAGAAGATGTGGAAAGGTTATTGCCACCAGTATTGTCTAAACAACCTGCACAACCAGAAGAACAACCTGAAATGCCCACACAAACAGGGGAAGTCAATGTCCGGGAGGAACAGTTAGAAAAACCATCACAAGCAGAAAACACGACAATACAAGAGATGTTTGGAGTGATGATGGAGATGAGTAAGAAGATGGAGAAGAAATTGGATTCTACAAAGGAAGACAATCAATCCTTAAGCAAAAAGATGGAAGAACGGATAGGGGGAAAAATAGAAGAAAACAGTAAGAAGATGGGAGAAATCAACAAGAACATGGAGGAGAATAGTAAAAAGTTAGAAGAATTGAAGGAAGACAACCAATCTTTTAAGGAAGAATTTAAATTGACTAAGGAAGAATTGATTAACAAAATTGAGAATACCAATAAGAGAATTCAAGAAAATACTAAAAAGATGGAAAGTGACAACCAACAGTTGAAGGAAGATAACAAGAAGTTGGAAGAGAAGATGGGGGAGAAATTGGAAGAATTGAGAGAGGACAACCAAATGTTAAGAGAAGAATTAAGGGAGGTCAATCAGGAGAATCTGGACAAGATAGACGAAAGGATGGAATTGTTAAGAGAAGAACTGAACAAGGAAATCAACGTTAACAAGAAAGCTATGAATAAAAAATTGGAAGAATAAAACATAATGATGAATCAACAGATCCGAGAAATTGACGGAAAATGCAACCAAACCGAAAAGGAAGTACAAGAATTCAAGGAAGTGGTAAACATCAAGTCAAGTTTACGAATATCGAAGAGCATAGCCGTAGGAAAGTGGAAGAACAACGGAAGGAGACTCAGGAAGAATTCGGGAGAGTACGGAGCCAAATCGCGGAACGGTGTGATGGGATGCAAGAGGCTATGACCAATATCACGGGTCAGGTATGGCAAAGCCAAGAAGAGATGGAAGCTTTGAGGAATAGACCTACTCATTTCACCGGATTACCCATCAACGAAAACCGAGAATGGCTCAACTTCCGGCAATACAAGAGGAAACCAATAGAGTTCCTGGCGAGGATAGAAGAGTACTTCGCCAAACATAGAGGGAGTCATTGGAGCAATAACCGGGAGATACTGGACGAGTCATTCAGGGAGATGACAGATAACTGGTGGATGGCGAACCGCAGCGAGATTGCAGACTACCAGCAGTTCAGGAAAATGTTTAAATCCAAATACTGGTCCAAAACAACACAGAACCTGATCAGAGACAATATTTGCAACGGATGATACAGGGCCCAAATAGGCAATACCATGATAGCCTATTTCCTAGGGAAGGTGTGCCTGGCAAAACACCTCGAGCCGGCTATACCCGAAGAGTGTCTGGTGAATAAACTGTCCTATCATTATGACGAGGATATTATCAGGGCAAGGAGAGGTTAGCCAGATCAAGACGGTGCAGGCCATGACGGAGTTGTTAGAAAGTTACGAGAATGAAGAGTACTACCGCCAGAGCAGGAGGAGAAATGAGCGACCGGAGGCGAGGAACAACCAGTACCCTAGTAATGGCAATAACCATCCCGGAAACCGATACCAACCAAGTAATTATGACGGCAATAATAACCCGCCGCGTAATAATAACAACTTTAACGGCAACACGAATGGTAATAGGAACAATAACACATATCCTAATAACCGTAACAATTATTATCAGCCCCCTAACAGCCCGTATAGTCAGAGAAATCCCTACCCCGGTAATAATGAAAGATATTACCAGCTCAATAGAAATTACTATAATAATAATAATAATAATAGAGTTTCCCGCCTGAGGGTTAATTTTATAAGAGCGGAAGATCGAGGTCCGAGAAGGTACTACCAACAACGGACGAATAGTTTCCACGGTGGAGATCGAAAGTGAAGAACGGGACGGTCCATGCCATGAACATGTAAGAAGGAGTACCAGCCTGGAGGATCCTGGCTGACAACAAAACAGGGAAATAACTTTCGAACAGGATACGGCACGGCAGGAACCGACACAGAGTTTCCAGAACGATGCCTCGGTTAATCCGAGTCCTAACGATGACCACAATAATTTAAACGGGAGGAGGCAGTAATAAACTATTACGACCCGTTGCTGCTTCTACTTCCTGGGTTTTATAAAAATGAGTTGCAAGACGCAACCAAATTAAAGAACATCACAATAACAAGTAACAATTATTTAAAAAATATAAGAACAGAACTTCTAGAGGAAAACGAAAAGAGCCTCGATAATAATAACAATGAGATATTGTATATAACAGCGGAGGTAGAAGGAATTCCCGCGAAAATCATGATTGACACCGGTGTAAATATTTCTATCATAAATGCAAATGAACTGGAAAGAATCCAGAGAGAATGTGGGAAAATTTTGCCTATGTTACCAGTGAATAACATTGTTTTGATAGGTGCAACTGGCCGCCAGAACAAAACTATTAGGAAGCAAGTTTCCTTAAGTGTCGTTAGCCGTGATATAGCTTTAGACATGGAATTTTTGATCGCCACCGGATTACCATTTGATATACTGGTAGGTTGCGATATTCTAAGAAGGTACTCCGCCATTATCGACCTTAACCAAGAGAGAGTATCACTTTTTCCAGATGGAATAACGTGGATCGCAGATTTGGTAGGAGGCGCAAATATACTTTCCAGCCCAATACACCAACAACTTCGTAAAATAAATTTCGTAAAGAACAGCCCCCTTTATAAACCAATTGTATACAACAATGGAGGAGAGGATTTATGGTCAGTAAAGATACAAGAGATACGGGATTTCCAGTGCGGAACCAACAACGAAAAAATACCTGTACACTTAGCAGATCGGTTAATCAATGTATACGAGAAATACAAATCAGTGTTTTCAGACGAGCCAGGTAAGGTTAAAAACTATCAGTGCAAACTTGAATTCAAAGAAAACGTGGAGTTTAACCGGAGGTCATATCCAATCGCGCATTCGCTTAAAGAGGCCGTCAGAACAGAAATTAATAAAATGATCGACAATGACATAATTGAGATTAGTCAATTATGTCATTATTGACTAATTGATTAATTCTCCTTACACTAGTCCAATTATGCTGTTCCCAAGAAGACGGACAAGTCCGGCTCTGTTTGGATGCGCGCGAACTGAATAAAACCATTGTGAATGACCGAACATCACCCGGTGAAATAGAGGAGATACTAAAACGTTTTCATGGCACTAAGTTTATCAGTACCTGGGACACTGTATGTGGTTATTGGCAAGTGGAGTTGCATCCACAAAGCCGTCAGTACGTGGCGTTCATTTTCGAAGGGCGCAATTACCAGTTCAAGAGACTGCCCTTCGGACTTGTAAATTCTGTAGCCATCTTTGTGGCCTGTATGGACCAAATACTTGGACAAGAAGCACTCCAGTTTACCACAGTCTATGTAGACGATTTACTCATTACATCAGAAACCTGGGAGGAACACTGTTATCGAGTAGAATATGTACTCAGAAAGTTAGCGCATAATAACATAACTTTGAAATTGGAGAAATCCAAGTTCATTGCACGGGAAGTACAATTCTTAGGTTTCAACCTAGACGATAGAGGTATTACCCCGTCAGCAGAGAAAGTGGAGGCAATTCAGAAGTTCCCGCAACCAAAAAACAGGAAACAGTTACAGTCTTTCCTCGGACTCTGTAACTATTACAGAAAGTTTCTGCACAAATATTCCGAGTTGACAGCCAAGTTTCAACCACAATTGTCTGCGAAAAACAAATGGACCTGTGGTGAGGAACAAGATATTACCTTCCGACTGATAAAAGAAAAGTTCTTGGAGAGCGTTATACTTCGTCACCCGGATTTTAAGAAACCATTCTTTTTAAATTGCGATGCTAGCGACATCAGCTTAGGAACAACATTATACCAGGAAGATGAGGAGGGTCACCATCTGGTAATAAGCTTCACTAGTCGTACACTGAATCAATGCGAAAAGAATTATAATGTGACTGAAAAGGAATTGCTTAGCGTGGTATTCGCATGCAGCAAGTTCCGAACATACATTCTCGGGTATCCAGTCACTGTCCGCACTGATCATAAATCCATCTCATTTCTACGTAGGTGCAAATTGAGTCACGGCCGATTGGCTAGATGGGTACTCGCCCTACAAGAATACGATTTAAAATGGGAGTATATTCCGGGAAAAAAGAATGTGGTAGCCGATGTGTTGTCACGGATAAATTTGGAAGACCAGACCTTCGAGGGAGAGAAGGAGAGCTTAGTTAAAATTTACAACTTATTTAAAACCAGATCCGATTTACAAGCCCTATTGATAAACATCCGTATCCACCAACAGTCTGACCCTAAACTGAAAAACATAATCAGTCGATTGGAAGCCGACGATGACACCGTTTCCAAATACTACCATCTCAATAAAGGAATACTATTCGTAAAAACGGCATTGGATGAAGAAACTTGGAAGGTGATAATTCCACACCAAATCGAAAAGGAAGTTATAATCGATTATCATATAAGGTATGGCCATATGGGAGCGCTAAAAGTGATACAGGCTTTAGATGAAAATTGCAAAATAAAGAACATTAACCGAAAGGTAAGAAATTACCTGAAGTCTTATAATATTTGCCAGTGTGTCAAGATAAACAATGAGAAGAAAGAGGGTATAATGATACCAATAACATCAAACGCAAAACTAGAAAAAGTGTTCTTAGATATCTGCGGGCCATTTCCCCGTAGCGGCGGTCGACACAGGTACAAGTACCTAATAATAATCATGGACCATTATACTAAATACATAAAGTTATATCCGGTTAATCGGGCAACCACAGTGAAAGTTCTTGCGGTAATCACAGAGTTGTATGTACCAGAGATCGGTAAACCATCTTCAATTATTACCGATCATGGTACTCAATTCAAAGGGAGAAGATGGCGAGAGACATTATTATCACTTGGGATCAAAACCTATAAGACGTCAGTCTACCACCCAAGTAGTAATCCGGCTGAGAGGGTACTGAGAGAAGTGGGTAGAATCTTGCGAACGTACTGTCACAACCAACAGAAAAAGTGGCAAGAGTACTTAGAAACAACAGAGAAATTCCTAAATTTCGCCCACCATCCAGCTATAGGAATTACCCCTTACTCCGCCATGTATGAGAAGCCAACTCCCCGAGAAATTGAAGAAATAATCGAGTTCCCAACAAACAATGGTCGTAAGTTTGACCAGGTGAAATTCTATAACAAGGTAGCCGAAGACCAAGAGAAACGGCAAGCCAAATATCAAAAGGCAATAGGACGTATAATAACTTACAAAGAGGGTGAGAAAGTTCTATTAAAAAATCGAGAACTCCCCAGCACCCTAGAAGGGATAACAAAAAAGTTGTTATTACTATACACAGGACCATATGTTGTAAAAAATAATCATAATAATACGTTATGAACTGAGAGAAATAGTTTCCGGAAGAGTTAAAGGTGTGTACAACCAAGCATCCATGAAAAAGTATTATGAAGAATGAATTGGAATTTAGAATATTAAATATAATAAAAAATTCTAAAATGAAGTAAGACCAACTTACTACACACAATTTTGAAGAGAAAGAACATTTGGAATAATTAAAAAGAAAAGAATTTAGAATAATAAAAATTCTAAAATAATTGTAAGACCTACTACAACTAATTTTGTGAAAAAACTTTATGGTAATGAAAAAGGAAGAATTTAGAATTTTATAAAAACAAATAAAAAATTCTAAAATGAAGTAAGACCAACTTACTACAACTAATTTTGAGAAAGAACATTTGAAGACAATTAAAAGAATTAGAATTTAGAATTATATTATGAAAATTAAAAATTAAGTAAGCACATCTTACTACAAACAATTTAGTAAGAAAAAATTTGGAAATAAATGAATGAAACAGAATTTGAATTTTGATAAAAACGTCAAAATTTTAAAACAAAATAAGATCAACTTATTATAAAGGATTTACGAAAGATGTTATGGAATTAAATAAAAAGAAGAGTTTGAATTTTGCATAAAACTAACAAAGTGCTAAAAATAAATATGTTCCATTTATAATAAATTTAGAAGAAAATAATATGATTAATTCAGAAAAAAAGATTTAAAAATAATACAGAATAAATATGAATATCTAGCATTTGAAGAAGTAGAGAAGAAAAACAAAAAAGAGTGTGATATACAAGAGAAAGCAATAATTTGGAAACAAAGAGGAGAAACTGTTATTATAATATAATTATAAAGAATCTAAAAAAGAAAAACAATAATATAATGAGAACAACCTATGACTAACTACTTATGAAACGATAATGGAAACAGTTAATCAAGAAAAATGATTATGATATTACTCAGTTCTGAAGAAGCAAAGGAGAACAACTCATACCAAACATATGGAGAAGATGATTTTGAACAAACAATAATAATAAAATCTATATGAAACGCAAAGAGAAGAAGTACCACATGAAATATAATATAAATAAATTAATTTTAATGAATGCGAAGGCGGATTAATGACTTTCTGAGAGAAAAGAAAGAAAAATATAATTAAATAATATGATCACAATAACAACCTGAATATCAATTACAAAGAAATTTTTGAAACAATTAACTATAATAAAATAAGACCATTCAAATAATGAATAAGAACCAAAGAGAAAATGCTATATATAAAAACCATGCTAACAATGTAATTAACCAGAAGGAAGTATAATGAGAATTCAGATGGAGAAAGAAAAGAGTTACACTATAACTAGTAACAAGAATTATTAACAAAAGTTTCCAACCATAATTAAAATAAATATATCAGACGAGTTAAGAGTTTAGAAAAATATATATAATGAGTATAATAAGAATTAAGAAGATTTATTAAGATAGAAAATGTGAGATAATCTGAGAAACTACGAAGTGAAGAATCCAAAGATATTTTTATTAGTCGACAATGAGACTACTTTTTATTTAATTTATTCGATGACTGACTGTAGATAATTCCAGCAGCATTATGTTTTTTGAGCAGAGATGAATGTGCCTCTGGACTCAAATTGTAGAAGTGGTGTATGGCCAGCAGAGTTGTGAAGCCTACAGTGCCCCTCTGAATTGCCCCAGCCCACATAATAGGGAACGTTAGGGAATTAATATCCCAAGGATACAACACGAAGTTTATAAGGAAAGAAAATGTATAATAATAATAATAATAATAATAATAATATATCTCAGAAGACACTAACTATCCAAGAAGGATCAAAAGTCAGATAATTGACTATATATATAAAATTTATTAAGCTCAACTATAAAAAAGTCGATATAGAAATGGAGAGGAAAATGAAGTATAAGAAAAAAAAATAATAATAATAAAATTATCATAAGAAATTATTTCATCCATAATCAAGTCTGAAATAATTACTTCTGGAGGAGAGCAATCTGTAGCATGACAGATAAGCCCATAAAAATGAATGGCGAATTGATCATTAAAATAATATAATAACATGTTTAAATCCGAAGAAAGCAATATAATAAAGAATTAATTCAGAACAACCGTGCAGTACAATCATTGATTTAATATATAAGTTCATATAAGATAAATGTTACAAGTGATGAATCATCAAAACCAATTTTAATAACTAAAGGTGAAAAAATATAACCCAGGAAGGTAAGGAGTAGATAAGGAAGAAACCGAGAACATAACTAAACCCACAACGAAAGTTAGGAGTAGATAAGGAAGAAACCCAGAACAAGGCAAGATCCACCATAAAAGGTGATGCATTTGAAGAAACAAGAAGAGTAGGTGAAGAAGGAACCCAAAAACCCGATGACATCCACAAGAAGATGAAGAAAATACAATTATAAGAAACCAGAAGAAAAGAAGACATCGATGAAGAAACAAGAAGAAGACAGCATCCACAAGAAGAAGGAATGCTCTTGTAAAAAAAACACCCAATCCCAAAATAAATAAAAATAATAATAATAAAAAAAAAGTATAACAAAGTATTAATGCAAAAAGCCACATGTACAATAGATATAAGACCAAAAAAGTGTATAGAGTAAGAGTTGAAAGTGGACCAAGGTGAAATAATAATATAATACCAAAGAACAAATCTTCATTGTAATCTACGAATAGATCTCTTGATTTTAGTAAGACTATATAACCATTTAGAAACAGAATCAAGGAATGTAAAGAGAACCAGTGCAAGTTTTAGTATTATAAAAAATGAACCTTATGTTTCATTATTGGCATTCACAAACTATGTAAATAATGAAATAATACAACTTTTAAGTGACTTAATTTCTGTACAGAGGTAATATAATACATGTGCTAGCAAAGAATTGCCAATCTGTTTAAATGACATTCATTTAAATGATTAATAAAACAAAAGAAGACACAGAATAAAAAGTGAAGTGACAGGGTACAATTACCCAAAACCCAATTAAAAACAGTTAAAAACTGCTAATTAAACTTAGTATAAGGAATATAGAGAATACGAGTATAGTAAATAAGGTTTTGTTTATGTAACATAAGATATTTAAAAATGTATTAGGAATAAGAAAATTTAAACAGTTCAGAACCACTAACATTCTTTAATTGTAAAATATTTATTACAGGTATTATTGTTAATAATTAAGTAAGATGTTAGAATGGAAAAAACAATTCTTTATAAATAATATTTTTTATGTATTATTATTAAGCTCTGAGTATAAAAAATGTCTGATTTGTTGAAGACAACTATTATTTGGAGTTATTTGTTATATGTTAATAGTATGAAACAAATACTAATTGTTATTTTGTTTAATAGAAGAAAATGTTTAATTTATGTTACAATGTAAAAAAGTCAGAGAGGGTATAACTCAATATGTATTATTTATATAAAAATTTGTATGAAAAAACTGTTAGGAATCTAGGCAAAATGATAAAAACTAAACATCATCAAAACTGAGAAACTAAGTACTTAAATACATTTAAACAGAAGGGATTTAGATAAGGTAAACCAGAAACAAAGCCATGTAATTAGAAATATAACTAAGAAAGATTTTGTAAAATTATAGCCAGAATTATTGATAAAAATGGAAATGACAGAACTCAAAAATTTGGAGAGGGGAGTCATATATTCCAACATAATATTTTAAAACTTAACCAATTCATCTAATTGCAAGAAATTAAAGGAATATAACCTTTTATTACAATATGAGATTTAATAATCATAAATATAACTTGATAATGGCAGAATTTGGGAAACAACAGGAAGCTAGACCTTAAAATTTAGAATATACAAAATGAAGTAAAAATTATCAATTTTAGATCAAAAACTTAATAAAACGGCATTATTTGGTATCAAAATACGCCGAATGAACTGAAGGATAAAATTAAGTAACAACTAGCTAATAAATTTGAAGAATAACCAAAGTATAATCAGTTATATAATGTAACTTTATTACATGCACAGGATGCAAAATAAAATTCGAACAATGGAAGGAATAATATTGCTTTGGCTAAGGTTTTAGTCGGAGGTGAAGGAAGTTAATTAGTTAATTATTGAACATTGTACGGGACACTTGACACGAGCATTTTAAACCGTATTAACCTAGTTACGAATACCATAATGGCGAATAATGGTACGATCCGAAAGTGAAAATCGCGAGTTGCGGTAAAAAACATTTTTCAAGTCATACACAGTGAAATAAACATCTACAAACACCGAACTAACAATATACAGCACAGAACACCAGTGGAAATAACATTAAACCCGATAAAACAGTAATAAAACTTAACCAAAAAGTGACTAACATATGACATAACCGACAGAAGTGAAATTGACTTATAACTACACCAGTTTTCCGAATACAACACCAAAACTGAACCAGAGACACTACACCAACACCAGAAGGAAGATTTGCAAACACCAGGACGTAAATTCACAAGGAAAACATCTTTATTTGAACATCAAAACTGCGAGGTGACGATTTCCAACATCAGCGGCGGCCATTACTGATTTCCAACAACTCAACTGAACACAGCCATCTACTGCAGCTGGACGGTTTGCAACATAATTATTTATTTCTATACTTAAATCGAATATATGTACTGTTAATTTTAAGAATTTACATTGTAGTGTTATACTTTTTAATCTTTGCCCTATTTCTCTGACTTTCCCTAACATAGCTGTTCAAAGAACCTTTATATAAAAAATTTGTAATAACAAAACGATACCCTGAGAATCGATTTACATATCGATAAGAGTCAAAAATACCTAATTGTTAATAAAATTATTAATACCTTTCACATTTAAACAGTTTTTCATTTCTAAATATAGCCATTTAACACAATACCTTAATTTAAACAGAAATTACTACAAGAAGTTCACCACCAGAAGGGAGATAACCTCCAAACCGAAAATAAACAAGGATCGATTGCTATTGGAGACAATCCTATAAGTGGCTGGAGTTTTTTAACAAATACCCAAAAGCCTATAAAACATTCTAATTCAGTGATAAACGTTTTGGAACATCACAAAACTTAATTAATTAATTGTTCTTAATTAATTAATTAATTAATTAATTAATTAATTAATTAAAGAAAAAAATTTGAATTAAAAAAATTTTGTTTAATGAACAATTTATATTTCTACCCTAACACATAATTAACCTGTTTTGTAACACAACACACTTACACTATTACCACGTTTAGTTACAAATTGGCGCACAACTGAGGGGCTTTAATTACCGATTGAAAGGCCACTACAATCTGCCCAATCCCTAATTGGAGTTTGGCAGCAGCTATAAAGCCAGAGAAAGGGAAAAATGCAACGACGTGCAACCTCAAAGAAACGGGCGGCGGAGGCCGAAAAGGAAGTAGAAATGGATATGGAAAATAAAGAGGCGACGCCAGTAGAAGATGTGGAAAGGTTATTGCCACCAGTATTGTCTAAACAACCTGCACAACCAGAAGAACAACCTGAAATGCCCACACAAACAGGGGAAGTCAATGTCCGGGAGGAACAGTTAGAAAAACCATCACAAGCAGAAAACACGACAATACAAGAGATGTTTGGAGTGATGATGGAGATGAGTAAGAAGATGGAGAAGAAATTGGATTCTACAAAGGAAGACAATCAATCCTTAAGCAAAAAGATGGAAGAACGGATAGGGGGAAAAATAGAAGAAAACAGTAAGAAGATGGGAGAAATCAACAAGAACATGGAGGAGAATAGTAAAAAGTTAGAAGAATTGAAGGAAGACAACCAATCTTTTAAGGAAGAATTTAAATTGACTAAGGAAGAATTGATTAACAAAATTGAGAATACCAATAAGAGAATTCAAGAAAATACTAAAAAGATGGAAAGTGACAACCAACAGTTGAAGGAAGATAACAAGAAGTTGGAAGAGAAGATGGGGGAGAAATTGGAAGAATTGAGAGAGGACAA
The DNA here is from genome assembly GCA_034769895.1 of Magicicada septendecula. Classification (NCBI taxonomy): domain Eukaryota; kingdom Metazoa; phylum Arthropoda; class Insecta; order Hemiptera; family Cicadidae; genus Magicicada; species Magicicada septendecula. Next base: position 1,002,085,958 of record CM068367.1, read on the forward strand.
CCAAATGTTAAGAGAAGAATTAAGGGAGGTCAATCAGGAGAATCTGGACAAGATAGACAAAAGGATGGAATTGTTAAGAGAAGAACTGAACAAGGAAATCAACGTTAACAAGAAAGCTATGAATAAAAAATTGGAAGAATAAAACATAATGATGAATCAACAGATCCGAGAAATTGACGGAAAATGCAACCAAACCGAAAAGGAAGTACAAGAATTCAAGGAAGTGGTAAACATCAAGTCAAGTTTACGAATATCGAAGAGCATAGCCGTAGGAAAGTGGAAGAACAACGGAAGGAGACTCAGGAAGAATTCGGGAGAGTACGGAGCCAAATCGCGGAACGGTGTGATGGGATGCAAGAGGCTATGACCAATATCACGGGTCAGGTATGGCAAAGCCAAGAAGAGATGGAAGCTTTGAGGAATAGACCTACTCATTTCACCGGATTACCCATCAACGAAAACCGAGAATGGCTCAACTTCCGGCAATACAAGAGGAAACCAATGGAGTTCCTGGCGAGGATAGAAGAGTACTTCGCCAAACATAGAGGGAGTCATTGGAGGAATAACCGGGAGATACTGGACGAGTCATTCAGGGAGATGACAGATAACTGGTGGATGGCGAACCGCAGCGAGATTGCAGACTACCAGCAGTTCAGGAAAATGTTTAAATCCAAATACTGGTCCAAAACAACACAGAACCTGATCAGAGACAATATTTGCAACGGATGATACAGGGCCCAAATAGGCAATACCATGATAGCCTATTTCCTAGGGAAGGTGTGCCTGGCAAAACACCTCGAGCCGGCTATACCCGAAGAGTGTCTGGTGAATAAACTGTCCTATCATTATGACGAGGATATTATCAGGGCAAGGAGAGGTTAGCCAGATCAAGACGGTGCAGGCCATGACGGAGTTGTTAGAAAGTTACGAGAATGAAGAGTACTACCGCCAGAGCAGGAGGAGAAATGAGCGACCGGAGGCGAGGAACAACCAGTACCCTAGTAATGGCAATAACCATCCCGGAAACCGATACCAACCAAGTAATTATGACGGCAATAATAACCCGCCGCGTAATAATAACAACTTTAACGGCAACACGAATGGTAATAGGAACAATAACACATATCCTAATAACCGTAACAATTATTATCAGCCCCCTAACAGCCCGTATAGTCAGAGAAATCCCTACCCCGGTAATAATGAAAGATATTACCAGCTCAATAGAAATTACTATAATAATAATAATAATAGAGTTTCCCGCCTGAGGGTTAATTTTATAAGAGCGGAAGATCGAGGTCCGAGAAGGTACTACCAACAACGGACGAATAGTTTCCACGGTGGAGATCGAAAGTGAAGAACGGGACGGTCCATGCCATGAATATGTAAGAAGGAGTACCAGCCTGGAGGATCCTGGCTGACAACAAAACAGGGAAATAACTTTCGAACAGGATACGGCACGGCAGGAACCGACACAGAGTTTCCAGAACGATGCCTCGGTTAATCCGAGTCCTAACGATGACCACAATAATTTAAACGGGAGGAGGCAGTAATAAACTATTACGACCCGTTGCTGCTTCTACTTCCTGGGTTTTATAAAAATGAGTTGCAAGACGCAACCAAATTAAAGAACATCACAATAATAAGTAACAATTATTTAAAAAATATAAGAACAGAACTTCTAGAGGAAAACGAAAAGAGCCTCGATAATAATAACAATGAGATATTGTATATAACAGCGGAGGTAGAAGGAATTCCCGCGAAAATCATGATTGACACCGGTGTAAATATTTCTATCATAAATGCAAATGAACTGGAAAGAATCCAGAGAGAATGTGGGAAAATTTTGCCTATGTTACCAGTGAATAACATTGTTTTGATAGGTGCAACTGGCCGCCAGAACAAAACTATTAGGAAGCAAGTTTCCTTAAGTGTCGTTAGCCGTGATATAGCTTTAGACATGGAATTTTTGATCGCCACCGGATTACCATTTGATATACTGGTAGGTTGCGATATTCTAAGAAGGTACTCCGCCATTATCGACCTTAACCAAGAGAGAGTATCACTTTTTCCAGATGGAATAACGTGGATCGCAGATTTGGTAGGAGGCGCAAATATACTTTCCAGCCCAATACACCAACAACTTCGTAAAATAAATTTCGTAAAGAACAGCCCCCTTTATAAACCAATTGTATACAACAATGGAGGAGAGGATTTATGGTCAGTAAAGATACAAGAGATACGGGATTTCCAGTGCGGAACCAACAACGAAAAAATACCTGTACACTTAGCAGATCGGTTAATCAATGTATACGAGAAATACAAATCAGTGTTTTCAGACGAGCCAGGTAAGGTTAAAAACTATCAGTGCAAACTTGAATTCAAAGAAAACGTGGAGTTTAACCGGAGGTCATATCCAATCGCGCATTCGCTTAAAGAGGCCGTCAGAACAGAAATTAATAAAATGATCGACAATGACATAATTGAGATTAGTCAATCTCCTTACACTAGTCCAATTATGCTGTTCCCAAGAAGACGGACAAGTCCGGCTCTGTTTGGATGCGCGCGAACTGAATAAAACCATTGTGAATGACCGAACATCACCCGGTGAAATAGAGGAGATACTAAAACGTTTTCATGGCACTAAGTTTATCAGTACCTGGGACACTGTATGTGGTTATTGGCAAGTGGAGTTGCATCCACAAAGCCGTCAGTACGTGGCGTTCATTTTCGAAGGGCGCAATTACCAGTTCAAGAGACTGCCCTTCGAACTTGTAAATTCTGTAGCCATTTTTGTGGCCTGTATGGACCAAATACTTGGACAAGAAGCACTCCAGTTTACCACAGTCTATGTAGACGATTTACTCATTACATCAGAAACCTGGGAGGAACACTGTTATCGAGTAGAATATGTACTCAGAAAGTTAGCGCATAATAACATAACTTTGAAATTGGAGAAATCCAAGTTCATTGCACGGGAAGTACAATTCTTAGGTTTCAACCTAGACGATAGAGGTATTACCCCGTCAGCAGAGAAAGTGGAGGCAATTCAGAAGTTCCCGCAACCAAAAAACAGGAAACAGTTACAGTCTTTCCTCGGACTCTGTAACTATTACAGAAAGTTTCTGCACAAATATTCCGAGTTGACAGCCAAGTTTCAACCACAATTGTCTGCGAAAAACAAATGGACCTGTGGTGAGGAACAAGATATTACCTTCCGACTGATAAAAGAAAAGTTCTTGGAGAGCGTTATACTTCGTCACCCGGATTTTAAGAAACCATTCTTTTTAAATTGCGATGCTAGCGACATCAGCTTAGGAACAACATTATACCAGGAAGATGAGGAGGGTCACCATCTGGTAATAAGCTTCACTAGTCGTACACTGAATCAATGCGAAAAGAATTATAATGTGACCGAAAAGGAATTGCTTAGCGTGGTATTCGCATGCAGCAAGTTCCGAACATACATTCTCGGGTATCCAGTCACTGTCCGCACTGATCATAAATCCATCTCATTTCTACGTAGGTGCAAATTGATTCACGGCCGATTGGCTAGATGGGTACTCGCCCTACAAGAATACGATTTAAAATGGGAGTATATTCCGGGAAAAAAGAATGTGGTAGCCGATGTGTTGTCACGGATAAATTTGGAAGACCAGACCTTCGAGGGAGAGAAGGAGAGCTTAGTTAAAATTTACAACTTATTTAAAACCAGATCCGATTTACAAGCCCTATTGATAAACATCCGTATCCACCAACAGTCTGACCCTAAACTGAAAAACATAATCAGTCGATTGGAAGCCGACGATGACACCGTTTCCAAATACTACCATCTCAATAAATGAATACTATTCGTAAAAACGGCATTGGATGAAGAAACTTGGAAGGTGATAATTCCGCACCAAATCGAAAAGGAAGTTATAATCGATTATCATATAAGGTATGGCCATATGGGAGCGCTAAAAGTGATACAGGCTTTAGATGAAAATTGCAAAATAAAGAACATTAACCGAAAGGTAAGAAATTACCTGAAGTCTTATAATATTTGCCAGTGTGTCAAGATAAACAATGAGAAGAAAGAGGGTATAATGATACCAATAACATCAAACGCAAAACTAGAAAAAGTGTTCTTAGATATCTGCGGGCCATTTCCCCGTAGCGGCGGTCGACACAGGTACAAGTACCTAATAATAATCATGGACCATTATACTAAATACATAAAGTTATATCCGGTTAATCGGGCAACCACAGTGAAAGTTCTTGCGGTAATCACAGAGTTGTATGTACCAGAGATCGGTAAACCATCTTCAATTATTACCGATCATGGTACTCAATTCAAAGGGAGAAGATGGCGAGAGACATTATTATCACTTGGGATCAAAACCTATAAGACGTCAGTCTACCACCCAAGTAGTAATCCGGCTGAGAGGGTACTGAGAGAAGTGGGTAGAATCTTGCGAACGTACTGTCACAACCAACAGAAAAAGTGGCAAGAGTACTTAGAAACAACAGAGAAATTCCTAAATTTCGCCCACCATCCAGCTATAGGAATTACCCCTTACTCCGCCATGTATGAGAAGCCAACTCCCCGAGAAATTGAAGAAATAATAGAGTTCCCAACAAACAATGGTCGTAAGTTTGACCAGGTGAAATTCTATAACAAGGTAGCCGAAGACCAAGAGAAACGGCAAGCCAAATATCAAAAGGCAATAGGACGTATAATAACTTACAAAGAGGGTGAGAAAGTTCTATTAAAAAATCGAGAACTCCCCAGCACCCTAGAAGGGATAACAAAAAAGTTATTATTACTATACACAGGACCATATGTTGTTGTAAAAAATAATCATAATAATACGTTATGAACTGAGAGAAATAGTTTCCGGAAGAGTTAAAGGTGTGTACAACCAAGCATCCATGAAAAAGTATTATGAAGAATGAATTGGAATTTAGAATATTAAATATAATAAAAAATTCTAAAATGAAGTAAGACCAACTTACTACACACAATTTTGAAGAGAAAGAACATTTGGAATAATTAAAAAGAAAAGAATTTAGAATAATAAAAATTCTAAAATAATTGTAAGACCAACTTACTACAACTAATTTTGTGAAAAAACTTTATGGTAATGAAAAAGGAAGAATTTAGAATTTTATAAAAACAAATAAAAAATTCTAAAATGAAGTAAGACCAACTTACTACAACTAATTTTGAGAAAGAACATTTGAAGACAATTAAAAGAATTAGAATTTAGAATTATATTATGAAAATTAAAAATTAAGTAAGCACATCTTACTACAAACAATTTAGTAAGAAAAAATTTGGAAATAAATGAATTAAACAGAATTTGAATTTTGATAAAAACGTCAAAATTTTAAAACAAAATAAGATCAACTTATTATAAAGGATTTACGAAAGATGTTATGGAATTAAATAAAAAGAAGAGTTTGAATTTTGCATAAAACTAACAAAGTGCTAAAAATAAATATGTTCCATTTATAAATAAATTTAGAAGAAAATAATATGATTAATTCAGAAAAAAAGATTTAAAAATAATACAGAATAAATATGAATATCTAGCATTTGAAGAAGTAGAGAAGAAAAACAAAAAAGAGTGTGATATACAAGAGAAAGCAATAATTTGGAAACAAAGAGGAGAAACTGTTATTATAATATAATTATAAAGAATCTAAAAAAGAAAAACAATAATATAATGAGAACAACCTATGACTAACTACTTATGAAACGATAATGGAAACAGTTAATCAAGAAAAATGATTATGATATTACTCAGTTCTGAAGAAGCAAAGGAGAACAACTCATACCAAACATATGGAGAAGATGATTTTGAACAAACAATAATAATAAAATCTATATGAAACGCAAAGAGAAGAAGTACCACATGAAATATAATATAAATAAATTAATTTTAATGAATGCGAAGGCGGATTAATGACTTTCTGAGAGAAAAGAAAGAAAAATATAATTAAATAATATGATCACAATAACAACCTGAATATCAATTACAAAGAAATTTTTGAAACAATTAACTATAATAAAATAAGACCATTCAAATAATGAATAAGAACCAAAGAGAAAATGCTATATATAAAAACCATGCTAACAATGTAATTAACCAGAAGGAAGTATAATGAGAATTCAGATGGAGAAAGAAAAGAGTTACACTATAACTAGTAACAAGAATTATTAACAAAAGTTTCCAACCATAATTAAAATAAATATATCAGACGAGTTAAGAGTTTAGAAAAATATATATAATGAGTATAATAAGAATTAAGAAGATTTATTAAGATAGAAAATGTGAGATAATCTGAGAAACTACGAAGTGAAGAATCCAAAGATATTTTTATTAGTCGACAATGAGACTACTTTTTATTTAATTTATTCGATGACTGACTGTAGATAATTCCAGCAGCATTATGTTTTTTGAGCAGAGATGAATGTGCCTCTGGACTCAAATTGTAGAAGTGGTATATGGCCAGCAGAGTTGTGAAGCCTACAGTGCCCCTCTGAATTGCCCCAGCCCACATAATAGGGAACGTTAGGGAATTAATATCCCAAGGATACAACACGAAGTTTATAAGGAAAGAAAATGTATAATAATAATAATAATAATAATATATCTCAGAAGACACTAACTATCCAAGAAGGATCAAAAGTCAGATAATTGACTATATATATAAAATTTATTAAGCTCAACTATAAAAAAGTCGATATAGAAATGGAGAGGAAAATGAAGTATAAGAAAAAATAAATAAAATAATAAAATTATCATAAGAAATTATTTCATCCATAATCAAGTCTGAAATAATTACTTCTGGAGGAGAGCAATCTGTAGCATGACAGATAAGCCCATAAAAATGAATGGCGAATTGATCATTAAAATAATATAATAACATGTTTAAATCCGAAGAAAGCAATATAATAAAGAATTAATTCAGAACAACCGTGCAGTACAATCATTGATTTAATATATAAGTTCATATAAGATAAATGTTACAAGTGATGAATCATCAAAACCAATTTTAATAACTAAAGGTGAAAAAATATAACCCAGGAAGGTAAGGAGTAGATAAGGAAGAAACCGAGAATATAACTAAACCCACAACGAAAGTTAGGAGTAGATAAGGAAGAAACCCAGAACAAGGCAAAATCCACCATAAAAGGTGATGCAATTGAAGAAACAAGAAGAGTAGGTGAAGAAGGAACCCAAAAACCCAATGACATCCACAAGAAGATGAAGAAAATACAATTATAAGAAACCAGAAGAAAAGAAGACATCGATGAAGAAACAAGAAGAAGACAGCATCCACAAGAAGAAGGTACAACGATGTGGGAGTTAATCCCTATTACGCCCCGTGTTCTGGAGCGCCAAATACAAAGATATGCCACGCGTTGGGCAGCCAAATACAACGTTAATGGGGTTAATTATTATGCTAACTGTGATTAATTAATTATGTAAATATACTGATGTGCAAAATGAGATCGTGTAATCACTCAATTAGGTTACTCATATCAACTGATTGAAGCTACGTGACACGTTAGTTCCTTTATGTTAGCATAATTATGGCATGGAGACTCTAATTGTTGTATACATTAATAAAAACTACTATAAATCATTCAAGTGCCATTACTTTCTTGTTCTGAGGTAACTTTGACAATAATGAACGCATATATTCTGGATAAAATAAACACTTATTTACTTAACATCATATCATTAAATAAAGAGACTTCAATATATAAAATATGGATGATTCCCTGTAAATACATTCATAAAAGAACATAAAAGAACACATGTATATATATCAAATTACAATGCGAATCCAATACGTTGTTTGCTGGAAAACATACACATACATATATAATACAATCGATATATAGAAAACACAAATAGTCAAACAATAAATCTTATACTAATGCGTTCATTGCTTGCCTCAGATGAATAGCGTTAATTATTTTTATCATATTTAATTTAAATACTCAAGGGGTGTTTCTCGAAAAAGAGACAGGTCAGTAGAATTCTTATGATAAGAATAGCATAAAGATTACTTGTAAAGCGATTTATCCGATATTTCCATCGGAGTAACTCCTTCTCGTTGCTGGTCCATATGTGGGAAGCTGCGTAGCTGTGATGTCACTAACACTCAACACACGCGGAACAGATTCACTCGCGCTGTGTGTGTTTTCTGTTGATTCGGCTGTTACTGTTCGAGTTATGAAATCATGTGTCGTGTGGGTAAGTTCATCATTAACTATGGTGTATATATCTGTCTGTCTATTGTTGAACTTCTTTGTGTACATTAATGTATAGCGTCTTTGATGCCGTGGTGTAATTGTTCCAAATTATATTGTATCGCTTCGCCGCACTGTACAACGTTACGATTTCGTTGTCCGGTATTACATTAACAATAGTTCTACGCGTCGGTTATTGATGAAAGTGCGATTGGTTAGTTCAGTTCTGAATTTGAGTATAATAAAGAACTCTATAATTATTAAGCACTGGCGTATGTCGCATGATTTAGTCGCTGTAGGTACACTATTACCGGATACACGCCAATATCGAAATGTCTAAGTCACTTAATTATATACCGCGTAGCAGAGTTTCAAAGTCCCACTGCTGTCCGTATGTTAATCGAACTTTGTATGAAGACTCTTAAAAGTGTATGACGACCGACTGTTGAAAGTTATAAAAAGACTGTCAAAAATTATAAGTAGACTGTCTAAAAGTACGTGAAGACTGACCTCCCGTGTGCCCTGCAAACAGTTTTTATCAAGCATCGTTTACCACAATGCACTCTTCTGGAAGACACGCCTCAGGTCGAACATGATAGGACAGAAGATCTCCTACCCTTATGCCAGACTATCGTTCTTCACTTCTCATTCGACGTTCCCGTTGCCATGATGACGACGGTCCTCTCCACCTGTTCTCTGGGTAGATGCTGGGTTGTGATTGGGTATCCTGTCTCCCCACGATTCGCGTCGGGAGCCTCCGTACTCTTTTCCTGGAACAGGAGCAATTTCTTGGTTGTCCATCAGGTCTTTGTCTAAGCGTACTCCGGACCCTGCTGCAGTTCTCACGCGAACAATGTGTCGTATTTCGTTATTATTTCGCTGTCCTCGACCCTTTTTCCGATCGCTGTCCTGGCGCAGCGTGTCGTCGTTTCCAAAACGGCACTCCTTCTCCCTGTCGTAAATATCAGTTGTCGCCAGTAAGACATTCCCCCGCTGTGCACAAGTTCGATTCTATTCTTTTAGATATCGATGTCAGTTCTCATACAGGGTGAATTCCATTGTGTATTTACGCCCTTTTCTTACTACTGGTACACTTCAAATTAACCCGGCAGTGTGTCCGTCACAGTTTCTCTCTAAATTGGTACTTGACATAGTTTCTTTTTATCTTACATTTTGCAGGCTGTAAATCTCGGTTGAGTCGAGTCTGTCACGGCCAACCTTATTCCCCATTGTAAAGCTATGTGAAGCGTATTTGTATTATCCGAAGCAAACGTTCACTTGACACCTCGTTACAGTGTTCCTTATTTATTGCTCGTGGCCCGTGTAGGGGTGTCTAGCTGTATGTAACGTCTTTTCGATCATACTAAAAATTTTTAATTCTTGGTCGTTACATAGTCCCCAAATCGGATTGGATGTTGTATCAGCAGAAGACACTCTAATCCGATTTCTGCGCTCTGTGTTTGTTGTGGGAGTCCCCTCTGATAAAGTCGCGGTCATTGACCTACTTTCCTCTGCTTGGGGTATACGGGTATATATTCCCTATATTTTGTTGTAAACTAACTCTGGGAATTTATTGCCGTGCATCTGAGGAAGGATGAACGCATTTTCACACATTGTGCATATCTAATTAGATATGGGATTATTGACAATAATAATAATAGCTGTGGATGGCTGTGTCATCCGCTTATAACCTAACACATGAAATAATGGTTTTCGACATGAAATGCAATTATTCATGTATCGTTTAAATATCGTTACGATAGTTAATGTCCTTAGTCTATCTTGAACATTTAAAACACAATTTACGACCTGTAAATACATATTGATACATTCACTATTTGTTATTGAGTATCACTTACAATACGTATTACTAACATCTATACTGATTATATTGATTATAAATTTATATACATTATTTAGGAACAATTAACAATTCATTTGAAATCATTATGTTTATAGATAACTTCGTTTTATACCATTCAGATTTGATTAATTAATCTAACATCATCATGTGTCTATAAAACTCGTTATAACGTCTTTGGCAATTTATTGCTGCACATTCGATCGAACTTTTCGCATCATAAGTGTCCTTTCTATTGAAATTTCCATTAACACTGGTTATACACATGTAATTAATGTCATTAGATTGTCACATCGTGACTTAAGAACTCCTTGTACAAAAAATCTTTAAATTATACGCTAATAAGTTATACATCATATCGATCAGCTAGTTGGACCGGTTTTCGCGGGACATTCACCCTATCTGTTGGTCCGTCCTCTATAGTCCACTAGTCTAACTGCCGATGCAACTTTCGTTTTCCTTCGAGACTTGTACTTTCGTTCCGTAGTACTTCTTCAACTTGACGTACATCAAATTTCCTTCTCACCTTGTCACTGCTATCGCACTCAGTGAGTTCGTATGTTGCGTCATTTTAATTTCATACGTTAATCGTCATTCATTAATACTCATATCTATAATTATCTTACCTTGGTTTATGTATTATCACATAATCAATCATATTTAATGTATTTTATTCAATATTATCTAACCTAATTATTAAATTTTCAGACGTTCTTAAAATCGCCTTCTTACCACGTGTTCATTTATTTCGTTCTTAACTTTCTATTTGTGGAGACATAGTTGTATGCCTTGTAGACCTTGTGCCGTCATTCACGCACGCATTTTTGTTTGTAAACAGTGAGGGTGCTGACCTTGGGGTTTGCGCCGCACATTTACTCAACAGCCGGTTATTCGTCCCCGTTACTCTGGTACAATGTGCCGCTCTTCCGCCTCCAAGATTTATGACATGTCCCTTTCTCTCTCTCTGAGGGTGGGTAGCAGATATGTCATACCGTCCTTTGCAACCACTTTCTCTAAGTAAACACGCGCCGCTCTGCTTTTGTCGTCGTTTCCAGGCCTGTATACAACTCCGTTGTTCGACAGTTATTTCAATACTCGTGTGCTTACATAATAATATCTTGTTTTCTATATTTTTAAGAATTCTTACCTCGAGCGCTTGGACTCGCCTTTCAGTACTGGTAGCACTTATAATATGCTTAAGTCGTCCAGTAAGATTTTTTCTCCTCCTTTTCCTCATAACATTTCTTGTCCAGGACGAATATGTATACGGACCTGGTAGGTTTTTCCGCTTCACATCATCCATGGCTTGCTTAAATTTGCATTCATTTTCATAACATGCAGTATTCATTTTAATATCGAACTTTCTTTTCATGTTCTTTATTAATGCACCTCGACTACCTAGTCGATGTACGCCTGTTCCACACACTGGATACTTTATCGTTGGATTCACTAATGCCGCATCTATTCTCGTGCTATATAATTTGTGTCTTTTTTGTATTCTACTTGATAGTATTAAACTTTTATTATTTCTATCCATGTCTGGATAATCATCTTCCGACGTCATTAAATACAAGGAAACAAAATCATTTCTTTTCTTAATCCACCTGTTTCTCGACTTACTACTGACACTTACGTTAGATCTCACAGTTGCTAATTTCTCAGTAGCTAACACGTCTGTGAAATCAACAGCGTTATCGTTATCTCGTACTTTCCGTACCTCTTCGTAACTTTCATTCACTTCTTCTTCCTGCTTCTTCTCGACTTCGTTTTTGTTGTTGTTCCAGTTATTCGTATGTTCACGTATATCTGTGCATAACAGCGCGAGCTGCTCCTTCTGCTTGTCTAGCTTCTTGTCACAATTATTTATGTATTCACGCATTTCCGCGTGTATTTGTGTAAAATGTTCATTCTGCTTCTCGAACTTTTCATTAATTTCTTCATTTTGCTTTTCAACCTTTCTTCTAGTTTCTCGAATTTTTCATTAAAATTTTCATTCTGCTTCTCAAACTTTTCTTCTAGTTTCTCGAATTTTCCATTAAAATTTTCATTAATCTCTTCCTTCTGCTTTTCAAATTTCCTACTCATAAAGTCCATTAATGCGCGCAACGTCACCTCTTCCTGCGGTTGTTGTTGGGACTCCTGTCCCCGCGCTCTGACGTCTGACGTCTCCTCGGTCATTTGTGAATAGGTTGGTGATTCCTCTCGTTCGACATCAGGTACTCCCTGTTGGTTATTAATATCGAAATTCATGGAATCGGTACTACTGGTCGTCATTTTTGCAGCCTTACTCCGCGTTAACATTCAGTCCCAGTCCAACTAGCTTCACACTAATAATATTTGTTCTTACAACTAACATGAAATATTAATATATACGCTTATCCTATCTCTACTGCCTGCTCTTTGCCGTGCGATGGGCGCCAAATACAACGATGTGGGAGTTAATCCCTATTACGCCCCGTGTTCTGGAGCGCCAAATACAAAGATATGCCACGCGTTGGGCAGCCAAATACAACGTTAATGGGGTTAATTATTATGCTAACTGTGATTAATTAATTATGTAAATATACTGATGTGCAAAATGAGATCGTGTAATCACTCAATTAGGTTACTCATATCAACTGATTGAAGCTACGTGACACGTTAGTTCCTTTATGTTAGCATAATTATGGCATGGAGACTCTAATTGTTGTATACATTAATAAAAACTACTATAAATCATTCAAGTGCCATTACTTTCTTGTTCTGAGGTAACTTTGACAATAATGAACGCATATATTCTGGATAAAATAAACACTTATTTACTTAACATCATATCATTAAATAAAGAGACTTCAATATATAAAATATGGATGATTCCCTGTAAATACATTCATAAAAGAACATAAAAGAACACATGTATATATATCAAATTACAATGCGAATCCAATACGTTGTTTGCTGGAAAACATACACATACATATATAATACAATCGATATATAGAAAACACAAATAGTCAAACAATAAATCTTATACTAATGCGTTCATTGCTTGCCTCAGATGAATAGCGTTAATTATTTTTATCATATTTAATTTAAATACTCAAGGGGTGTTTCTCGAAAAAGAGACAGGTCAGTAGAATTCTTATGATAAGAATAGCATAAAGATTACTTGTAAAGCGATTTATCCGATATTTCCATCGGAGTAACTCCTTCTCGTTGCTGGTCCATATGTGGGAAGCTGCGTAGCTGTGATGTCACTAACACTCAACACACGCGGAACAGATTCACTCGCGCTGTGTGTGTTTTCTGTTGATTCGGCTGTTACTGTTCGAGTTATGAAATCATGTGTCGTGTGGGTAAGTTCATCATTAACTATGGTGTATATATCTGTCTGTCTATTGTTGAACTTCTTTGTGTACATTAATGTATAGCGTCTTTGATGCCGTGGTGTAATTGTTCCAAATTATATTGTATCGCTTCGCCGCACTGTACAACGTTACGATTTCGTTGTCCGGTATTACATTAACAATAGTTCTACGCGTCGGTTATTGATGAAAGTGCGATTGGTTAGTTCAGTTCTGAATTTGAGTATAATAAAGAACTCTATAATTATTAAGCACTGGCGTATGTCGCATGATTTAGTCGCTGTAGGTACACTATTACCGGATACACGCCAATATCGAAATGTCTAAGTCACTTAATTATATACCGCGTAGCAGAGTTTCAAAGTCCCACTGCTGTCCGTATGTTAATCGAACTTTGTATGAAGACTCTTAAAAGTGTATGACGACCGACTGTTGAAAGTTATAAAAAGACTGTCAAAAATTATAAGTAGACTGTCTAAAAGTACGTGAAGACTGACCTCCCGTGTGCCCTGCAAACAGTTTTTATCAAGCATCGTTTACCACAATGCACTCTTCTGGAAGACACGCCTCAGGTCGAACATGATAGGACAGAAGATCTCCTACCCTTATGCCAGACTATCGTTCTTCACTTCTCATTCGACGTTCCCGTTGCCATGATGACGACGGTCCTCTCCACCTGTTCTCTGGGTAGATGCTGGGTTGTGATTGGGTATCCTGTCTCCCCACGATTCGCGTCGGGAGCCTCCGTACTCTTTTCCTGGAACAGGAGCAATTTCTTGGTTGTCCATCAGGTCTTTGTCTAAGCGTACTCCGGACCCTGCTGCAGTTCTCACGCGAACAATGTGTCGTATTTCGTTATTATTTCGCTGTCCTCGACCCTTTTTCCGATCGCTGTCCTGGCGCAGCGTGTCGTCGTTTCCAAAACGGCACTCCTTCTCCCTGTCGTAAATATCAGTTGTCGCCAGTAAGACATTCCCCCGCTGTGCACAAGTTCGATTCTATTCTTTTAGATATCGATGTCAGTTCTCATACAGGGTGAATTCCATTGTGTATTTACGCCCTTTTCTTACTACTGGTACACTTCAAATTAACCCGGCAGTGTGTCCGTCACAGTTTCTCTCTAAATTGGTACTTGACATAGTTTCTTTTTATCTTACATTTTGCAGGCTGTAAATCTCGGTTGAGTCGAGTCTGTCACGGCCAACCTTATTCCCCATTGTAAAGCTATGTGAAGCGTATTTGTATTATCCGAAGCAAACGTTCACTTGACACCTCGTTACAGTGTTCCTTATTTATTGCTCGTGGCCCGTGTAGGGGTGTCTAGCTGTATGTAACGTCTTTTCGATCATACTAAAAATTTTTAATTCTTGGTCGTTACATAGTCCCCAAATCGGATTGGATGTTGTATCAGCAGAAGACACTCTAATCCGATTTCTGCGCTCTGTGTTTGTTGTGGGAGTCCCCTCTGATAAAGTCGCGGTCATTGACCTACTTTCCTCTGCTTGGGGTATACGGGTATATATTCCCTATATTTTGTTGTAAACTAACTCTGGGAATTTATTGCCGTGCATCTGAGGAAGGATGAACGCATTTTCACACATTGTGCATATCTAATTAGATATGGGATTATTGACAATAATAATAATAGCTGTGGATGGCTGTGTCATCCGCTTATAACCTAACACATGAAATAATGGTTTTCGACATGAAATGCAATTATTCATGTATCGTTTAAATATCGTTACGATAGTTAATGTCCTTAGTCTATCTTGAACATTTAAAACACAATTTACGACCTGTAAATACATATTGATACATTCACTATTTGTTATTGAGTATCACTTACAATACGTATTACTAACATCTATACTGATTATATTGATTATAAATTTATATACATTATTTAGGAACAATTAACAATTCATTTGAAATCATTATGTTTATAGATAACTTCGTTTTATACCATTCAGATTTGATTAATTAATCTAACATCATCATGTGTCTATAAAACTCGTTATAACGTCTTTGGCAATTTATTGCTGCACATTCGATCGAACTTTTCGCATCATAAGTGTCCTTTCTATTGAAATTTCCATTAACACTGGTTATACACATGTAATTAATGTCATTAGATTGTCACATCGTGACTTAAGAACTCCTTGTACAAAAAATCTTTAAATTATACGCTAATAAGTTATACATCATATCGATCAGCTAGTTGGACCGGTTTTCGCGGGACATTCACCCTATCTGTTGGTCCGTCCTCTATAGTCCACTAGTCTAACTGCCGATGCAACTTTCGTTTTCCTTCGAGACTTGTACTTTCGTTCCGTAGTACTTCTTCAACTTGACGTACATCAAATTTCCTTCTCACCTTGTCACTGCTATCGCACTCAGTGAGTTCGTATGTTGCGTCATTTTAATTTCATACGTTAATCGTCATTCATTAATACTCATATCTATAATTATCTTACCTTGGTTTATGTATTATCACATAATCAATCATATTTAATGTATTTTATTCAATATTATCTAACCTAATTATTAAATTTTCAGACGTTCTTAAAATCGCCTTCTTACCACGTGTTCATTTATTTCGTTCTTAACTTTCTATTTGTGGAGACATAGTTGTATGCCTTGTAGACCTTGTGCCGTCATTCACGCACGCATTTTTGTTTGTAAACAGTGAGGGTGCTGACCTTGGGGTTTGCGCCGCACATTTACTCAACAGCCGGTTATTCGTCCCCGTTACTCTGGTACAATGTGCCGCTCTTCCGCCTCCAAGATTTATGACATGTCCCTTTCTCTCTCTCTGAGGGTGGGTAGCAGATATGTCATACCGTCCTTTGCAACCACTTTCTCTAAGTAAACACGCGCCGCTCTGCTTTTGTCGTCGTTTCCAGGCCTGTATACAACTCCGTTGTTCGACAGTTATTTCAATACTCGTGTGCTTACATAATAATATCTTGTTTTCTATATTTTTAAGAATTCTTACCTCGAGCGCTTGGACTCGCCTTTCAGTACTGGTAGCACTTATAATATGCTTAAGTCGTCCAGTAAGATTTTTTCTCCTCCTTTTCCTCATAACATTTCTTGTCCAGGACGAATATGTATACGGACCTGGTAGGTTTTTCCGCTTCACATCATCCATGGCTTGCTTAAATTTGCATTCATTTTCATAACATGCAGTATTCATTTTAATATCGAACTTTCTTTTCATGTTCTTTATTAATGCACCTCGACTACCTAGTCGATGTACGCCTGTTCCACACACTGGATACTTTATCGTTGGATTCACTAATGCCGCATCTATTCTCGTGCTATATAATTTGTGTCTTTTTTGTATTCTACTTGATAGTATTAAACTTTTATTATTTCTATCCATGTCTGGATAATCATCTTCCGACGTCATTAAATACAAGGAAACAAAATCATTTCTTTTCTTAATCCACCTGTTTCTCGACTTACTACTGACACTTACGTTAGATCTCACAGTTGCTAATTTCTCAGTAGCTAACACGTCTGTGAAATCAACAGCGTTATCGTTATCTCGTACTTTCCGTACCTCTTCGTAACTTTCATTCACTTCTTCTTCCTGCTTCTTCTCGACTTCGTTTTTGTTGTTGTTCCAGTTATTCGTATGTTCACGTATATCTGTGCATAACAGCGCGAGCTGCTCCTTCTGCTTGTCTAGCTTCTTGTCACAATTATTTATGTATTCACGCATTTCCGCGTGTATTTGTGTAAAATGTTCATTCTGCTTCTCGAACTTTTCATTAATTTCTTCATTTTGCTTTTCAACCTTTCTTCTAGTTTCTCGAATTTTTCATTAAAATTTTCATTCTGCTTCTCAAACTTTTCTTCTAGTTTCTCGAATTTTCCATTAAAATTTTCATTAATCTCTTCCTTCTGCTTTTCAAATTTCCTACTCATAAAGTCCATTAATGCGCGCAACGTCACCTCTTCCTGCGGTTGTTGTTGGGACTCCTGTCCCCGCGCTCTGACGTCTGACGTCTCCTCGGTCATTTGTGAATAGGTTGGTGATTCCTCTCGTTCGACATCAGGTACTCCCTGTTGGTTATTAATATCGAAATTCATGGAATCGGTACTACTGGTCGTCATTTTTGCAGCCTTACTCCGCGTTAACATTCAGTCCCAGTCCAACTAGCTTCACACTAATAATATTTGTTCTTACAACTAACATGAAATATTAATATATACGCTTATCCTATCTCTACTGCCTGCTCTTTGCCGTGCGATGGGCGCCAAATACAACGATGTGGGAGTTAATCCCTATTACGCCCCGTGTTCTGGAGCGCCAAATACAAAGATATGCCACGCGTTGGGCAGCCAAATACAACGTTAATGGGGTTAATTATTATGCTAACTGTGATTAATTAATTATGTAAATATACTGATGTGCAAAATGAGATCGTGTAATCACTCAATTAGGTTACTCATATCAACTGATTGAAGCTACGTGACACGTTAGTTCCTTTATGTTAGCATAATTATGGCATGGAGACTCTAATTGTTGTATACATTAATAAAAACTACTATAAATCATTCAAGTGCCATTACTTTCTTGTTCTGAGGTAACTTTGACAATAATGAACGCATATATTCTGGATAAAATAAACACTTATTTACTTAACATCATATCATTAAATAAAGAGACTTCAATATATAAAATATGGATGATTCCCTGTAAATACATTCATAAAAGAACATAAAAGAACACATGTATATATATCAAATTACAATGCGAATCCAATACGTTGTTTGCTGGAAAACATACACATACATATATAATACAATCGATATATAGAAAACACAAATAGTCAAACAATAAATCTTATACTAATGCGTTCATTGCTTGCCTCAGATGAATAGCGTTAATTATTTTTATCATATTTAATTTAAATACTCAAGGGGTGTTTCTCGAAAAAGAGACAGGTCAGTAGAATTCTTATGATAAGAATAGCATAAAGATTACTTGTAAAGCGATTTATCCGATATTTCCATCGGAGTAACTCCTTCTCGTTGCTGGTCCATATGTGGGAAGCTGCGTAGCTGTGATGTCACTAACACTCAACACACGCGGAACAGATTCACTCGCGCTGTGTGTGTTTTCTGTTGATTCGGCTGTTACTGTTCGAGTTATGAAATCATGTGTCGTGTGGGTAAGTTCATCATTAACTATGGTGTATATATCTGTCTGTCTATTGTTGAACTTCTTTGTGTACATTAATGTATAGCGTCTTTGATGCCGTGGTGTAATTGTTCCAAATTATATTGTATCGCTTCGCCGCACTGTACAACGTTACGATTTCGTTGTCCGGTATTACATTAACAATAGTTCTACGCGTCGGTTATTGATGAAAGTGCGATTGGTTAGTTCAGTTCTGAATTTGAGTATAATAAAGAACTCTATAATTATTAAGCACTGGCGTATGTCGCATGATTTAGTCGCTGTAGGTACACTATTACCGGATACACGCCAATATCGAAATGTCTAAGTCACTTAATTATATACCGCGTAGCAGAGTTTCAAAGTCCCACTGCTGTCCGTATGTTAATCGAACTTTGTATGAAGACTCTTAAAAGTGTATGACGACCGACTGTTGAAAGTTATAAAAAGACTGTCAAAAATTATAAGTAGACTGTCTAAAAGTACGTGAAGACTGACCTCCCGTGTGCCCTGCAAACAGTTTTTATCAAGCATCGTTTACCACAATGCACTCTTCTGGAAGACACGCCTCAGGTCGAACATGATAGGACAGAAGATCTCCTACCCTTATGCCAGACTATCGTTCTTCACTTCTCATTCGACGTTCCCGTTGCCATGATGACGACGGTCCTCTCCACCTGTTCTCTGGGTAGATGCTGGGTTGTGATTGGGTATCCTGTCTCCCCACGATTCGCGTCGGGAGCCTCCGTACTCTTTTCCTGGAACAGGAGCAATTTCTTGGTTGTCCATCAGGTCTTTGTCTAAGCGTACTCCGGACCCTGCTGCAGTTCTCACGCGAACAATGTGTCGTATTTCGTTATTATTTCGCTGTCCTCGACCCTTTTTCCGATCGCTGTCCTGGCGCAGCGTGTCGTCGTTTCCAAAACGGCACTCCTTCTCCCTGTCGTAAATATCAGTTGTCGCCAGTAAGACATTCCCCCGCTGTGCACAAGTTCGATTCTATTCTTTTAGATATCGATGTCAGTTCTCATACAGGGTGAATTCCATTGTGTATTTACGCCCTTTTCTTACTACTGGTACACTTCAAATTAACCCGGCAGTGTGTCCGTCACAGTTTCTCTCTAAATTGGTACTTGACATAGTTTCTTTTTATCTTACATTTTGCAGGCTGTAAATCTCGGTTGAGTCGAGTCTGTCACGGCCAACCTTATTCCCCATTGTAAAGCTATGTGAAGCGTATTTGTATTATCCGAAGCAAACGTTCACTTGACACCTCGTTACAGTGTTCCTTATTTATTGCTCGTGGCCCGTGTAGGGGTGTCTAGCTGTATGTAACGTCTTTTCGATCATACTAAAAATTTTTAATTCTTGGTCGTTACATAGTCCCCAAATCGGATTGGATGTTGTATCAGCAGAAGACACTCTAATCCGATTTCTGCGCTCTGTGTTTGTTGTGGGAGTCCCCTCTGATAAAGTCGCGGTCATTGACCTACTTTCCTCTGCTTGGGGTATACGGGTATATATTCCCTATATTTTGTTGTAAACTAACTCTGGGAATTTATTGCCGTGCATCTGAGGAAGGATGAACGCATTTTCACACATTGTGCATATCTAATTAGATATGGGATTATTGACAATAATAATAATAGCTGTGGATGGCTGTGTCATCCGCTTATAACCTAACACATGAAATAATGGTTTTCGACATGAAATGCAATTATTCATGTATCGTTTAAATATCGTTACGATAGTTAATGTCCTTAGTCTATCTTGAACATTTAAAACACAATTTACGACCTGTAAATACATATTGATACATTCACTATTTGTTATTGAGTATCACTTACAATACGTATTACTAACATCTATACTGATTATATTGATTATAAATTTATATACATTATTTAGGAACAATTAACAATTCATTTGAAATCATTATGTTTATAGATAACTTCGTTTTATACCATTCAGATTTGATTAATTAATCTAACATCATCATGTGTCTATAAAACTCGTTATAACGTCTTTGGCAATTTATTGCTGCACATTCGATCGAACTTTTCGCATCATAAGTGTCCTTTCTATTGAAATTTCCATTAACACTGGTTATACACATGTAATTAATGTCATTAGATTGTCACATCGTGACTTAAGAACTCCTTGTACAAAAAATCTTTAAATTATACGCTAATAAGTTATACATCATATCGATCAGCTAGTTGGACCGGTTTTCGCGGGACATTCACCCTATCTGTTGGTCCGTCCTCTATAGTCCACTAGTCTAACTGCCGATGCAACTTTCGTTTTCCTTCGAGACTTGTACTTTCGTTCCGTAGTACTTCTTCAACTTGACGTACATCAAATTTCCTTCTCACCTTGTCACTGCTATCGCACTCAGTGAGTTCGTATGTTGCGTCATTTTAATTTCATACGTTAATCGTCATTCATTAATACTCATATCTATAATTATCTTACCTTGGTTTATGTATTATCACATAATCAATCATATTTAATGTATTTTATTCAATATTATCTAACCTAATTATTAAATTTTCAGACGTTCTTAAAATCGCCTTCTTACCACGTGTTCATTTATTTCGTTCTTAACTTTCTATTTGTGGAGACATAGTTGTATGCCTTGTAGACCTTGTGCCGTCATTCACGCACGCATTTTTGTTTGTAAACAGTGAGGGTGCTGACCTTGGGGTTTGCGCCGCACATTTACTCAACAGCCGGTTATTCGTCCCCGTTACTCTGGTACAATGTGCCGCTCTTCCGCCTCCAAGATTTATGACATGTCCCTTTCTCTCTCTCTGAGGGTGGGTAGCAGATATGTCATACCGTCCTTTGCAACCACTTTCTCTAAGTAAACACGCGCCGCTCTGCTTTTGTCGTCGTTTCCAGGCCTGTATACAACTCCGTTGTTCGACAGTTATTTCAATACTCGTGTGCTTACATAATAATATCTTGTTTTCTATATTTTTAAGAATTCTTACCTCGAGCGCTTGGACTCGCCTTTCAGTACTGGTAGCACTTATAATATGCTTAAGTCGTCCAGTAAGATTTTTTCTCCTCCTTTTCCTCATAACATTTCTTGTCCAGGACGAATATGTATACGGACCTGGTAGGTTTTTCCGCTTCACATCATCCATGGCTTGCTTAAATTTGCATTCATTTTCATAACATGCAGTATTCATTTTAATATCGAACTTTCTTTTCATGTTCTTTATTAATGCACCTCGACTACCTAGTCGATGTACGCCTGTTCCACACACTGGATACTTTATCGTTGGATTCACTAATGCCGCATCTATTCTCGTGCTATATAATTTGTGTCTTTTTTGTATTCTACTTGATAGTATTAAACTTTTATTATTTCTATCCATGTCTGGATAATCATCTTCCGACGTCATTAAATACAAGGAAACAAAATCATTTCTTTTCTTAATCCACCTGTTTCTCGACTTACTACTGACACTTACGTTAGATCTCACAGTTGCTAATTTCTCAGTAGCTAACACGTCTGTGAAATCAACAGCGTTATCGTTATCTCGTACTTTCCGTACCTCTTCGTAACTTTCATTCACTTCTTCTTCCTGCTTCTTCTCGACTTCGTTTTTGTTGTTGTTCCAGTTATTCGTATGTTCACGTATATCTGTGCATAACAGCGCGAGCTGCTCCTTCTGCTTGTCTAGCTTCTTGTCACAATTATTTATGTATTCACGCATTTCCGCGTGTATTTGTGTAAAATGTTCATTCTGCTTCTCGAACTTTTCATTAATTTCTTCATTTTGCTTTTCAAACTTTTCTTCTAGTTTCTCGAATTTTTCATTAAAATTTTCATTCTGCTTCTCAAACTTTTCTTCTAGTTTCTCGAATTTTCCATTAAAATTTTCATTAATCTCTTCCTTCTGCTTTTCAAATTTCCTACTCATAAAGTCCATTAATGCGCGCAACGTCACCTCTTCCTGCGGTTGTTGTTGGGACTCCTGTCCCCGCGCTCTGACGTCTGACGTCTCCTCGGTCATTTGTGAATAGGTTGGTGATTCCTCTCGTTCGACATCAGGTACTCCCTGTTGGTTATTAATATCGAAATTCATGGAATCGGTACTACTGGTCGTCATTTTTGCAGCCTTACTCCGCGTTAACATTCAGTCCCAGTCCAACTAGCTTCACACTAATAATATTTGTTCTTACAACTAACATGAAATATTAATATATACGCTTATCCTATCTCTACTGCCTGCTCTTTGCCGTGCGATGGGCGCCAAATACAACGATGTGGGAGTTAATCCCTATTACGCCCCGTGTTCTGGAGCGCCAAATACAAAGATATGCCACGCGTTGGGCAGCCAAATACAACGTTAATGGGGTTAATTATTATGCTAACTGTGATTAATTAATTATGTAAATATACTGATGTGCAAAATGAGATCGTGTAATCACTCAATTAGGTTACTCATATCAACTGATTGAAGCTACGTGACACGTTAGTTCCTTTATGTTAGCATAATTATGGCATGGAGACTCTAATTGTTGTATACATTAATAAAAACTACTATAAATCATTCAAGTGCCATTACTTTCTTGTTCTGAGGTAACTTTGACAATAATGAACGCATATATTCTGGATAAAATAAACACTTATTTATTTAACATCATATCATTAAATAAAGAGACTTCAATATATAAAATATGGATGATTCCCTGTAAATACATTCATAAAAGAACATAAAAGAACACATGTATATATATCAAATTACAATGCGAATCCAATACGTTGTTTGCTGGAAAACATACACATACATATATAATACAATCGATATATAGAAAACACAAATAGTCAAGCAATAAATCTTATACTAATGCGTTCATTGCTTACCTCAGATGAATAGCGTTAATTATTTTTATCATATTTAATTTAAATACTCAAGGGGTGTTTCTCGAAAAAGAGACAGGTCAGTAGAATTCTTATGATAAGAATAGCATAAAGATTACTTGTAAAGCGATTTATCCGATATTTCCATCGGAGTAACTCCTTCTCGTTGCTGGTCCATATGTGGGAAGCTGTGTAGCTGATGTCACTAACACTCAACACACGCGGAACAGATTCACTCGCGCTGTGTGTGTTTTCTGTTGATTCGGCTGTTACTGTTCGAGTTATGAAATCATGTGTCGTGTGGGTAAGTTCATCATTAACTATGGTGTATATATCTGTCTGTCTATTGTTGAACTTCTTGTGTGTACATTAATGTATAGTGTCTTTGATGCCGTGGTGTAATTGTTCCAAATTATATTGTATCGCTTCGCCGCACTGTACAACGTTACGATTTTGTTGTCCGGTATTACATTAACAATAGTTCTACACGTCGGTTATTGATGAAAGTGCGATTGGTTAGTTCAGTTCTGAATTTGAGTATAATAAAGAACTCTATAATTATTAAGCACTGGCGTATGTCGCATGATTTAGTCGCTGTAGGTACACTATTACCGGATACACGCCAATATCGAAATGTCTAAGTCACTTAATTATATACCGCGTAGCAGAGTTTCAAAGTCCCACTGCTGTCCGTATGTTAATCGAACTTTGTATGAAGACTCTTAAAAGTGTATGACGACTGACTGTTGAAAGTTATAAAAAGACTGTCAAAAATTATAAGTAGACTGTCTAAAAGTACGTGAAGACTGACCTCCCGCGTGCCCTGCAAACAGTTTTTATCAAGCATCGTTTACCACAATGCACTCTTCTGTAAGACACGCCTCAGGTCAAACATGATAGGACAGAAGATCTCCTACCCTTATGCCAGACTATCGTTCTTCACTTCTCATGCGACGTTCCCGTTGCCATGATGACGACGGTCCTCTCCACCTGTTCTCTGGGTAGATGCTGGGTTGTGATTGGGTATCCTGTCTCCCCACGAGTTCGTGTCGGGAGCCTCCGTACTCTTTTCCTGGAACAGGAGCAATTTCTTGGTTGTCCATCAGGTCTTTGTCTAAGCGTACTCCGGACCCTGCTGCAGTTCTCACGCGAACAATGTGTCGTATTTCATTATTGTTTCGCTGTCCTCGACCCTTTTTCCGATCGCTGTCCTGGCGCAGCGTGTCGTCGTTTCCAAAACGGCACTCCTTCTCCCTGTCGTAAATATCAGTTGTTGCCAGTAAGACGTTCTCCCGCTGTGCACAAGTTCGATTCTATTCTTTTAGATATCGATGTCAGTTCTCATACAGGGTGAATTCCATTGTGTATTTACGCCCTTTTCTTACTACTGGTACACTTCAAATTAACCCGGCAGTGTGTCCGTCACAGTTTCTCTCTAAATTGGTACTTGACATAGTTTCTTTTTATCTTACATTTTGCAGGCTGTAAATCTCGGTTGAGTCGAGTCTGTCACGGCCAACCTTATTCCCCATTGTAAAGCTATGTGAAGCGTATTTGTATTATCCGAAGCAAACGTTCACTTGACACCTCGTTACACTGTTCCTTCTTTATTGCTCGTGGCCCGTGTAGGGGTGTTTAGCTGTATGTAACGTCTTTTCGATCATACTAAAAATTTTTAATTCGTGGTCGTTACAAAGGAATGCTCTTGTAAAAAAAAACACCCATATCCCAAAATAAATAAAAATAATAATAATAAAAAAAAGTATAACAAAGTATTAATGCAAAAAGCCACATGTACAATAGATATAAGACCAAAAAAGTGTATAGAGTAAGAGTTGAAAGTGGACCAAGGTGAAATAATAATATAATATCAAAGAACAAATCTTCATTGTAATCTACGAATAGATCTCTTGATTTCAGTAAGACTATATAACCATTTAGAAATAGAATCAAGGAATGTAAAGAGAACCAGTGCAAGTTTTAGTATTATAAAAAATGAACGTTATGTTTCACTATTGGCATTCACAAACTATGTAAATAATGAAATAATACAACTTTTAAATGACTTAATTTCTGTACAGAGGTAATATAATACATGTGCTAGCAAAGAATTGCCAATCTGTTTAAATGACATTCATTTAAATGATTAATAAAACAAAAGAAGACACACAATAAAAAGTGAAGTGACAGGGTACAATTACCCAAAACCCAATTAAAAACAGTTAAAAACTGCTAATTAAACTTAGTATAAGGAATATAGAGAATAAGAGTATAGTAAATAAGGTTTTGTTTATGTAACATAAGATATTTAAAAATGTATTAGGAATAAGAAAATTTAAACAGTTCAGAACCACTAACATTCTTTAATTGTAAAATATTTATTACAGGTATTATTGTTAATAATTAAGTAAGATGTTAGAATGGAAAAAACATTCTTTATAAATAATATTTGTTATGTATTATTATTAAGCTTTGAGTATAAAAAATGTCTGATTTGTTGAAGACAACTATTATTTGGAGTTATTTGTTATATGTTAATAGTATGAAACAAATACTAATTGTTATTTTGTTTAATAGAAGAAAATGTTTAATTTATGTTACAATGTAAAAAAGTCAGAGAGGGTATAACTCAATATGTATTATTTATATAAAAATTTGTATGAAAAAACTGTTAGGAATCTAGGCAAAATGATAAAAACTAAACATCATCAAAACTGAGAAACTAAGTACTTAAATACATTTAAACAGAAGGGATTTAGATAAGGTAAACCAGAAACAAAGCCATGTAATTAGAAATATAACTAAGAAAGATTTTGTAAATAAAAGCCAGAATTATTGATAAAAATGGAAATGACAGAACTCAAAAATTTGGAGAGGGGAGTCATATATTCCAACATAATATTTTAAAACTTAACCAATTCATCTAATTGCAAGAAATTAAAGGAATATAAACCTTTTATTACAATATGAGATTTAATAATCATAAATATAACTTGATAATGGCAGAATTTGGGAAACAACAGGAAGCTAGACCTTAAAATTTAGAATATACAAAATGAAGTAAAAATTATCAATTTTAGATCAAAAACTTAATAAAACGGCATTATTTGGTATCAAAATACGCCGAATGAACTGAAGGATAAAATTAAGTAACAACTAGCTAATAAATTTGAAGAATAACCAAAGTATAATCAGTTATATAATGTAACTTTATTACATGCACAGGATGCAAAATAAAATTCGAACAATGGAAGGAATAATATTGCTTTGGCTAAGGTTTTAGTCGGAGGTGAAAGAAGTTAGTTAGTTAATTATTGAACATTGTACGGGACACTTGACACAAGCATTTTAAACCGTATTAACCTAGTTACGAATACCGTAATGGTGAATAATGGTACGATTCGAAAATGAAAATCGCGAGTTGCGGTGAAAAACATTTTTCAAGTCATACACAGTGAAATAAACATCTACAAACACCGAACTAACATTATACAGCACAGAACACCAGTGGAAATAACATTAAACCCGATAAAACAGTAATAAAACTTAACCAAAAAGTGACTAACATATGACATAACCGACAGAAGTGAAATTGACTTATAACTACACCAGTTTTCCGAATACAACACCAAAACTGAACCAGAGACACTACACCAACACCAGAAAAAAGATTTGCAAACACCAGGACGTAAATTCACAAGGAAAACATCTTTATTTGAACATCAAAACTGCGAGGTGACGATTTCCAACATCAGCGGCGGCCATTACTGATTTCCAACAACTCAACTGAACACAGCCATCTACTGCAGCTGGACGGTTTGCAACATAATTATTTATTTCTATACTTAAATCGAATATATGTACTGTTAATTTTAAGAATTTACATTGTAGTGTTATACTTTTTAATCTTTGCCCTATTTCTCTGACTTTCCCTAACATAGCTGTTCAAAGAACCTTTATATAAAAAATTTGTAATAACAAAACGATACCCTGAGAATCGATTTACATATCGATAAGAGTCAAAAATACCTAATTGTTAATAAAATTATTAATACCTTTCACATTTAAACAGTTTTTCATTTCTAAATATAGCCATTTAACACAATACCTTAATTTAAACAGAAATTACTACAAGAAGTTCACCACCAGAAGGGAGATAACCTCCAAACCGAAAATAAACAAGGATCGATTGCTATTGGAGACAATCCTATAAGTGGCTGGAGTTTTTTAACAAATACCCAAAAGCCTATAAAACATTCTAATTCAGTGATAAATGTTTCGGAACATCACGAAACTTAATTAATTAATTGTTCTTAATTAATTAATTAATTAAAGAGAAAAAAATTTAATTAAAAAAATTTTTTTAATGAACAATTTATATTTCTACCCTAACACATAATTAACCTATTTTGTAACACAACACACTTACACTATTACCACATTTCGTTACAAAATTCATGGTTGAAATTTAATAATAAATGTAACAAATTAAAGAGTTAATAGAATTTAAAGCTAAAATAATGCTGTAAGGTGTGTGTGTGTGTGTGTGTATATTTAAGGTGTGTAATTTTTGGTCAAATTTGAATTTGAAATGTGATGTAAAATGAATGTTGATAATAAATTTGAATTTTTGGAGAATTTAATGGTACAATAAATGATAAATAATTAAAGGTTGATATAAAAAGAGTTAATAGAAAGTTCATGTTGTAATGTTTATCATTGTCTACACAAATTATTTGAAAGTGAACTGTTTAGTTTAATGTTCAATGTTAATGTCTATTATGTTGATTATATGTGTGTGTAGGAATCTAAACATGTAATGGTAATGTAAATGTAATATATTTTAAACATGTGATTCCCCACTTTCGGGCGGTCACGGAGTCACCGAACCCTGACCGTGGAATTGGCTCAGCTTTGACTGGCTATGGTCAGGGCACATTACGTCACGTGCTGCCTTAAGTCTGGCCATAGCTTGTTATCGTTGTAAGACGTGAATTTAGAAATTATCCAGGGGGTAAATCAGAGGAATCACCAGAACTATGGAACAGCGGCTATCCATCGAATGGAATGGTAGACCGTTTAAGGGCATATACCTAAGTTTTAGTAGGATTACTGGTGTCCTCGGGCATCAGTAATACCGAATGTTTTGTAACGCTGAAGCAAGAACGGGGTAGGCAGCGTCTACACCCTAAAAACTTTCTTGTGGAGGCAACTGGGCGCTACAGTCCAGGGGGGGCCATAGTGAAGATAAAATTGATGATTATTGTAATGATGCGATAAAAGTGAAGTATTGAAGGTAGTTGTTTTGATTATCCATGTATCTGTTGTATCGAATAACTTTGTATTTTTTATTAATTATGTTGTGTATTAGCTAATGATAGCAGTAGTCATGTTGAAATGAAAAAGTAAGATGATGTAGTTGATTTAAAGATGTTTAAGAGATTTTTGATGATGAATTTAAATATTTGAAATGTAAATGTTTTATATCATGTTAAGTACGTATCCATATATATATATATATATATATGTTATAAGTTAAGGAAAAACCCAGTGCTTCTTAACGCAAACCAGCACAGCTAAGGGGAAACAGATCAGTTAGGGATATGGTATTTAAACAAGGCCACTATTTGATATTTTTGATTTGATGTTTCAGTGTCTGGTGATGCTGTGGCGGCGGTCCTGTGCTGGCCGGCACGTCAGAGCAGGGGCGTCAAGTGCCTGTCTGGCCTTGCGGTGTTGGGATCTCGAGAGAGAAGTCCAGTAAGGTCATTCAAGTACGGCCACAGTCACTGGACCAGGGGGTAAATTAATCATGATTTTAAATAAAACGTAAGGGGGTTGTGGTGACATATCCTGGCTGATCCCTTTAGGAAGTATGAGAGTGTCAATGAGAGTTTTTATGCTTCGGCATAAAACCTCTCATTGAGGGGGTATTGTAACGGGACAAACGATTGGGATTTATTTTATTCTTTAATAATTGTAAAAAGTAGTAGCCACTCAAGCTGAACAACATTTTGATCACAAACGCTTGACATTTTTGAACACCTTGCAGTTCCCCTCGTACCAAACCGTGTGTCGCACAAAAGCAATTAAAGGGTCTGGGAATGTTAAGTGTCAGAAAGGGTGCATATTCACGCGTATGTCGCAGGTGTCGGCCAACTTTCACACGACAATGTCATGTCCGTATAAATTCCTTCTCGCCCAGTGCGCAGAGAATAAAGCCAGTCAACTATCATCCTTAACACTGTACAGCCGAACCAAGTTCCAGAACAAAAAGCGCGGGCGCCCACACCACATAAAATGTGAATTATATATATATATATAAAATTATATATATATATTATATATCTATAAAACCATGTTTTATCAACAAGTTAAAGGCAGTGACAAATTTAAACGAAATAACAGTTTCGGCTAGAGACAAAAAAGTTAAAACAGGGAATCAGCTATGTAGTGCGCGTGAACAAGGGGACATCTTATGAACGTTTTCAACCAGGGATTACATAAGGGAAGTAATCAAAATTATGAAAAAATAAATAAATAAAATGAGCTCTAAGGGGAATTAAAATCCTGTAGGGGTGAGCGTGTGTGAGTATATGAGTGAGTGGAAATTACGTAATTAATGGCACTGGTTAGCGTTAAGTAAATTTTAGAATAATGTTTTTAACAGTATGTTTTCATTGAGTATAATGTAGTGTCAGTTTTGTTAACTTCATAAAGAAGGGAAAATTTTAAATAAAAAAACGAAATAAATTAATGTTCACAGAATAGATGTGTAGAAGAGGGTGAAGGATATTTTATGTAAAAGGGAATATAACAATGAATGTCATATTAAAGTATAATAAAATAGTATTTTATTTTAACTTGCTATATGTGTGTTAGCGTAATCATTTCAACAACCTAACTTCATTTTCTGTGCTGGTAAATTCGCTGTACGAAAAAGGGTTTCCACCACTAGATGATCTGCAGAATAAGTAAACAAATTCAAGGTAAGTGGGAGTGTGTGGTTATTTAATATATAGATAAATTTATAAAAGTTACAAGACATGTAGTAGCCTCCTGTAACATGGTACACAATGTTTGTGAATCACTGCTCAGTATACATTTAGAAGATCTGTAGGCAAATTAGTTTCTTGCATTCACTGCTGTAAGTTACAAACAAATTAAGAAAATAATCATGGGAAAAGTTGAGAGTAGATTTTGCTTATCAAATTTTGTCATAATGGATTAACAGGCAGTTTATTTGTGAATAGCATTAACAGGCCACAGAAGGCCATCGCAGTCCTTCCAGTTTTCCATATTTTGTTTTTTGTGATATTCACTAAAAGGTTAAAAAAACCAAACATATTCAGTCACTGAGTATCTAGTGCCAAGTGGAAAGTGTCTATGACTTAAGACCCAACTCTATGTTCTGATTATGTGAATACCATTTAATAACATTTATAATTACTTATATACAGGGTGATTCACGAAGAAACGGAAATACTTCGGGAGATGATCTACATCGAAAAATAAGAAAAAAAGTTCATATAAACATAGGTCTGGAAATGCTTCGTTAGTGAGTTACGGCTAGCGAAAGATTTCGCCCGGGTTTCAGTTCCCCCGGGTAAATGAAGACTTTCTGAAATTCTGGGAAGGAGTGAATGCTGCTGTTTCTTATGGTTTTTGACCTGAAAAATCGAATAAAACAGGTTGGAGAACTGTATCTCCCATAAGTTTCATGATATCTGACGTAAAACAGAAAAATCTTTGCCTAAAAACAAATTTTGGAAAATTGGAAACAATTGGAATTTTTTGTTGATTTTTACTGACTTTATTTACACCATTTTTCTCAGAATTAAATTCTTTACAAGTTTGTTTTTAACTTTTATGCATTTATTAGTCATTTAACAAAGTTATTGTACTTCTAACCTAACCTTAGAAGGTTAGAAAAAATTAAATTATTTAATATATTAAATAACCACACACTCTCACTTACCTTGAATTTGTTTACTTATTCGGCCAGATCATCTAGTGGTGGAAACCCTTTTTCGTATAGCGAATTTACCAGCACAGAAAATGAAGTTAGGTTGTTGAAACGATTACGCTAACACACATATAGCAAGTTAAAATAAAATACTATTTTATTATACTTTAATATGACATTCATTGTTATATTCCCTTTTACATAAAATATCCTTCACCCTCCTCTACACATCTATTCTGTGAACATTAATTTATTTCGTTTTTTTATTTAAAATTTTCCCTTCTTTATAAAGTTAACAAAACTGACACTACATTATACTCAATGAAAACATACTGTTAAAAACATTCTAAAATTTACTTAACGCTAACCAGTGCCATTACTTACGTAATTAATAGGTTAGAAGTACAATAACTTTGTTAAATGACTAATAAATGCATAAAAGTTAAAAACAAAACTTGTAAAGAATTTAATTCTGAGAAAAATGGTGTAAATAAAGTCAATAAAAATCAACAAAAAATTCCAATTGTTTCCAATTTTCCAAAATTTGTTTTTAGGCAAAGATTTTTCTGTTTTACGTCGGATATCATGAAACTTATGGGAGATAGAGTTCTGCGACCTGTTTTATTCGATTTTTCAGGTCAATAACCATATGAAACAGCAGAATTCGCCCCTTCCCAGAATTTCAGAAAGTCTTCATTTACCCGGGGCAACCGAAACCTGGGCGAAATCTTTCGCTAGCTGTAACTCACTAACGAAGCATTTCCGGACCTATGTTTATATGAACTTTTTTCTTATTTTTCGATGTAGATTCATCTCCCAAAGTATTTCCGTTTCTTCGTGAATCACCCTATATATATATATATATCTAATGTTTAATCTTAAAGGGATTGCATTTTGTTTTTAAAACATTAAATTGAAAGAAAAGATTTATTAGACATTTTGATGGAATTTATAAACCTATTGAATTTTAATGCAGGATACAGCTTCGACTGCCCTCGGAGAGGTTTTCACTTTTGTCAATTTTTATGTAACATGTTCTGGAGCTGATTTTATGTTATGTAAAATTACACCGTTAGTGAGGTCCACATATTATTATAATAAGGTGTGAGTAAAATTATAGTTTTTGCACACAGTCATTTTTTGTCTGTTGTTCCCTATAGTTCTTGCTATGAGTCAACTTTCAAGGTAATTTTTTTCTGTTTATGTATCCTATAATCAATTTTTATTGTATTAGTCCATTGTTGTATAGAAATTATACATTTTTTATGTATTACACACAACACACACACACACACACAAATGTATTTGTGAGAATACTTACGTTTCCCAAGCTGCGATGACATCATAAAGATAGTGGTGGGCTCTAACGTGTTCTTCGCCATCAGGCCTGCTCTGATATATAGCCCATCCATCTAAATTATGCAATCCAAGTTTGTCAGCAAGTTTCGCAGCAGCATCAGCTGCTGTGTCTGTCGGATGAATATCTATGGCTTTTGTTCTTCCGTCCAGAAAGAAAAATCTACACACTATTGTACCCAGACGCTTCATTGCCTGAAAGTAGTTTTTATTATATACGTATTATACATACAATCTAATTATTTATATACAAAACTTAATAGGCTAGTGATATGAGGTTTTCAAGATTTATGTTTCTAGCATCCTGGGCAGACTGGCTAAGGAATGATGACATAAGGAATGCCCTCAGAACTTAGAGATCAAGTACAGAGAGTGGTTGATGAACCATGTAGATGAGGACAAACTACCTAAACAACTGATGTTTTATCTTCATAGGGAAACTGAACATCAGAAGACATAAGAAAAGATGGTCCGTCAGTGCGCAATATACTATGAGGTCCAATGCCTGAAGAAGAAGAAGAAGAACAAGAAGAAGAAGATAAAACTTTAAAACATTCTATTATTCTGTTCAAAGCTGCCGTTAGAAGCCATGAGGCCAGATGTGAATGTAGCCATAGGAACCCTATAATTCCACCATAAACACACCTTTTCAACCTATTCCTTACATCTTAGATAACATCATCTTAAAGTTCTAGAGAAATGGTATTCTTATCAAATTGAATAAAGTCACAGGTTATCAAGTAATTGTAATCCTTAAAACACAATTAATTAATTAAGATAAAGTTATTGTTTAATGTTACTTGTTACAAGATAATATGTTAAACAAAGATTTGAGGTAAATTCCTGTTGTGTATTCTTTTACAATCATACTATAATGGCAAGAATTTAAGGTCCCTGAACTTACCTCACAAAGACCCCCCTCCCTCCCCAAAAACATAAAAATACAAAAGCCTTTGATGGATTCAGTACTGACAAATTATATTCTACCTTGGTGTGTAACCTATTCACAGAAAAATTCACTGCATTGTGGAAGGCTAATAACTGTATTATCACAACTGTTTTAACTACATGTTTTTACTACATTTTTTTGCTTTGTCTCATGTTAGAACATTTTTTGCTTCCTAGTATACAATTCCAAACACTAAGTGAAATCACTTGTTTCATGCTGCAAGCTGGCCTGATACATAGATTAATCACTTGTAAGACGAGTTCTTATTGAAAGATGTTCTCAGTACTTATGTTTGAGTTCTTTACTAATTATGGTTTGATAGTAATAATTAATTTTCTGTTGATATCTGAGTAAATAAATATAAATTCTACAACTTATAATAAAAAAGAACACAATTAAACAGGAAGGAGTTTAAAAAACAAAATAAGAACAATTGAAAATAAAAAAATTTCCCCCTCATTCTCTCTCTCTCTGCCTCCTCCCTCTTGCACACACTCATTTTTTCATCTGAGTCAGAAGATGCCAGTCAAGTCACTGGCCCCTTGCAGCCACACTGCTTCTTATTCTATTGTTGTTATATAACTTACAGCAATTTCCACAGTTGAAGGTGGGTGCTGCCTGCAAGAAACTTTAGTATTCTTACAGTTGTCCATACACCACTGAACATACTGCTTCAATTTCCCTTCACATTGTAAGTTTTTTCTCAGGAAGCACACAAAATACTGAAATAAGAAAACATGTATAAGTCATCTTGATTAATAACAGTCAGCACTGGTTCTTTAAGCTTCAAACTTCTGAACATTATGTGGAAATAATTGACTATACTATTCACTGCTTACAATACTTCACCTTACAAATATACAGTAGAAATGTGTGCAATCATTGTAATCTAGGCCTAATTGTACTCTGCTTTCCAATAGTCGATTTCAAGTTTTTTTTATTATCATTTATTTTGTAATTTTAGGTTCACATATGCTTTATTAACCTTCCTATCTTTGCTAGTTATCAAAAAACACACAGAATTTCAGTTGCCCATATAATTGCCTGATCTATTCGGTATATGACAAGGGTGCTCATTGACACGTTCTCTTTTTAATTTTTATATAGATGATGCCATACACATTTGGCAGATGAACCTTGAAGAAGAACATTTTATGATTGGTAACTCTGCAGTTTACATGTTGTTATTCGCTGTGACCAGGCTATCCTGTCAAACTCAGAATGCAGTTTGCAGATGTCTGTACACTCAATGAGTTGAGTCTGTAAGGATTTCGGATTACATATCTCCACATGGAAGACCAACCGTGATGGCTTTTCATGGAGCTGATCACATATGAGCAAAAATGTTGTAGATGTTACTTTTCTGAAGCAGGTCAGTAATGCTGAATATTTGGGCTGTAATATATCTTATATTACAAACAATGATGTGGTGAAGAAGCTACACAAGTTTAAGCATATGTGTAGGACTGCAGGAGAACTTTAAAATCAACGGGTAAAGAAACACACCTGAAGTTCTACATGCTGATGACCATCCCCACACTTGTCTATGGTTCTGAGAATTGGACTTTAATGAAATCCAAGGAAAGTCATATTTAAGTGAGATTTCTCAGACACATGACAGAATACACTCTTCAAGATTGCAAAAGAAATGTCAATGTACAGCAGGAACTGAATATTACGAGTATACTTGATAGGATATGCTAATATCAGCTAAAATTGTTGGAGCATCTTAACTGAATAGATGACCTCTGTATCATCAAGGAACTACTGGGTCGTTCCATCGGAAATCATCCAATGCTGGTTGCTCGACCATTTTAGAAACATTTTATATTTTAATATATTGTTACTACATATAAACCATTAACAAAATCAAGAATACAATTTTTTTTACCTCCCGTTTATCTATGGCGGCCATATTTCTGTCATGGCCGACACTCAAATCCTGAAAAATAAGCATTTACGGAAAAACTTATAACTTAAGAACTAAAAAAGTTAGAGATGTAAATCAAAAACCACGTTCTAGATATTGAATGGGGCTTTTCTCATATGTAACTCACATTAAGCTATTTTTAATAAAAGATGCTTAGATTAAATCATAACATTTAGACGCAAATTATTCAAAAACGCCATTTTGACAATTTTATTTTGCAATGAAGGAGTGATTTCTAAGAGCTCAAATTAAACCAGATGTTACCCTACCCCAAGGGAGTTTACACAGTAAAATTCCTCCCCCCAGAGATTTACCCTTCTCTTCCGACCTAAGCATGAATATCATAAATTTGTGAAAATAACCGAAGTTCGAAGCTCTGTATCTCTGGTGGGGGACCTCCAAAAAATATGAAACTTTCAGAAAACAAAGTTCATTTTGTACGGTATTAACTGTATTAATTTGAATTACTAGACTTTCATTTGTATTTAAATAGGCAAAAATTATATATTCTTATTGTAACTTGGTAATGCATTATGATAGAAGTTATAATTATATTTGTATAAGGTAATTTGTTCATGTTTAAAAATATAGTCTCAATTATTATGTTTTTAAATTTAGTATATCCTCAGTAATGATTCCTAAAACGAAAAAAATTATAGGCCTGTATCTATAAAGAGACAGTGTCATTGTCTATTAATACAGGAGATAAGGAAGGCAAATCTTGGAAAAAATGAAGATAAGATAAGGACTGGAATGTTGAAAGAGAAAGACAGGAAGTGCCGAGTCTCCGGCCTCAACCCGAGTGTAGTGAGTCATGACTCACTGACAAACAGCAACTTGTCATTTTCATGTTCCATTTTGTCAGCATTTCCTTCCCCCTCCTCCAAATCCATGTTAGTTTCTTTCCAACTTTGATTGAGTGAGGATTTACTGTGATCTGATTAAGCAGTTTTATTATTTAAAATTTGTTGTTTATTGAAGTGTTTTATTTTAGTTAATAATTGAACTATCCCTAATTATTGAATATATTAATGTATTTTAACTGATAGTGTATTTAAAAAGTATGGTGTGTAGCATTGGTTCCCTTATTCAAGAGGAATGCCATTAAGAAAGTTATGGTAAAGTTAGTAGAAAATTAATTACTTTCAATGAATTAAGTTTAGATAACCAAACATTGCTTAAGCTAAGATTAAACAATGATAATATAGAAACTTTGTGTGAGTATCATGAGAAAAAGTTTTTAGTTAAATTTAATCATCTATTTGGACAAAGTTGTTGTGACCCTTTAAAGTACCATACTGATCTTAAAAAGAAAAGCTCTAAAGGCTGTTTAGAAATAAAACTAAAACATTTGGCAGAAATAAAAAATAAGAAAATAAACCTTGTACCAGGGAAATCATTATCTCCTACTTGCTATAAAAAAGTTTTCTGCAAACAAGTCGATCAGCCCTCCTGTCACATGACCCACAAAAATGAAGTTACTGACACTGATGTGTTTATCCCCCCTGAAGAGAGTTTGCAGAAACTAGATGCAGTATGTTCCGTTCTGGCTATGTCTCCAGCATCAAAGATTAAAAAAGTGAGCATAGAGAAGCGGAAGTCTGCTCTTAAGAGCAAAACTGAACAAATATCTGTGGCATTAAAACGAAGGTTGGAAGACTCATTTGAGCAACCAATGGAACAGGATGAAGAGAGTAAACCCCCTCTTTGTGAGGAATACACAGAATGAATTGAAAAAGTAAAAGAGAAGTGTAAACTAACATCAAATAATCAAGTAAAAGTAAATATAATCAGTCTAATGCCTCCAATCCAAATTGGTCCAGATCAAAAATATGCAAGGAATTGCAAGTTTCTGATTACCTTGTACGAACAACCAAAGAGCTAACGAACCACCAAGGTATACTACCATTCTTTCCAAAAATAAGAAAAGAAACGTGTCAACAATTAAGTCAGGTGACTGTTACAATGATTCAAGATTTTTATCAGTCTGATGAAAACAGTAGGATTCTACCTGGGAAAAAGACTGTGTGTCTGTTAGAATAAATGGGAAGAAACAAAATATATAAATATCGGTATGGAGAACCATACATGACTTCCATATTCTAAGATTTATATTTAAAATCATTTTCAGCCAAACAGCCAGGCTGTGTCTTACCTGCCTTTTTATTGCTGTATTAAATGAAAAATATTATATTACATTAAAATGAATAAATTATAATTTTATTGCCTGGCAACAAAATTATTTTATTTTTAACAATTACCATTGTTTCAAAAAGTTTAAATAAATTTTCAAGTACTTTACTCTTGTTAAAACGTAAAAGGTTGCAGGTAAACTACCCCTTCCCCTTAACCGATCTTCACCAAAATCGAAAGTCATTGAGACCTCTACAATTCAGGGACGTATGCAAAAAATTATTTGATTCTGTTTGAATTTGCGGCTGTTATCGTTTGCCATAGAAAATACGCTTGATAAAAAAACGTTGCAGGTAAACTACCCCTTCCCCTTAACCGATCTTCACCAAAAACAATAGGTCTTGAGTACTCTACAAATCAGGGCTGTATGCAAAACATTATTTGATTCTGTTTGAATTTGCGGCTGTTATCGTTTGCCATAGAAAATACCCTTGTTAAAAAAACGTTGCCGGTAAACTACCCCTTTCCCTCAACCGATCTTCACCAAAAACAACAGGTCTTGAGAACTCTACAGTTTAGGGATGTATGCAAATAATCTTTTGATTCTGTTTGAATTTGCGGCTGTTATCGTTTGCCATACGAAATACCCTTGTTAAAAGATAAAACGTTACAGGTAAACTACCCCTTTCCCTTAACCGATCTTCACCAATATCAACAGATCTTGAGAACTCTACAATTCAGGGCTGTATGCGAAACATTATTTGATTCTGTTTGAATTTGCGGCTGTTATCGTTTGCCAAACAAACAAAATTACCCTTGCTAAAAAAAAACCGTTGCAGGTAAACTACCCCTTTCCCTCAACCGATCTTCACCAAAAACAATAGACCAAATATAATGAAAAAACAATAGGTTGCGAGTACTCTGCAAATCAGGGCTGTATGCAAAAAATTATTTGATTCTGTTTGAATTTGCGGCAGTTATCGTTTGCCATAGAAAAAAAATCTACAGACACACAGACAGACAGACAGACAGACAGACAGACAGACAAACAGACACTTTTCGGAAAACGACTTTTTTCATGTTTTGAGTGTAGTAGAATCAGAATCTGCAATAATCTCGAACACGATTTTTTTTGCCATCACCATACTTCCATTCCTTAAGGAATATGGAAGTAAAAAGGTTGATTTTATGCAATTTAAGAGAAATGTACTTACATTTCAAAGAGGCAAAACCTGATGTGAAAGTCGGACTTAAAAATTTTCATCTCTGCGGCCTAACTGGTGCATACTTGCTGGCTCATCTGGAACGCACACTGTGTGCATTTGTTTATACCATCAGAACATAAAATTAATGCTTGAGAGGACTGGTATGAATGTAGATTATAAAGATTTATTAGACACGATAGCTTGTGATCTTCAAAAGTATGATTGTATGATGGGGGTTTGTCTAGATTGCTCTAATACTGATATGTTAAAAGAATTTCTACAGGATGAATTAGAAGACATGGAAGAAGATCTTTTATACAAACACTGGACCAGCACAGACAGGTCAAACTTGATTGATGTGGTGCAAAATACCACATCTTTCAAGACTTTATTGAAACCCTTTTGGATAAATTTGTGGGACTCAAAAAGAACCATTACATTGCCAAAGTTCAGGCTTTGTTTTTAAAAAACCAAATGGAAAATTTAAAATATACTGAATCTATAGTGTTGGCAGACTTTGTGGAGAATTATTCTTTTGTTGTCCAAGATGAGTCTCAGGGATTTCATTGGACCAAATATCAAGCCACTTTACATCCATTTGAGGTTTATTTCATGGAAAATGGTAAAGTTATACCCAAAAGCTTTTGTGTAATCAGTAACTATTTTGAACACAATACAGTTGTTGTCCATACATTTCAAAAACATTTAATAAATCAGATTAAAGAAAAGATACCTAATATTGAAAAGATTATTTACTTCAGCGATGGTGCCTCAAGCCAGTATAAATATAGGAAAAACTTTTCAAATCTGCGCAACCATAAAAGTGACTTCAATGTGGATGCAGAATGGAATTTTTTTGCCACTGCACATGGAAAGAATGCTTGTGATGGGGTTGGAGGGACCACAAAAAGGGAGACAGCAAGGGCTAGTTTACAACGCCCATATAAAGAACAAATCCTCACTCCTCAGCAATTTTTTGAGTTTTGTGACAAAAATCTCTCAGGTATTAAGTACACGTTTAAACGTAGGAGCAGAAAAGGTAGAACAAAATGAAATAGATTTGAACAAGAGGTTTGATGAATGCTGTGCCATTCCTGATACTAGAGAAAGACACCGCCTTATACCCTTCAACAAGAATACAATGAGATGCTACCATACATCTGCCTCCAAAACCTATGAAGACATTGTAATTACAAATAGACCACTCTGCACCATTTCTGAACTCAAGAAAAATGATTTCATTATTTGTGTGTATGATAATGAATGGTACCCAGCTGAGATTCAAGACATAAATAAAGAACATAATGATGTCTATGTCACATTTTTTTCACCTCCTGGACCAAGAACCTCGTTCAAGAAGTCTTCCGAGCAATGCTGGGTGCCCCTTGCCAATGTACTGCAAAAGATTATACCACTTCAGTTAAAAAAGGGGAGACGTCAATGAAGCTATTCCCATAAGAAATACATGTAATATTAAGGAACACTTATCTCAGTACTGGAACGAAATATCTTTACCAAATTTTTACCACAGACAATGTATATTTATTTATAAACTGGGTACCAGTATCATGAGCGTATCTTAAAAAATATCTAATCTAGAAATTATTATATTCACTAAAAAATTAACAACAAAATTTCCATGGTTTCTTATTATATAATAATTTTTTATTTCTTTTATGTATAAACCAAATGTTTTTATTTTGGTACACAATATCGCTTACATACTGCTAAACACATATACAAAGTTTCATTGTTCTATCCTTACTAGATTAGGAGAAAAATGTTCCTAAATATTAAAAAACACAACTTTCGGGGAATTGAAAAAAACAAAGAAATATATGTTCCTACCTTACTAAAATTCCCCAGGGCCATAGGATGCATTATCTCCTGCTTCTTCTTCTTCCTTCTTTCTTTTCCGGGCTCTTCTTTTCTGTCTTGCTTCTTTTGTTATTTCAAGAATGGTTTTTTCCCCCTTTTTTATACGTAGATTGTCACTTTGAAGAAAACCAGAAATAGCGTTACACCCTGGTGTTATTCCCAGTTCATGTAGCACTTTTGCTCTCCCCATACTTTCTTCATTAAATGTGATCACTGCATCTAAGACCCCTGTTTTTAAAGTTTTTAACCCCACAAAGTTATTCTTTGGTACTCTACTCCAAATGACGTTGTTCAGACTCTCATTTGGATTTTGTGTGCGTCCATGTGCACACTTAGAGAGTAAATCTTTATTTGAAAGATCTCTAAATATCGGTTTTATTGTTTCCATTACACAGACTGGCAAGGAATTCTTGTGATCATACTCTTCCCCAAGTGCAGCAAGCTTA
Organism: Magicicada septendecula; assembly: GCA_034769895.1. Lineage (NCBI taxonomy): Eukaryota > Metazoa > Arthropoda > Insecta > Hemiptera > Cicadidae > Magicicada > Magicicada septendecula. The sequence continues at coordinate 1,002,127,344 of CM068367.1, forward strand.
TTAAATTTACACCAGCTTTCTTCTCCTTGTGGACAAAGCCCATGATGAGGTTCTTCATTGGTGGATACCTTGTGATAGTAAATTGCCCATACTTCTTTACACATTTTCTCAACGTCCTCTGCATTCCTTCGAATTGCCAAGCCATAGTAGTTTTGAAGTTTATCAATTTCTACATCGGTCAACCTACCTTTCCCACCTAGAACCTTCCCATCTGCTAGCTTGATCCCCTTCATTTTATTCTTCAATCGCCGCAATCTAAATCCCATCCTTTTTTGTACGTGACCTATACATTCTAATTTTTGTATGGTTACATCAGAACCATAGGGTTTCTTTTCACACATTAAAGAGTAACTGTTAGAGTCACCATCACTCAAATATTTCAAGTACTGCACACCCCAGTTCTGTTCCGATCTAGAAAAAATTCTTTCCACTCCAACACACTCCACTGGACCCAGTATAGTTTTTCGCACAACCCTGAACACACTTTTTTTTGTTCATAACACATTTTTGGCAATATTTTGTCAAACACTCGACATCTAACACCTTGCCGGTGTCGAATGACGTAACCGTAACCACCCCATTTAGAGATGAATGACCCCTGCGTTGCCAGGTTCCGTCAAAGGCTGCTGCTAAGTCTCTGTTTGTATCATTTTCCATGATAGCTTCATGAGCAGCTTCTTGTAGTGAGGTTTCACTAACTAAAGTTACATCATTTAGTATATGGTTATTATGTTTTGTAAAACGCGTGTTAGGTGAGGGCAAATTCAGTACAGCACAAAGTACAGTTCTACCTGCAGTTTAACCTTTACCAATGCTACATAAACCATAAGCAAAACAGCTATTTACCTCATATAACCGATGCCTCGTAACTTTTGAAGACATGGCTGTCTTTTTTGAATCACATTTTGTACATGAAATTGAAAGTTTACATGCTAGTCCTTTACGAGCATTACAATCTTCCATGAGCACAACACAATTTTCTTCTTCACAATATTTACATTTTACAAATTTTTGTATCAATGCTGAAACAATGTCGAGGTCAATAATTATATTTTTGGATGTGTTTTCATCTGCTACATTTTTTACGAACTCAGAAATATACGACAGTTTCTTCTTTGAACTAGATGTAGTTTATTCATTGGACGTTGGACCTAACCTCAAAATCAAGGTGGCTATTTTCTTCATTTAGAGAAATGGCATTTACCTGTTGCTTATTCGATTTGTCTGAGTTTGAGAATTGATTTCCCCTGAATTTTCTATTCCAAAGACTTTTGCAATGAGGCATTTTATCACTCAAATAAAATAATAAACAGGCAAACAAAAGTCACCACTAATCACAACAAATCAACAAAAATAACCTATCAGCTGTTGTTTGCTACTATATGTAATCATATGAAAAGTAAAAGCCATCAAAATATCACACTCATTAACTGAAGTTTATACTATAGTATACGTACAAAATATTTTGTCAAGCAGACAAGGGCGATGCGCTAGGGTTTTGGTGAGGTCGTGCGGCAGAAATTACCGTGCATGCATGAATAAAATATTTTTTTTAGTTGCTTTCGAGCGTTACTTCCTATATAAATTATATATATTCTTAATCAGAAAAATACGAGGAATAAGATAACAAAATTAAAAAAATTTCGAATTTTTGAAGATTTTCATTGACGTCTCCTGTGAAGTTATTTACTTTTTAACATATTTAAATATATTTAAATCACAAAAATATTTCTCTCCCACTTACCTTTTAGTCTTCCTCCAGCCAAGGGTTCGTCACACGAACGGTGTAATGCAAGTGTGATTATAAGGTTACATAACAAACGTACGCTACACTCATTTGTTTGATGGAATTCAAAAATTTATTATATTATTATTTCATTTTAAATAAAACTTCAGATAAAACTCAACTTTTCTCTTCTTTTTAAGACAGATACAACATGCACATTTATTTAAACATTTGCTTATTCTAATATACTATTAATTAAACAAGGCGAACCCAGCTTGCCACACTCTCACATTCAGACAATTTTTAAAACCCCCACATTTACTTAATTTACGCCTTTATAAAAATATTTTAATGGAATACTGTTACTTGATGCAGTAGCGTCCCCGCCGACCGCACGGCGCGTCCTGTAACATTCTCGCACTATGTCCAAACGGTTAATAGTTCACTTTTTTTCTACGCACTCACTTGATTTTATGGCATTTATCTCAACTTTTATACTGCTTTACAAACTTGGTTAGTCGGCCGACCTAATAAAATGAAAATTTGCCCGGGCAGAAAACTGATAGGTACCACGCGTGGCCTATATTGTATGTCGACTGAGGAGGGAGTTATCAACGCACCTCCCTCCAAACATTCGGACAGAGCGGAAATTTCAATGCCTTTGCTGTCAAAGTCTTCGTCACTGTTCATTTAACACGTGTTATTTACGTGTGTCAGGCGTTGATGAAATTACACTGCCACTGGTTACGTCACGCGAATGGGCGTGACTTGTCAAACTTCCGTCAGCATGGGCCAACGTTGCTGACAAAATTAGTTACTTCGGGCCATATTGGTTTTGTGTCTAAGCGTCCCATCCGCGCGCCTGGTTGTTGTTGCGCATTGGTGTGTGTAACACAGCCCTTAAGTTCTGCGAATTCAATTGCGTTGGCGAACACACGCTGCATTCCATTGTAGCTGGTTGTTAGCTACAAAGTTTTTACTCTTCTCCCCAACGGAAAACACAGGCATGTGCGCACTGGAATTCTGTGAATTAAACTGTTGTTGACCACGCCGCATTCCAACGCACTGAACTGTTTTATGTAGGTGACTCGCTGTTTTGGGCCCGTATAAATTGAATAAAACAGAATAAAATTACAACAAAATATAATACCCCTTTTTGCCCCATTACAATACCCCCCCCCCAATGAGAGATCTTCTGCCGAAACAGAAAAAATCTCATTGCTAAACCCCTAAGAGGATCGGTGAGGATATGGTGCCAACAACCCCCCATTAGTTCTTACACATCATGGGTAAACTACCCCCCTAGTTCGGAGACTATGGCCGCACCTGAGCGATATTACTGGACTTCTCTATTCGAGATCCCAACACCATAAAATCGAACAGACACGCACCACAGTGCACCTAACCTTCTAACATGCCACCCCAAACTCCAAATCCCTGGCCCTATTCCATGCCAGATCCTCAACCGATATGTTCCCCCTTACATGCATACTGGGTCGCCTTTGGCAATACTGGGCTCATACATATACTTATTAATACATCCTAACAAAAAAATTTATTTTTTAATTCAAAAAGTTCATTTAAATTGAAATCAAATTGTTATATCTCCATTACTTTCTCAAAGAATAAAAATAAAAATCTTTTGCATGAATCCATCAACTCTATTAATTCTCTTCAATACTCATAACAATCCTGAAGAAAATAAATTGAAACCTTATTAAAACATGAATTCACTTACTCTAACATTTGTTTACACATATATTCTAAACAATATAATTCAATAAACACTAGTAACACACATAAACAATAATATACTTGAAACTTAAACATCATCTATATGGCAGGCGGAAAAAACAAAAAAAAAATTTTTTTACAAAATCAAATTTACACAAAAAAAACAAAGTTATTTAATTCAATGAAACGACCAAATTGCATCAATCAATTGCCAGAAACTGGTCTTGTCTATAACATCAACCATCAGCTGATCTCTCTGGGTCAAGTCAACAACCTTGACATACATATGTTACACAAAGTTACATCATAAAATACATGAGACATCTTTAAAATTTTTATCTTCAAACATAGTACAACGTAATAAAATAAGACATTTAAAATTAACATGGTTACTACTACAATAAACAATAAAATTGACCAAAAATCACATATTTTATAGCTTTACATTATTTTCCAATTCTGTTAAAATCTGTCACTTGTTTCAATTAATTTTATATTTTGACTATTACTTTCTTTCTTTAATATTTTCCTTCTCAATCAGTTTGGGTGACTCAATAATTCATAAAATTTCAATTGACAACTTGGCATTGGTATATATAATCTTACCCCCCTTCTGACTCTAATACTCACTAACAGCTTTAACTAGTATGACACCCCTCTATCAAAACATCTACCAATCATTCTCTACCCCAACTTACTACTCAACTCATTTCGCATCATTCTACCCTTATATAAAAAAAAATACTCTCTACCCCTTTGTACTCAGGATGTGTGTTCCCTTCCCACTGCTCACTCCCTTATGTTGGTTCCTGGACTCCCCCTAGGTAACCCTTTCCGGCGCTAATCGGTTCCCCTCCCGCCACAACGCTTTTCGTTGAGGACTCCTTATCACACCACCCCCCTTACAAAATTACCATCAACTAATTACTCTCCCATTACATCACTTTCATTTACAAAATATCTCCATTTATTTTACCTCAATATATATCACTCATTACTCTACATATTTTCCCCATAGCTACTGTGTCACTATTACATCTCAAATTCTACATTACTTTTATTCACAACAATCTTACTTTATTCAACTCCACTTCTAAACTCAACTTGGACTGATCTAAATGTCCTAATGAAATAATAATCACCCAATTCGAATATTTACCATCTTTTACAAACCATTTAAAATTCTTAACTCCCGCAAATTATTTCCATCATTTAACTTAAAATCTTCTAACACATTGAAAATCTATTATTCAATCCTTAATGATATTCAATTTTAATTATATTCAAATATTTAATTACATTGAAAATTTTGTAAATTATTTGTAAGTGACATACTACATTTATAACTCCAGCAATCAGCTGATTTTCTTGGCAAGGTGAATGACCTTACTACAGGTATATTTCAAAATTATATAAAGTACACATGTTCATAATTCTACCACTAACATATTAACAATAATGACACAATAAAACATACTAAACAGAATTAGATAAACATATTATATACTTGAAAGTCTTTTGAGTGTTAGCAAAATCTTTTCTGAAATTATTACACAAAGCACATTACATTTAAATCACTTACTCCTACACAGCCTATCTATTACAATAGTATTTTTGAATCAAAATATAACATTATAATTGACTCGATCACTTAAAATTGGTTGCTCTCATAGGGACATACATCGCTACTCAATGAGACATAGTCATAGCAACAGTTACTGAACAGCTCTATGGATTGTCAACCCCCAACTCTCTCTATAGAGTCGTGTTATAAGTTGACCGCCCGCTGTTTACAGAGGTCGTCACCCTCTCGCTGAATTTACAGCTACACTCCCACTACACCGTTACTTAAAGTCCCCCCTTTTACCCAGTTACAATTAGGTAACCACCCGCCGGATGAACCGGATCGAGCGTTTGCCTTGTGCACAGATGCTATATCTGTGCCCCTGGCTTGTAACTGCCAGCTCCTTTTCCACACACACTATTGTTTTCTGATGTTGGACTGTGGCGTCCATTTGCATTCCCAAGAACTGAAGTTACATATATAAGGTATAATCGCTAACTATACCATTCTTGGTTCAGCGTTACATAAAAAATTCGGTATTACTGATGTCCGAGGACACCAGTTGTAACAGTACAGATTTACCTGTACCAGAATAATGGTATGAGGCATATTGTCATTGTAAATTTTATTGTGAACATACATATTAACAAGGGCAAAGTTAGTTTACCCAAGTCCCAGTAGATACGCAAATTCACCAGAGGTGAGCTGATCCAAGGTCAGCAGAGTACGAGTGAAATTAAACAAGTGTAATGGCGGTTTAGGCGCTACAAAGTGACAATACGAACTTTTCATTGGCTCACTGAAACAAATCGTCACCACCAAACAATGACGACATAAAACAATTATGTGTTATACCGGGCGTTGGCGAAAAGAACAATGCACCATGACGTCAGACACCGCTGTTTTACATAATAATTGTGTCGGCCTCGCCCCAGTTCTTAAAAAGCAGTCAGTGAGCACATACGCTTGCCATTTACAGTGGGCAGTTCTCTGCCGTAAATGTAACATTTACTTTATAAAATGATATAATCAGTATCAGAGTTAACAATAACTATTAGTAGAAGCAGTGCACTTAACAAAAATGTATTTAAATTAAAATCTGTGGGAAAATGACAACACTAAAACCAGCCGAACACCTGCCAACCGCCAAGAACAGCTAAGGAGGAATCTACGCCACATCAGTTTCAGGAAAGCCCTATATTAATATTATCTAAATTCAAAATTACAAAATGAGCTCAAATTTCACAAAAATGTTTAAATTCAAGTAAGTGAGAGAGTGAGAAAGTGAGCGTGCAAGTCTATGTTTATCAACGTAATATAACCTGAGGCGTTGGTTTGTGATAGTGGTTAACCAGTATTATTATTAACATACAAAGAACGTTATGATTTTGTTTATGATAATAATAACAAGGCTAAAGGAAGTAGTTTACATCAAATCAGAAAGTATATTTAATTAACCTTGAACCAGGTCAAGTGCGGAATACCACCGCCGCCATTTTGAATCTGAATAATTATTTAATGAAGAAATTTGTGTTAGTGGTTGAAATCACAATCAGAATGATCAATATTGCACACCACTATATAAAAATTATTCCGATTAGCGCTTTCAAGCTTCACAGCTCATCGTCAGATCAGGAATAGACAGAAAATATTTAATACCCAACCCTTCACCCCTCTCCCCCACCCTGCTCACCCACAACTAACTAAAAATTAATGACCCTTCCCCACCCCCTAAACTCTGTCACACCATCTGTCCAGTTACATATTTTTCTAGTAAATTCCTTGTGTTTTTGTGTGCATCCTTTTAAACTACCCGCTTCCTCTCCACACACATGGGTCAGTCACACACCCTTATTTTAAAACAACCAATTAGTACTATGAAATATATTCTTAATCTTATCTATCTGCCCTCTCTCATTTACTTCTTAATCATGTTATAAAATATTTCTTCATTATCAAATTTAATTTTAATATTAATTAAATTGTCTAACCCTTTTTCTCTTTCTTTCAATATTTCTAACTCCTCTCTAAGCTTCCTTTCAACTGTGTTATTTACTACTTTTACAATTTCGTATTCTTCCAAAGGATTAACAAACTTGTGGTTGTCTTCTATGAAATGTCTTGTATATAACGAATTGGTTGTTCTATTACCTTCTCCACGTTTGTGGTCAGACAACCTGCATGCGAATTTTCGTCCTGTCTCCCCTAGGTACACTTTGTTGCAGTCTTTACATTTTAATTCATAAATTCCGCTTTTCTGTAATACTGGAATTTTTTCTATATTCTTATTCCTTATCTTATCAAATACCGTTTCACATTTTTTAATAGCTATATCTACTCCATATTTATTAAAACATTTTATAATTTTTCTAGTATGTGAACCTATGTATGTCAATGACCCTGCATAATTCTTTTGTTCTGGTTCTATTTTAGCTTTTTGTATGTTGACCCTTTTCATAACTTTATCCACTATGTTGGTGCTATAATTATTATTCCTTACAATTCCCTTTATCGTTTTTAACTCCCTATCTTTTGATTCGGTCTCTTTTAAACACTTCTGAGCTCTGTAACAAAAGGAATTGATTGCCGCCATTTTATATCTGTATGGGTGGTACGACTCTCTTGGTATAATTATATCAGAATACGACTCTTTCCTAAATATCCCAAACTGTAGTTTCTCATTATCTTTAATTTCTATGTTTAAGTCTAAGTAATTTATTTGCTTACCTCCTATCTCTTCCTTAAATTGTAAGTTTTTATCCTTATTATTTACCTCCTTTATAAACTCATGCACTTCTTCTATGCTTCCTTCCCAAACTACTAATACATCATCAACGTATCTAGACCATAATTTTATATTGTCTTTATACTTAGTGGAAGTTATTAATTGCTTTTCAAAATCATTCATGTATATTTCAGCAAGAATAGGGGATAATGAAGACCCCATAGGTAAACCTTTTTTCTGTATATAAAACTTGTTATTAAACCTAAAATAGTTCTGATTTACACATTCTTTAATTCGTTATATGCAAGACATTTCATAGAAGACAACCACAAGTTTGTTAATCCTTTGGAAGAATACGAAATTGTAAAAGTAGTAAATAACACAGTTGAAAGGAAGCTTAGAGAGGAGTTAGAAATATTGAAAGAAAGAGAAAAAGGGTTAGACAATTTAATTAATATTAAAATTAAATTTGATAATGAAGAAATATTTTATAACATGATTAAGAAGTAAATGAGAGAGGGCAGATAGATAAGATTAAGAATATATTTCATAGTACTAATTGGTTGTTTTAAAATAAGGGTGTGTGACTGACCCATGTGTGTGGAGAGGAAGCGGGTAGTTTAAAAGGATGCACACAAAAACACAAGGAATTTACTAGAAAAATATGTAACTGGACAGATGGTGTGACAGAGTTTAGGGGGTGGGGAAGGGTCATTAATTTTTAGTTAGTTGTGGGTGAGCAGGGTGGGGGAGAGGGGTGAAGGGTTGGGTATTAAATATTTTCTGTCTATTCCTGATCTGACGATGAGCTGTGAAGCTTGAAAGCGCTAATCGGAATAATTTTTATATAGTGGTGTGCAATATTGATCATTCTGATTCTGAATAATTATTGTTGGTTATTCTTGTATCAATTTGCAACATATTTAACAAAATAAAACCAGATTCGTTAGCCTCCTGTGGTTTATTATGTTATTTCTGTACCCAACAACCTCAGCCTCTTTCTGCTTAACGCAACTCTGGACCCGAAAAGCCTAATGTACTTTGAAAAAACTGAGCACGTGTTTCCACCAAAGGTGTGGTTCAGATTATGTAAATACAATAAGACACACATAATTATCCGACATATATGTTTATTAATAATCCAGTTAAAGCGAAACATAACAGATTGCGCCCAGAACAGGGACTTAAAGCGAAACATAACAGATGGCTGCCCGAACGGTGACTTTATATAAAATAAAAATTATATAAATAAGCAGAAAAGCGGAGGTAGAAGAGTAGAGAAATAAGCATAAAAAGAGAGGTTATATATGGAAGTTACATATAGCATAAAGAGACGCACATAGCAAATAAAACAAAATTTAGTACCATCAGTACGACAAAATGGCAGATAACGAAAGCATTAACGTAGAAAATACAAATACAGAATCATTGATGTTGAGCGCACCACAAGCGAACTCAACGCCTATAGTAAATAACAGAATGGAAGAGAATGACATAATAAAAATGATGAAACTGCTTTTCAATGAGCAGAGCGTCAAATTTGATACTAAACTAGATAATTTTAATGAGAAATTAAATCAATTTGATGTACAATTTAGCGATAACAAAAAAGAAATTAAGAAACAAGGTTGCAATTTGGACAAAAGATTAAGTGAAATAGGTACAAAGTTAGACGAAATAAAATCAGAAAATGAGAAAGTAATAAACAAAGTTGAACTGAACAAAGATAACGAGGTAAGTAGTAGTGGAAATTATGATAAAATAAATAAAAATATGGTAATAGGAGATAATAGTGTGGATGTTGGTAGTAATAATGAAATTTTATGGGGAATAGAATATAATAATAAGGGAATGATAGTGTGTTTTGAAGGTTTAAAGAGTGGGTGTAAAGAGAGATATATTGAGAGAGAGAAGTGTTGTTGGGAGAGGTATTATTATGAGAGATGTTTTAAAAGTGAGAGATATTGTGAGAGAAAAGGAGAAGTAGAAATTTTTAAGATATGTAGAAATTATGAAGAGTTTATAGAAAGGTTAGGTGGAGAGAGAAGTGAAAATAATAGTAAGTACTTACCTTGGATTGAAGCTGATATAAAAGCAGCAGTAGATGATGTTGATAACAATAATGACTTGATAAAATACCTAATTATGACTTATTATACAGGAGGTGACAGGACAATGATCAATCATGACATGTTAAATGAGTTTGAGAATAATGATAAAAATTCGAATGGTATATATATGTATAATAAGAAGATGAAATATCTAATGTTAAACCATGTGTATAGTTTTGAGATTCGATTATTATTTGACGATGGAGGTTAGTTGTTCTTATTGTGTTTATGAACATTTAATTATGTGAACAGTGTTTTTTCAGGATGGACTGCTTATGAACTGATTTATGGTAAATGATTTAATGATTATGTGGATTGTATATTTTTGCGTATATTAATGTCAGTGTATTTGTGTAATTTTGCTGTTGTGTATTTTATGTATTTTTTATGTAAACATGTATTGTAGAATTTTAAATATTGAAGAATAATTAAGTTAATAATGATTTTGAAATGATATTATGGAATTTAGATTCTAATGGTTAGTAAATGATTAAGTATGATATATTTGGATCTGGAGATGTATTGTTGTTAGTTGGTAAGCGATGAATTTTCTAGTGATATATTAAGTTGAAATGTTGTAAAGAGGTTTGGGTAATAGTGATAAATAAGGGCATTGGAGTTAGTTAAATAGAGTTAATGGGAGTTAGGGAAAATAAAGTGTTGAGATGCTGATAATATATAAAGAGGTGTTAGATATTTTAGGGACACAGTGGTTAGCGATTATATGTAGAGGTGAGTAATGTGCATGGTAATTATAGTTGTTGTTGATGATATTTTGTAGTAAGGATCCGGTGTTAAGGAGTGATCAACGAGCGACGTGGCAAGGGACCAGCGTGCAGCGTTGTGGCAGGCGGAGCAATTTTGGGTTAGAGTGTTTGCTGATATTGGTGGAGGGCAAATGGTTAGGAAGGGATATGTCCAGGTAGGTAACATACATCCTTATAAAAAACAAAATGAGCAGTGCCAGAGGTTTTAAATGGGATTTGTGAAGGGGGTTATTATAGAGATATTGGTGTCATATTATATGTAAATGGTTAGAAGCGGTTGTTAGTAGAGAAAAAGGGGTAGCAAGGTTAGGTTGACGAATGCCAAAATAAGATAGACAAATAGTGAATAATAGAGAGTCACCCAAACTAGTAAGGATAAAAGGGTTAGAAAAGGAAAATTCATAGCAGGAAGATAATGTAAATGGAAGGGTAATGATAAATTTGAAATTTTTTGTATAGAATCTAAATGAATGTTAAATGACTAAAAGTTAATCGAAAGTTGATAATAAAAATGTTATAAAGTTCTGCTACAAGTTATGTAAATATGAATTAAGTAATGTGAATTGTTCAATGTTAGTGTTTAATGTTTAATGTACAATGTTTTATTATGTTTTTATTATGTTTATGGCACAATAGGTCAGGAGGTTACTATAAGGGTAGTGATGATAATAATATTAAATTTTATGTTAGGGTAACAAATCTCTAGAAATGATTCTGTTATAAAAAGGGAAAATTAAAGTAAAGAAAACAAGTAAAGAAATTTAGATAGTTTTGAAGTACTGCCATGATAGATAAATATACTGATATTGTGTGAAATAAATGAATAAAAAAATAGTAGTTGTTGTTTGAGAGTTAAAGTTGTTTTGTGTTTAGTATAAGGGTATAATTTCTTATGATGAAAGAAGCAAATTGATATTGACTGGAGTCAGAGCAATTGATACAAATATATAGGAGTGTTGCAAAGTAGAAGGATGATCTATCTTAAATCTTGTTATAATTTTTAAGTTATTTGGAATTTTATAAATAAATAAAACCAACGCCTCTAATCACAAACCAATGCATCTAAGAGGAGACATATCAGTTGCGGATATGTAGATAAATAAGGCCACTATTTTAAAATTTTGTATTGAATGTTTCAGAGTTTTATGGTGTTGTGACCGCGGTCCTGCGCTGGCCGGAGCGTCAGAACAGGAGCGTGCAGTGCCTCATGGCCTTATGGTGTAGGGATCTCTCAGGAGAAGTCCTGTAAGGTCAGACAGGTACGATCGACACTATAGGACCAAGGGTAAGTGATTGAGAAAAAAAAAATTTTATATTAACACTACAGGGGGTTGTGGCACATATCTGAACTGATCCTTTTAGAAAAGTATGAATGAGTCAATGAAAGTTTTTGTGTCTCGACACCAAACCTTTCATTGAGGGGGTTCTGTAACAGTACAGATTTACCTGTACCAGAATAATGGTATGAGGCATATTGTCATTGTACATTTTATTGTGAACATACATATTAACAAGGGCAAAGTTAGTTTACCCACGTCCCAGTAAATACGCAAATTCACCAGAGGGGAGCCGATCCAAGGTCAGCAGAGTATGAGTGAAATTAAACAAGTATAATGGCGGTTTAGGCGCTACAAAGTGACAATACGAACTTTTCATTGGCCCACTGAAACAAATCGTCACCACCAAACAATGACGACATAAAACAATTACGTGTTATACCGGGCATTGGCGAAAAGAACAATGCACCATGACATCAGACACCGCTGTTTTACATAATAATTGTGTCGGCCTCGCCCCAGTTCTTAAAAAGCAGTCAGCGAGCACATACGCTTGCCGTTTACAGTGGGCAGTTCTCTGCTGAAAATGTAACATTTACTTTATAAAATGATATAATCAGTATCAGAGTTAACAATAACTATTAGTAGAAGCAGTGCACTTAACAAAAATGTATTTAAATTAAAATCAGTGGGAAAATGACAACACTAAAACCGGTCGAACACCTGCCAACCGCCAGGAACAGCTAAGGAGGAATCTACACCACATCAGTTTCAGGAAAGCCCTATATTAATATTATCTAAATTCAAAATTACAAAATGAGCTCAAATTTCACAAAAATGTTTAAATTCAAGTAAGTGAGAGAGTGAGAAAGTGAGCGTGCAAGTCTATGTTGATCAACGTAATATAACCTGAGGCGTTGGTTTGTGATAATGGTTAACCAGTATTATTATTAACATACAAAGAAAGTTATGATTTTGTTTATGATGATAATAACAAGGCTAAAGGAAGTAGTTTACATCAAATCAGAAAGTATATTTAATTAACCTTGAACCAGGTCAAGTGCGGAATACCATCGCCGCCATTTTGAATCTGAATAATTATTGTTGGTTATTCTTGTATCAATTTGCAACATATTTAACAAAATAAAACCAGATTCGTTAGCCTCCTGTGGTGTATTATGTTATTTCTGTACCCAACAACCTCAGCCTCTTTCTACTTAACGCAACTCTGGACCCGAAAAGCCTAATGTACTTTGAAAAAACTGAGCACGTGTTTCCACCAAAGGTGTGGTTCAGATTATGTAAATACAATAAGACACACATAATTATCCGACATATATGTTTATTAATAATCCAGTTAAAGCGAAACATAACACAGTAATCCTACTAAAATGATTCACACACCCTTATATACGGAACTATCGCCACCTTCGACGATAGCCGCTGTTCCATAGCTATGTAGTTTCCCCGGTTACCCCCTGGTTCAATTTCAACATTCACCAATTTTGTAACTACTTACCTAATTCCACGGCCAGGGCCTGGTGAAACTGTGACCGCCCGAAATGTGGGGAAACTACCAAAAGACATATAAGGCCAATGCTGACACCGCTACTGCAATTCACGGAAGGTCAACTCTTATATGTTTAGGTATATTATTTAATTGATTTTTCATTCTTAACATAATACATACAATACACTCATAATTAACATTTCAATTATTCCATTAAAACAAACAATTCACATTTAAGGTTGATCAGAAATTACACACCTTACATCCTTACATTTGCATATAAAATTATGAACATTATATTTTAATTTCAATTGAATTGCTATTAATTAATTATCAAGTATTTATCATTTGCTATACTATTAACTTTTCAAAAAATGTTTTCTTTGTTATCAACCTTCCTTTTACATAACATTTCATTTAAAATTTGCTCTTTAGACCTTGAACATTTTACTGTGTTTAAATTCCATTATAAAATTCATACTTACATTACCTCACTCAACACTATCATAGACACAAAATATCAACACCAAACACCCATAACTCCATGTACCTTCTGAAACATTATTAACAACCATGTTATTCCACAAACTAAACAATTTAACATTTATTTATTTATTAATTATTATCAAACTTAAACATCATAAAATAATTTAAATTCATCATCAAAATTCAAATATATAACATTTTAAATCAATCAAAAATATTTAAACATCTCAAATTACTTTACTTTCATCAATTATTAAAACACAACATTTTAATTACATTACTTCCAAAACAGTTTATCATTCATTAATTACCACCTTCGTAATCATTTATTTAATCTGACAAAATATTATTATTATTAAACAAATTCTGCTACATCACCCATTGTTTACATTACATACTTGTTACAATACAAACACAATTAATTTCACTAAAATTTATTTACAAACTTCATCATTAATTGTTCAATTTTACCACACTTCATTTCCAAATTCAGCAAGCTCATAACCATACATTAAAATATTTAATATATTTAAAATGTCCATTTATTGATTTCTTATCTAACCGCCATCGTTGTATAGATTGTGAAGTTATTTATCTATTACAAATACAAATACATAATTTATTTAATTATTTCCACCTACCTTATATAATTGTTTTTTCTCGGGCCAAGATCCGGTCACACGAACGTAGGATGCAAGCACGGTTTACGGGTTACACAAATCACTTATGTAACTCATTTTTGAAGAGAATTAAATTAAAATTTTCTTTATTAAACTTTTAAACCTTCATGTCAACTATTTCTCAAAATTTAGAAAATGAAATACATACATAATATTTTTCTGTGATTCACTTCATGGCTACGACAATGCAATTGTAATCTTATTCTAGCATCTTACCTTAATTTAGTACATATGTCAGACAGCCCAGTCTGCTTTTTCACACACACACCCACTATATTAACACCGTACCCTTTGTTTTTTATTTAGCAAAATCATGCTGGGGTAGTGCGTTTGGGCCCAGGTGTTACACAAACATAAAGTTCTAAGAAATGACGCCTTGCACATTCTTTTGCCAATATTTCACAACTGTTACTGCGTACTGTTCCTTGGTCCACACAATGCTTTTATTCAAACACGTGGACTGGCCACACAGATGGAAATTAATTTAGAATATTTTAATAAAAAATCCCCAAATTTAATAAAATAAAAACCCCTCAAACTCGTCCCGTTACAATACCCCCCCAATGAGAGGTCTTCTGTCGAAACAGAAGAAATCTCATTGCTAAAACCCCTAAGAGGACCGGTGAGGATATGGTGCCAACAACCCCCTTTAGCTCTTATACATCATGGGTAAACAACCCCCCTGGCTCGGCGACTATGGCCGCATCTGAACGAGATTACTGGACTTCTCTGTACGAGATCCCAACACCATAAAATCGAACAGACACGCGCCACAGCGCACCTCACCTTCTATCATGCCACCCCAAAATCCAAATCCCTGGTCTTATATCATGCCAGATCCTCAACCGATATGTTCCCCCTTATCATGCACACTGGGCTGCCTTTAGCAGTTACTGGGCTTGTACACACACTTATTGCTACACCCTATCAAATCTTGTTATCAAATTTAGGAGTTTCCTTTAAATTGAAACCAAATCTATATTACCATTAATCTCAAAAATCAACATACAAATCTTTTCTCTGAATTGAATAATTCTCTTCATTATTATTGATAATTAGAAAATAAATAAGTTGAACATTTATTAAAAACATGAACTTCCTTATCCTAACATGTGATTAGACATATATCCTAAACAATACAATTCAATAAAAAACACGATTAATACACACAAACAATAATATGATCAAAATTCAAAACACCAATTAGATGGCAGGCACAAAATCAAAAAAATTTTTGTTTTTCAAAAAAAATTTAAATTTATTAAAATATCTTTCTTTCAATATTAAAATTATTTAAATTTATTTTAATTAATTAAGACAAACTCGGCATTACTTCATTACCAAAACGGGTCTAGTATAGAACATCACCCATCAGCTGATCAAACTGGGTCAAGTCAAGAACCTTGACCTACATAAGTTATACATAAGTTACATCAGAAAATACATTGAACATCTTTAAAATTCTATCTTTAAACACCAAAACATAATAAAATAAAACATTTGAAATAACAAAGTATTATTATATTTAACAATAAAATTGATATTTAAATTACTCCAAATTATACCTTTTACAACTTTACATTACTCTCCAATTCTATTAAAACTGTCACTTGTTTCAATCAAAATTTTATGCTGTTACTATAACTCTCTTTTCTTTACTATTCTCAATCTCCATTAGTTTGGGTGATTTAATTATTTATACTAACTTGATTTACAACTTGATATGTATACATATAATCTTTACCTCTTTGACTCTAATACTCATCAACTTTAACTAACATGACACCCATCTCTATCAAAACATCTATCAAACAATCTCTAAACCCAACTTACTACTAAACTCAATCCACATCATTCTCTCGTTATAAAAAAAAAATACTCTCTAATCCTTTGTACTTGGGATGTGTGTTCCCCCACCCCAAAAAAGCTCATTCCTTTAATCTGGTTCCTGGATTCTACCTAAGGCAACCCTTTCCGGCACTAAACGGTCCCTTCCCGTCCCAACCACTTTTGTTGTGGACTCCTACCACACTATCCCCTCTTACAAAATTCCCAACAACTAATTACCATTCTCTTTACATCACTTCGACTACAACAAAATATCATCATTTACTTATTACATCAATATATCAATCAATACTCTACACATATTCCCCATATCTACTGTGTCACTATCAATACTTCTCAAATTCTACATTACATTATTCATAACAATATTATTCATCTCTATTACCACTTTAAACTTAACTTGGACTGATCTACATGTCCCAACAAAATATTAATCACCCAAAATCTACCTTTTACTATCTTTCACAAATCATTTAAAATTCTTAAATATATCAATTATTTTCATGATTTAAAATAAACTCTTTAACACATTAAAAAACATTATTCAAACATTAGTTACATTGAAAGTTAGCAAATAACTTATAAGTGACATTCTACAGCGGATCAGCTGATTTTCTTAGCAAGGTGAATGACCTTACTGCAAACACATTTCAAAATTATACCCATTATATGAAATACATATTGTAGCGCGACAGAAAATCCACTACTTATTAAGTCATATAAAATCATAAAAATTAATTACACCACATATGTTAAAATAATATTGAATAAGATTTAATGAACTCAAAGGAATGAACCACAATAAAATAAAAATCCTCATTACATTATATAAAAACCACTGTTTAAATATCAAAGAAATTATTAAAAGCAACTCATATTATAAGATCAGGAATTTACCCAGGAAGTTAGGAGCAGTAAACCAATTAAATAACACCATATCAAGAAGAAAGAGAATCAGTTTAAGAGTGGTGAACACCAAAATACCCCAAAGACACGAAGAAGGAAGAATAAAGTTTGTGATCAGGAAGAAAACAATACCCTGAAACCTTTAGAGAAGAGCAAGGTCCGTGTCAGTAAATAAATTAGATGCTCCAAACTAAACATCAGTCGAGATAACACGAAGTACCTTGGTTTACCCAAGAGTGTAGAATGAAGACAAGAAGACCAGAAGAATGAAGACTAGAAGAAGGACAAGAATGAAGACAAGAAAGAAGACAGGAGGAGAGGAAGAAATAGTATGAAAGAAACACCGTTGTAAAACCTATTATTATTATTAACTACCATCAACCCCAAACCCACAAAAACGATTAAAAAGAAAGTATAACATACCAAAATCCTATAAAAATGTAATTATTTAGAAACCTAAAGTGTTGTATAGTATTATAAGAAGTGAACCTACTAAAGCTATTGTGTGGTAAAGAAAATAGACAAGTCTTAACAGTCCATGATTACTAAAGGTCTGGTCTGAGATAGTGAGACTCAAAATATCAGAACCACCAGTGAAAGTGAATTTGTGTAAGTGTTTTTTGGAAATGCAATAAACTTAAAGTTAGTGATACTATGACTTATCAATATGCTATATAACAACTTTAATATCCAATCATAAACAGCATCATAAAATAATAAAATGGAAGATTTCCAGTATTTTATTATTTTAATGTAACTCTTTATTTACAAGACATTTGTAAAAAATGCTAATAACTAGAGTATGGGTGGTCATGTTTACTGATGAAGGGGATCATAAATAATTATGGTTTAGACCAGAAAGGACTGGCATTAATTTAGTATTCATAGGTTTAAAAAATGTTTAAATAGGCTGTTTGTTCACAGCCGTAAAATCAATGTATTTGTAAGAATTATTAGAAAATAAGATTTATATGTGTTAAAAATAAGTTATGTTTGCTAAATAACAGCATACATACCATTAATAATGTTTCAGTAGGTATGCTGTGTTAATTCAAAAGGAGTTAAAGGTATATGTTCAAACCATGTCAGCAATATGTTCAATTGTACAGATTGCTAAATAATGTTCATAATTATTTTTTTTATAACAGTAGTGTTAATTAAATACTACACCTCACAATTAGTTATAAACCATTTTATTTTCATGTAATAATAACTATGTAAAGTCAGGGGAGTGGTAGGATTAAATTTATTTGAGAAAGACAGAAATGTAAAATTCTAAACTCTAGGCCATTTGGTGAAGTCACAGAAACCATATAAACCAGTATAATTCACTTATAAATCCTGTAAACTAGCAAGATTTAGATAAGGTAAATCAGTTAACCACTACTGGGAATGATCCTATGAGTTAAAATGATAATAAGGAAATAGACCTTAAAATATTGTAAATTTTCAAAATATATAAGTTAATTAATTTTAAAGAGTAATGTCAAATTCAGAGATTAACACAAAAAACCAGTTCAAAGGTTCAATTTATATGTATTTAGGGAAAGGAAGAGAAATATGACTAATTAAAATTTATTATAATAGTATTAATAACAATTAAAATGGAAGAAAAATTGTATAAAGGCGGAAATCAATGTTTGAGCCTAGATTTCCAAAAAGGAAAGAAATTTGGTGATTTCCACAAAATGTCTACAGATATGGACTATAATATATCAATTTAAAAGAAATGAGATGAGTAAATTAATGCTAAGGTTCATAATTCATGAAAGTGATGAATAAAATAAATAAATTCCATATATAATGTAATTTTGTATCATGTGTATGGGTAATCGAAATATGTTAACAATACTTTTTCAAAGATTAACTGGGCCAGATTTTGACCAAGTTAAAATAGTCTTTTGTTGAATATCAAGCTGAATAGTTGTGTGATAAAACGTTCCTTTAAAACCGAGTAGAAAATGGTACTACGGTTAGCCATGCATATAAGTGAATCGAGAGTTAGATGAATTAAACACTTTTTTAACTAAATCTACCAAAACGTTAACGACAATAGTGAAAACTAACACCTAACTTCATTATACGAGTGATCGAAAACAGTAAAACAATATATTTGATATAATTCACGCTACAATTCATAACCACTTTTTGAACAACTTAACCCACAGAAGTGAACAAATACTAAATAACCTAATTAACACAAGTATACACGGAACACTTCTTCAGAACACACCAAACAACCTAATAGACAGATTACACCAGTGCGGGGACATTTCAAACATTCATGAAGGTAATTTTGCTGTGAATTTTTGACACGACGACATCGCAGTAACTTCGCCATATCTAGTAGCGGCCATCTTTGAATTTACTAAGACCTGCCTTCCACATCAAGTGACGTCAGTCTACATATGGTTCGACTTCAACTTTCTTAAACATTATATATCAGAATTATTTAAATACTGTTAAATAATAATTATTGAATTTACTTTAATTGTTAATGTTATACTTTCTCGTTACCCTTCTCTGACTATTAATTTAATCGCTCAAAGAACCTGTCCTTTTTATAATACTTATAATTTTTCTACTGTATGCACGAATCGATAATTCCCTGAGACGGAGTCGATAATTGTTCTCAATCGATAAAAAATCAATTATTTATTAAATTGTTTAATAAATCCATTTATTTCAATTGTATTTATCTGTTATTATTTCACAGGCTAATTTAAGGTTATTTATTCAGGCAAAGAGACTTCAAGAAGAAAATATTTTTTTTTAGTGAGATATTGGACCAGCAAGAAAAATCATCAATTGATTGCTGACTGGAGTTAATCTGGTTAACTCCAGACTTGGTTCAGATCT
Organism: Magicicada septendecula; assembly: GCA_034769895.1. NCBI lineage: Eukaryota > Metazoa > Arthropoda > Insecta > Hemiptera > Cicadidae > Magicicada > Magicicada septendecula. Next base: position 1,002,147,537 of record CM068367.1, read on the forward strand.
TCCAGAAGTGCTCAATAGTTAATAAATACCTTCCTGATTCTTAAAATTTTTACAGAACATTTAAAACAGCATTATTCATTAATTACTGACCTTGATTAAACATAAACAAAAATTTTTTTTTTATTGAAAATTTTATTTTTTATAAAATTTTTCCTCTACTATTTTATTTTTGTAAAGACCGGCATACAGGGTCTTATTACAATATTCTTATCAATCCTTATCTCTAACACAATAAAATAATACATTTATAAAACAGAATAAACACAGTATACTGAACATATGAACACCTATTTATCAAAGCATAATACAAGCATTTAATTAGTGCAAAAATGAGTTATCATCTTTAAGTTATAAAATTTAAATTTGTTGCTCACCTGGGCAACCCCCCAACCACACACACTATTGTTTTTTCTGTTGGACTGTGGCGCCCATTGGCCTCCACAAGGACGGCATAGTTGGAGGAATTTCACATCTCCTTGTCCTTGCTTTGGCGTTACATTTGAACGGTTTAGATATCAACATATCTTTGTTATATACTTATACACCCTTAATGCAGGTCTACCACCTGGCTTTGCTGTCCCTACTCGGACAGAGTGGTAGCCGCTGTTCCATAGTTTCCGGGATTTCCCCTAATTTCACCCCCCTGTTAATTTCTAATATCAACCAATTTCAAGCCAGCTATGGTCAAGGGACTTAATTTATGGCCATAGCTGACCGCTAGCCAAAACCACGATTAGTGCTGGTAAGGCAGTAATCGCCCGAAAAGTCGGGGAAATCATCTTTACCTTCAGGCATATTACAACATCATTACTCTGCACGGCACGGCAGTCTATCAAGGTACAATATGAAATTGTACAAAAAAAATGTGCCGTGCATTTTCACCATTTCGGCCTCCGATGGGGGTAACACTCTCTATTACCCCCAACACTTTCCGCTATCTACTGTGGCACATGCCACCACAGCAATAGTACACTAATAACTAAATTAAAACTTTATAGAAAACATTATAATGTGAAATTTTCATTAACTCTTTTATCCATCATCATTTACATCATTCATCACTTTCTACAATTAGATTCCTTAAAATTTTCAAATTTATTATTTACATTTATTTTACATTACCTTTCAGTTATTATTACCTTTTAAATTATTATCTCAAATTATTTTCATTATTACATCAAAATCTTTTCACACCTGTAAACATTGTAAACATCTCTATCTGATTGGTATTTAAAATTTTATACTTACAGTACCCTATTCACCTACTGACAAACACAAAATATACACACCAATACCTCCATGTACCCTCTGAAACATTTAACAACAGTGTTATCTCATATCAAACAATTTGACATTTATTTATTAATTAATTACCAAATTCACATCTCATCAAATAATTTAAATTCATCAAAAAAAATTCAATTATATAACATTTAAATCAATCAAAAATATTTAAACATTTCAAATTATTTTAATTAAATTAATTATTGAAAACTACATTTTTAATTACTCTCACCAATTACAATAATTACAATTCACTTATTATGTTCTTCCAAATTATTTTGTTATTTATTTAGACTGCAAAAATATTATTATTATTATAACAACAATTACCTACATACACACCTTGTTTACCTAACATTTTACAATACACACAATTAAATTCACTAAACATTTATGTACAATTCTTCATCATTAATTATTCAAATTTATCACACTTCATTGTCCAAGGTTGCGAGGTCAAAACCGTAAAACAAAATATTTAAAATTGTCCATTTATTGCTTTACTGTTTAGCCTCCATCGTCAAAAATTAGTCTTGGTTTCAAATAACAGTTTTCAATTTTATTTACACACATATGGCTATCTTGTGTGTAATAACCATAAAATTTCAGTTTATTCATTTTATCATAATAATCATATACCAAGTCAACATTATGTATTCTGTCCAGTCTCCATTAGTAATTATATTCAATATCGGGTCAGTTACTTTTTCATCATAAATTAAATTATTATTATTTAAACATATATCATCAAAATAATCTTCACTCTTTATTTTAACAGATAAGTATTTCATATCATTTAACATATCTTTCAACTCATTATAATCTCTCTTTAAATTATATAATTCTATCTCTTTATCAATACACAATTCTCTATCTAACTCTCTCTCATCATGACACCATCTCTCGCTTTCAACGCCATTCCACACAGAGGGTACAAACTTATACAAAAATGGGAAACAACTCAAATCTTCCAATAACACGGGACTCTTGCCCTTCAAAAACAACACTTGTGAACCCACTGGTTCATCATAAATATGGGGAAAATTTACCCTCTGCCACCATTCTACCTCTATACTATCTTTCCACTTTCTCTCTGACTCATAAACACACATTAACATTCCATTATTACATTCTACAACTTCATCAGTACTCTCACTATTTATTTTCAACGTATCACTCTCTGATACTACCTTTTCAAATACATTACCATTCTCAATATTATTTTTATTATTTTCGACATCATCATTATCATTTGTTAACTCATTCTCTAGTACCACATTTTTATACACTTGTTTTTCTACTGACTCTACCATTTTCTCTATACTCTGTTCTAATCTGTTACAGCTAGTTTCTATTATCTCATTGGTATTCTCAAAATGTTTATTAATTTCATTAATTTGGTTTTTTAACTCATCAAAACTATTCTTTTGAACATCGAATTTCTCACTAAAATTGTAATTTTGAACATCAAAACGACGTTCTAGTTTATCGAATTTCTCATCAAAATCATTACTTTGTCTGTCAAATTTTGCATTTACGTTACTATTTATATTTTCAGACATGGTTTTTATCAGATTAAACAGATCGTCCATCGACAACTCTTTTCCTTTTGTACTTGTTTTAATCGTTACGGGAGTGGAAATCGCTCCCGGCGTACTAATTACAGATTCTTCTACATTATGGTCATCTATTGATAGTGACTCTGTTTGAATACCTGAGTCGGTATTTATTTGACTCTCGGTTTGACTGTCAGAGAAGCTGACTTCGTTATTATCTGTCATTTTTGTATTATAAATTTACTAATTTTCTTAATTTACATATACTGCTCTTAGACTTACGGACCTTATATAATTGTTACGTACCGTTATTTAACCTTCAAACCATACTTGCATCTTATTTGTAGGTGTGGTTTTTACATTAAATTTTAATTTATAAAAACTGTCCCTGTTCGGGCGCCATTGTGAAGTTATTTATCTATTACAAATACAAATACATAATTTATTTAATTATTTCCACCTATCTTATATAATTGTTTTTTCTCGGGCCAAGATCCGGTCACAAGAACGTAGGATGCAAGCATGGTTTACAGGTTACACAAATCACTTACGTAACTCATTTTTGAAGAGAATTAAATTAAAATTTTCTTTATTAAACTTTTAAACCTTCATGTCAACTATTTATCAAAATTTAGAAAATGAAATACATACATACTATTTTTCTGTGATTCACTTCATGGCTACGACAATGCAATTGTAATCTTATTCTAGCATCTTACCTTAATTTAGTACATATGTCAGACAGCCCAGTCTGCTTTTTCACACACACACCCACTATATTAACACCGTACCCTTTGTTTTTTATTTAGCAAAATCATTTAGATTTAACTGTTAACTACCGAGACTCCGGCCGGACACGTGTTTCTTAGCTCACCGATTCAATGCACATTAATTAACTTGTTTGCTGACAACTTCACTTCGCCCGTTATACTTTTGTAAGCCCATTATTTCCTTGGATCCCGGTCGGTATGAAAGCAGTATTATACTTAGTTATTCATATTTTATAAAGTTCAGGCCGACCAGGCCCACGCGGCACTATCTGCGTCCGTTAGGTGTTGTGGTTTTTTGTGGACTGCCCATACATGATGCCGGACATTACTGCCTTGCCGACGAACAAATTTCGTCGCCGCGCACAGCCTGAGTTGTCAAAGTCTTGGTAGTTGTCCACCTGACACATAGGATTTACGTGTGCTGTACGTCGCCGATATTTACATGCTTACTGGTTGACGTCACCATTATGGGCTGTACTTAGTTTTATTTCCGTCATTTCCGACCGCATGGCGAACAAAAATTCTTCTCTAAGCCATGTTTGCTTTACTAGCTCGGCGTCAGTCCGCGCACATGCTGGGGTAGTGCGTTTGGGCGCAGGTGTTACACAAACATAAAGTTCTAAGAAATGACGCCTTGCACATTCTTTTGCCAATATTTCACAACTGTTACTGCGTATTGTTCCTTGGTCCGCACAATGCTTTTATTCAAACACGTGGACTGGCCACACAGATGGAAATTAATTTAGAATATTTTAATAAAAAATCCCCAAATTTAATAAAATAAAAACCCCTCAAAATTCGTCTCGTTACAAGATATCTAACATATTTAAAACATAAATCATTTTTATCGACCTTCCATTTATTATTATTATTATAATGACCATTATCAACACAATATTTGACGCCATTATTATCTATTAATTCATATAACCAGTCTACATTGGTAATTTCAATTCTGTCTCCGTAAGTATTTTTATTCAACATAAAGTAATTTATTTTCTCATCATATTCATTGACTGTCTTCATTAAAACCTCAGGTAAGTTATTATCATTTATAAAGGTATTATTAAAATAATTATCAATCTCTATTTTACAAGGTAAGTATTTTATATTGTTTATCTTCACCACTTCTAACCTCTCTCTCAACTCATTATATTTTCTCTTTAACTGATATATTATTATCTCCCTATCTGCACACAACTCTCTCTCAAAACATCTTTCACCATCATAACACCTGTCACTACCCCCCTGAACTATCTCATTCCATGCAAAGGGCCACACCAACTTAATATATGTCTTGGCACTTCCAAGATCATCACAAAAACTAAAGGGACCATTTTGAGACACCATGTCTCCCACATAACTACTGGAGGAAACTCTGTCCTCATTAAACATCTGTGAAACCTCTGTTTCACCATAAACTTGGGGAAAATTTGCCCTTTGCCCTACATACTCACCTAATCTCTCTTGCCACTCTTTCTCTAATTCATCAACACTAATTACTACTCCGTTACAACCCCTTACTCTCTCACTCTCACACTTGTAATTAACCTCATTATCATCACTCTCTGATACCACATTTTCAATTACATTACCCCTTTCGACATCATTGTTATCACTTGTTACCTTATTATTACGACTATCATTATTACTCACCTTGTTATTAATTATTTGAGTTGCTTTACTTTTAATTTGTTTCCCTACTGACTCCACCACTTTCTCAATATCTCGTTTCAATTTGTTACACTCACTCTCACACTTAATTTTGACCTCATTAATATCAATTTTAAGTTCGTTGAACTGTCTACTCTGTTCCTCAAATTTAGCGTCAAATTTACTGTTAAATTCACTTTTAATTTCATTCAATTTTATATCATTATTATCAAAACGACTATTCACACTCTGCTTAATATCATCGGACATTGCTCTCATAAAATTAAATATATCATTCGTTGAATACTCTTTTTCTTTTGTTTTACTTATTACAGGAGTGGATTTTGCTCCTGCCTCACTAATTTTGATAGATTCGTCTACATTACTGTCACTGATTGACAGTGACTCTGTCTGAATATCTGAATCGCTTTTATCAACTGATTCAGTTAACGTATTTTCATTGCATTCATCCATCAATTTACATTCGGCTTTATCGCCTACAATTACATCAACTTCATTTTCGTTAGTAGCCATCTCTTATTCTTTATAATTTATATTTATCAATTTACTTTAATTAATTTAATTTATCATAACACAATTTCAATCTTATATTCAATATTTTTCATCTTGTATGTCTTAATTAAGTATACTACATATCGTTTGACCTGTACATAATTTACGCACTTTTACGTAATTTTTATGTACTGTTACTCAACCTTGAAATCAACTTGCATTTCCCTTGTAGGTGTGGAATTTTAATGTAATTTAATTAATAAAATTCGTTCCAGTTCGTGGCGCCATTTGTGAAGTTATTTATTTTTTAACACATTTAAATATATTTAAATCACAAAAATATTTCTCTCCCACTTACCTTTTAGTCTTCCTCCAGCCAAGGGTTCATCACACGAACGGTGTAATACAAGTGTGATTATAAGGTTACATAACAAACGTACGCTACACTCATTTGTTTGATGGAATTCAAAAATTTATTATATTATTATTTCATTTTAAATAAAACTTCAGATAAAACTCAACTTTTCTCTTCTTTTTAAGACAGATACAACATGCACATTTATTTAAACATTTTGCTTATTCTAATATACTATTAATTAAACAAGGCGAACCCAACTTGCCACACTCTCACATTCAGACAATTTTTAAAACCCCCACATTTACTTAATTTAGGCCTTTATAAAAATATTTTAATGGAATACTGTTACTTGTTGCAGTAGCGTCCCCGCCGACCGCATGGCGCGTCCTGTAACATTCTCGCACTATGTCCAAACGGTTAATAGTTCATTTTTTTTCTACGCACTCACTTGATTTTATTGCATTTATCTCAACTTTTATACTGCTTTACAAACTTGGTTAGTCGGCCGACCTAATAAAATGAAAATTTGCCCGGGCAGAAAACTGATAGGTACCACACGTGGCCTATATTGTATGTCGACTGAGGAGGGAGTTATCGATGCACCTCCCTCCAAACGTTCGGACAGAGCGGAAATTTCAATGCCTTTGCTGTCAAAGTCTTCGTCACTGTTCATTTAACACGTGTTATTTACGTGTGTCAGGCGTTGACGAAATTACACTGCCACTGGTTACGTCACGCGAATGGGCGTTGTAACGTGTCAAAAATATGGTGTATTTTATTTTATTTCATTTTCGGGGCTTGACAAAGGTATTGTGTAAATTTTATTCCAACAAACCAGAACACGTGGCAAAGAGAACAGTTTATAACCAAGGCAGCAACGCAATATCGCATTGTGTAATCAGTTGAGGTATGCAGCCACCCTAGACTTCCAAGAAATTTGTTGAATGTGGTCATGCGCCTGTACGCATGACACAAGTATACGCGCGGGTGGGACGCGAAGTCGAGCAACCGACTCTGTCGAAAATGGCGCAGAAACGAAGTTTTTGTGAGACCTACAATCCGAGCTGGAGGATATGCAAATTAAGGTCCGCCCATCTAGTGGCATCAAGCTAAAAGCGCCTAAATATCGTGGGCGCATACTACAGAAAAACCCACTATGTATCATGAACAGCGTCAATCAACTGCAACAACTCAACTATGAGCGTCGACAAAATCCGTTGGCGGTGAACATCAACTTCCTCCCGCTTGCGAGAGACACTTGCCCAGTCCGTCGTTGATTGTGTCGGCCGACACAGCGCCAAGTGCGCTCTACTAAATTTTATCAGTTTTTTTGATATAATAGTGAAATAACAGTGAAACCCATGTGACCGCGGTCGAATAAAAAGTTGAGAACACGTCTATCGATTTTTTGGACACTAACAATAAATTTTAAAAGAGTAATAATGATCAATCGAAAACCACGTTGCCGGTGGGGGGGGGGGGATATTCCAAAAAATGTTAAGGGCTTTATAATTTTCTGTGTGTCTGTGAGAATGTAAATTGCAGGCTGGGCTGTTTGTGTTTGTGTGTTTGTGTGATGTACAAGGTAAGCTATAGCATGTAAGTAAATACTGTAAAATTACCGATTACTAGGAAGCTGTATTCCAGTTTAAAAGTACACTAAAAGATAATAGGTTTTGGAGACAGACAGAAATGAGTAATGAATAATTTGAACAGAGTATATTCAATGAATAATAAAGCTTAAATAATTCTCTTCATAAAAACGTGTAGAGTAAGTCATTTCACTAACCTATGAAACACATGTTTGCGTCTGATGTACGTGCGATCGGATTTCTGGACCCAAAAAGAACCTTTGCACGTAGGTGTAATAATTTGTATGTAAATATGAGTGACCAGAGTAATGTAACTGAAGATTCGGGCGTGCAATTGACCCCGACTTCAACAAAATGTAATGTCCAATTCAATAGTGATGTAATGAGTATGTTACAATTACTTTTAGAACAAAATAAAGAACAGAAGAGTGACTCGGACGCTAAATTCAATGTATTAAAAAATCAGAATAATGAATTAGATATGAAAGTCAGTGTACAGAATAGTAAATTTGACGAGTTAAAAAATCAGAATAATGAATTAAAAAATGAGATTCAAGAAATTAATAAACGTTGTGAAAATACCAAAGTAGAATTTACAAATAAAATTAACCGAGTAGAAACCAAGTTAGATAATTCAATACAGCAGATAGATGTTAAATTTAATGAAATAGATAGTCAGATAGATAGAGTTGAGAAGCAAATAAATGAGAATAATGAGATGTTAATAAATTCAATGAATGAGTATAACAATGACATAGAATATAAAATAAATAAGGGTAATACTGAAACTGAATGTAAGCTTAATAGCGTAGTAATGACAGTTGAAAAAATTAGTCAGAATATTGATGAACACCAAAATAAGGTAGACTTTAAAATAAAGGAAATTGAAAATAATTGTAAGACAGAAATACAAGCAGTGAATGAATCTATTGATGTAATATCAAAAAATAACATACAGTCTGAATATAGTCATGATAAAAAATTATATTCACTTGAACAAAACATTAGTAGTATGAGAGACGAATTAAGTTTAGTAAGAAACCAAAATTTAAACAATGTTACTGAACGCATATTCATGACACGAGACACAAACAGTGAAATAGAATTAGAAACTTTTAGAAGTGAGAATCGTAGAATACATCCGATGCAATTTCTGAACCGAACACGGGAATTTAATCGATTCAACAGTAGTAGTTGGGAAGTCAAACTATTGAAAATTTTAAAATGTTTTAAGGGTAGTGCCGAGATATGGGCGGAAGTGCACAATGTCGAATGGGGTAATTACGAGGATTTTGAAGTAGCTTTTCGAAACAAATACTGGTCAGAAGAGGACCAGGAAATCCTAAGGAGTAAAATAATGGGTAACGGGAATTTCGGCAGAATGAATAACCACCTAACCATATACGTGATGACTATATATAACGAGGCCAAGTATCTAGAACCACCGTTACCATTCCGATCATTCGTAAGACATGTTAGTAAGCACCTGCCCAGAGAGGTGCAAATCACGCTAATGACTAAAGAAATTACCAATATCAACGAGCTAGAGAACATGTTAGACGTGTTACAGAATATAGGGGAGCGCAACATAGGGCGACGTCCAAACCCACCAGTAGTACCTAACTATAATAATAATTACCATCAAAGTAGGGGTACACAGAATTTTCATAGAGGAGCGCGGGGAGGAAGTTTTGATAATAGGGGCGAGAGTTGGAGGTGTAGAGAATGCGAAACAGATAATTATGCTAACCGAACCAATTGTTTTAGATGTCATCGAAACAGGGAGTGCGCCAGAAGCGAGAGAATGAATCCACCACCAAATCAGCAGTCGAGAGGAGGAGAAGTTTATAGAGGAGCGCCAAGAGGAGGAGTCCACTACAACAGAGGGAGAGGGGGAAACCATCCAGCGGTAGGCAGGTCCATCCACGGGAAACTAAGGAGGACAATGGAGAAGCGGGCTCAACCATTGTCAACGGAGAACCGGGTCCAAGTAACCAACGAATATGCGAGCAATATTATCAAGGTAGACATGGCAAAAGAATTGTTAGAAGAAGAGGAGAACAAGGGGATGGAACGTAAAACAGGATTGACTGAGGTGACAATTAACATTGAAGGTAAGAATTATAAAACTTTAATTGATACAGGTAGCGAGATCTCAGTAATTTCTGAAAATGTCATGGGTGAATTAAAAGAGATAAATAAGAATATACCATCATTACCAGTTGCGGGGGTTACAGTAGTGGGGGTAACTGGGGTGAGAAGCAAGAGAATAACCAGACAAGTACAATTAAATATTTTAATAAATGACGTTGAATTTGAAAACACTTTCCTAGTAGTTAAAGGGTTGAGTCTAGATGTAATATTGGGGAATGATTTTTTGGAAAGAAACGGAGCAGTAATAGACTTTAATAAACAAATAGTAAAACTTGAAAAGGGGAATAAACCAGTCAGAATAGAGTTTAAGAAAGTAGTAAATGAAGCTAAAGTCACGGGAATAAAAATGTTACATAAGCAGATAGACGATAGAGAGGTAGAGACCAAAATAAATATATGTCGAGAGAGTGATAGCCTAGAGAATGAGGAGGGAGAGATGCATGAGAGTGTGTGGGCAGATAGAGCCAACAAATTTTTTAATGAAGATTTAGTTGTAGGAAATACTCAGCGAGAGGAGCTGTGGGCAGTTGTGGAGCGTTTCAGAGAGGTGTTTGATGAATCACCAGGGAAAGCGAAGGACTACATCTATGAGCTGAAAGTTCGGGACCACGCACCATACATGCAGAGGAGCTACCCGGTGCCGTTTTCGAAGAGAAGGGCTGTACAGGAGGAACTAGACCGGATGATGCAGGGAGACATAATCGAACGCTCAGTATCACCTTACTCAAACCCTTTGGTAGTAGTGATTAAAAAGGATGGAAAGGTAAGGCTATGTTTAGATGCCAGAAAGATTAACCAAATTATTATACCTGACCGGGAATCTCCGGAACCTATTAATGAGATTTTACAGAAGTTCAGCGGAGTCAAATACATGACCTCATTAGACCTGACAGCTGGATACTGGCAGGTGCCATTAGCAGCGGAGAGCAGAAAATATACAGCTTTTCTTTTTAACGGTAAGAATTACCAATTCAAACGCTTACCTTTTGGATTAAACACAAGTGTTGCCAGCTTTATTAAATGTTTAGATAATATATTACAACCTAAGGATCTCGACTTTTTGACAGTATATGTAGATGATATCTTGATAGCTTCTAGAACATTCACTGAACATTTAGAACACATAGAGTATGTATTAGATAAGCTACAAAGAGGGGGTTTAACAGTTAATTGGGACAAATCTAAGTTTTTGCAGACATTGTAACGGGCCTATTCCATGGTAATAAGGAAATTTGTAATTTTTTTTATATAAACGAATATTTTTTTTTATGATAGGGACAAAAATTTATAAAGAGAGGTAAATTCCGTGGTTGCGATGAAAACAACAGTGGCAGCACTGACTGTGAAGGTTCTTCAATAATATTTTATATAAACCAGTGAAGACAAACGACAAACTGTGCCAAGGTCAACAAATTACACAATTAAAACTGTAAACAAGTTATATAACCATGTCAGACCATCTGACGTAAGTATATATGTCAGAGTCGATCCTTGTTATGGAATGCGGTCATGTAACGAAAGTAGTCTGCTGGCGGAATGATACTAATTGTAAAACAAAGGAAAGTGATCATCCAATCATAGCCGCTTCACAAATTAGCGCCTATGGCTCTTTCTCAGTCTCATCTCATCACTCGCGCGAGTGGTATATAAAAGTTTCGGAACGTAAGTGCGGGCCCGCAAAACCTTCTAAAATGTGAATAATATATTTAAAATATGATTTAACAATAGAAATTCATACTAAAAAGTGATTAACAGTTTATTTACATTAACACAGTTCGGAACTAATGATTTAAAAATGAAAGTGCGCACGTAAAACAATGTGACGTCTTCTGGACTAATAATCGGATTCAAATTCAGCTAAGTACATACAAGGAAATACACAAATTATCAAATTTTATTATTTTCGTAAAACAAGAACAGTGGGGTGAAATTAAACTAAATATGAGCTCTTAAAAACTGGGGAAGATGTGTGTGTGTGTGTGTGTGTGTGTGTGTGTGTGTGTGTGTGTGTGTGTGTGTGTGTGTGTGTGTGTGTGTGTGTGTGTGTGTGTGAAAGCGCTGGTTTTCGTTATAGGTGATATTTGTAGCAAATAATTTGTAGTTATATTATTTCTTATTTTGCAATACATCTTTTGGAATATCATTAAAGTTAAAATGTACGAGGGAGAAAGGAAATTTTGTATTTTAACAGAAACAATAGAACTTGATGATGTTTTTCTTTTCTTTTTGAATTTAATAAAGTAATATTGATTAAAACATTTAATGTGAATTAGTAGTTATTTCAAACAACCATATGGTTTTTCAATACGTCTAACGAGATCCTGGACATGGTGAGTATAAGTTGGTACTAGACAATATGGCTGCTGCACTAGCCGAAAGTATAAAAGATTTACAAAGTGTAATAATAAATTAATAAAAAGGCAATTAATTAATAATATAACAACAGAAATACATTTCTTAGGATTTATTATTACACAGGAGGGAATATTAGCTAACCCTGACAAAGTAGAAGCCATAATGCGGTTCCCCGAACCAAAGAACATTAAACAATTACAAAGTTTCTTAGGCTTATGCAATTTTTACAGAAAATTCCAGGAGAACTACGCACACACAACATCCAAACTAAGTGCTGTACTGCAGAAAAATAAACAGTGGAGATGGGGAGAAACGGAACGTGCTGCATTCAACGAAATTAAGAGAAAGTTTAGCCACATGATTATGATGAATCATCCCAATTTTAATAAAACTTTTTATTTGCAGACCAACGCCAGCAATGTAGCGCTAGGGGCGGAGCTCTACCAGGAGGGCTGCGATAATGAACATCTAACGATCGCCTTCGCCAGTAGATCGCTGCTGTCGGCCGAGAAGAATTACACGACGACAGAAAAGGAACTTTTAAGTATTGTGTTCGCCGTGGGTAAATTCTGGACATACATCCTAGGCAATACAACAATAATCCGGACGGACCACAAGGCATTATCATTCCTCAATTCATGTAAGCTAACACACAGTCGTCTGACCAGGTGGGTATTAGCTTTACAAGAATATAACTTTTCCTGGGAGTATATAAAGGGGTCAGATAATAAGGTACCAGACACACTTTCTAGAGTAAATTTTATAGACAATAAAACTGGTAGGGATCTTAAAGAGATAGAAATTTTTAGATTAGCTAGAGAAGATAGAATTTTTGGTGAAGAATTAAGTGACATTAAAAATATGCAAAGATCTGATAGTAAACTGGGTAAAGTAATTGTTAGTTTAGAAACGGAGGTAGAGGGATCTGAATATAATGAGCGATTTCAAGTATATCAAGGTATTTTGTTTAAAAAAGTAGATAGTGGGGAGCGTGATTGGAGGTTAGTTATACCCGAGGGGTTAATTGATAAAATTGTTTGGGATTGTCATATAAGGTATGGTCATTTTAGGGCGAGAAAGTGTGCTAATGTTTTGAAAGAGTCATGTATATTTAAGAATATGGAGAAGAGAGTTAGAAGAGTGTTAAGAGTGTGTGATTTATGTCAGAAATCGAAGGTAGTGAATTATAAAGTAGAAGGGGAGATGAATTACATAAAAGTTGAGAAACCGTTTGATTTAGTTGCAGTAGATTTATATGGGCCATTACCCAGAGGTAGAGGTGGTGTATTGTATGTATTTGTAGTTCTAGACACTTTTTCAAAATTTGTGAAATTATATAGCATTAAGAGAGCGACGAGTAAAGTACTCAGTGAAAAAATAGTAAGAGACTACATGATTAATGTTGGAAAACCGAAAATTATATTATCTGACCACGGACCACAGTTTATAAGCGGCAAATGGCGACAGACGCTTGGATGGGAAGGCATCATACCCAAGCATACAGCAGTGTATCATCCTCAGTCGAACCAAGCAGAACGGGTGATGAGAGAGATTGGTAGGATATTTCGGGCATACTGTCACGCCAAACACACAGAATGGCCATCCTACGTGAAAAAAGTAGAGGAGTGGCTGAACTGTACCACCCATGAATCCACAGGATTTACACCGCATGAGTTGATCAGGGGAACCAGGCCGCCCAGGATATTGGAACAACTCTTCGAATACCCACCGGAAGGTCAAGTTTTGGACAGAAACATGAAAATTAGATTGGCAAACGAGAACTTACTTACGAGAGGAGAGCGAAGGAAACAGAAACATGATGCTAAGGGTAAGTGGACCAAATATGAGGTAGGTCAGTTAGTGTTAGTAAAGCGGCATGATTTGTCCAGTGCTCAAGATAGAGAAATAAAGAAGTTTTTCTTGTTGTATGAAGGGCCGTATGAAATTATAGAAATAAAAATGCAGAATGCATATGTGTTGAAGAACCCAGCGATGCAGGAAATAGTAGGTACTCAAAATGCGACGAATTTAAAATTATATCGGTCACTTTAATTATGTTTATAAATAAGATTTAAAATATTGTTTTATGTTTACAGAAGGGATCCTCCCCCATTTTTGGGCGGTCACGATCTTACCAGTCCTGGCCGTGGAATTCGGAACTTGGAGGCGGGCCACGGTTGGCAGATCTTCCTTCGGGCAGTGAAAACAACGATGGTCCGGCTCCACCAAAATTGGTTAAAATTAGAAAACTAACTACACATTTGAAGGGGGAGGGGGACCCCAAAAGGTACGTGACACAAATTGTCATTAATACACTCAAGGTGCAGCAGTCTTGGTGTACCTGTCACGTGCCTGCACTGTCTTAGAGTGTTTGTACATAAGGGAGGCTGCACCTAAATACAAGGCAGTGCGTGCAAATTTTAAAAAATTTTCAGTGTCAATGGCAAAATTAAAGTTGAGCCATTGACAGTAGTTTTGTTTAAACCGAAATGAAGAGTTTTGCGGAGAGGCAGATTTGGCCACGGGTAAGACGACGGGTCTGAAGAAATGAGGGCGATAAGGGAGTAGAGTTGGGTATAAAGGGGAAGTAACTGCACAAAGTAGAACTTACTTGTGTCAAAATTTGCCTCATCGCAAGAACACCCCCGTTTCAGGCGGGGATACTGACCACTAGAATATAAAAAAGTTTTTGAAAAAAAAAAAAAAAAAAAAAAATACTTGGGATGTTTATAATTTTAAATTTAAATAAATTTTAGAATTAAGTGACCAAAAAATAATTGCCAAGTTTTAGTATCACTGAGCATGGGAACGTTTTAAAAGATGTGAAATAAAATAAAAACTTGTTGTCAATGCAAGATGTGGGGATAATTTTGGGGGGTAGATTGGTGCTCAAAGAAGTGATAGAACAGTGGAGTGTGGAACTGCAATTGTCGAAGGTTTTAGTTTATCACTTTTAATTAGTTAGTTATTAAAGTGGTATTGCGGGGGTGGCCTGTGCCCTCGTCGATAGTGTAATGGGTTGGGGGTAACAGAGAGTGTTACCTCCATCGGAGGCCAAAATGGCGGACATGTGCGACACACCTTTTTCGTGCAAATTCAATTTGTACACTGATAGATGCTCGTGTCGCACATATTAATAACGATGTAGAACAGGCGCTGAAATGAAATTAGATTTCCCCGACTTTTCGGGCGATTACTGCCTTACCAGCACTAATTGTGGATTTGGCTAGCGGCCAGCTATGGTCATACCAAGTCCCTTGACCATAGCTGACTTGAAATTGGTATATAATAGAAATTAAATGGGGGGTGACATTAGGGGAAATCCAGGAACTATGGAACAGCGGCTACCACTCTGCCCGCATGGGGGCAGCAAAGCCAGGTGGTAGACCCGTTTTAAGGGTGTTTCACTATAACCGAGAATATGATGATATCCAGTTTGTTAAAATGTAACTGCCGAAGCAAAGACACGGAGGTGTCAAATTCCTCCAAATATGCAGTCTTTGTGGAAGCGAAAGGGCGATACAGTCCTCCATAAATAGCAATAGAGCGTGTGGATGGGAGGTGTCTCAGAGGAGCCACGAATTTAAGTTTATAACATAAAATTTGCTAACTCTAATTTTGATCTAATAAAAATGCTTGTGTTCCGTTTAAATAAATATGTGCTCATACATTCAGTATAAGGTGTTCATTCTATGTTTTAAATGTAATATTGTATTGTAGTAGGTTAGATATAAGAGTTGATAGAAAGTATATGTTTTATATAATTTGTGTATGTTGTAAACTAAGCAAATAACTAAACCGACTGGCAGGCGGTTAACATAAATTATCAGAATCAGAAAAAGGGGAACAAGGAGGTTAGAAGTAAGGATTGATAAATATATATATTTCATGTAATTTGTTCAATTTTGAGATGGGTTTTCATTGTGTTAGGGAATATCAGCTGATCAGCAATAAAATGTCACCGTCATATTGGTTGTAAATGTTCCAGGTAATTAATATTAAAGATAATGTTTTGATGTGTCAGTGGTATTATTTTAAATAATGAGAAAAGTAATTTAATGTAGTAAGATTTTAAACGAATTGTCAGAAATAATAAAAGATGATGGGTGATTAGTATTTTGTGGGACATATAGATCAGTCCAAATTGAAGTTAAAGTTGAAGTAGTGGAGAGAAAAATATTGTTTTGAGTTAATGTAATAGAATGTGAGAAGTATTGATGTTGACACAGTAGTCATGGGTAATATATGTAGAGTTTTGAGGGATATATTGATGTTTATAATTGATGATGTTATTTTGTTGTAGTGAAGTAAGGTAATAAGATTGAGATTTTGGGGATGGTAATTTTGTAATAGGGGTAGTGTAATGTGGGAGTCCGCAACACAATGATTGTGACGGGATGGGACCAATTTAGTGGGAAGGGGTTGCCTTAGGTAGAATCCAGGGACCAGATTAATAAAAATGAGTTTTTTTTTGGGGGGGGGGGAAACACGTGTCCTAAGTACAAAGGGTTAGAGAGTTTTTTTTTTATATATATAGAGAGAAGGTGGCGAATTGAGTTTCATGGTAAGTTGGGGTTAGAGAGTGTTGGATAGATGTTTGGATAGAGTTGGGTGTCATGTTAGATAAAGTTGATGAGTATTAGAGTCAAAGGGGTAGAGATTATAAATGTAGGCCTACCAAATGGTAAATTAAATTGTTATGAGTATTTAAATCACCCCAAAGTAATGGAGAATAAGATTGTCAAATAAAGAAAGAGATTTATAACAAGAATATAAAATGTTTAATGGAAACCAGTGACAATTTTTGATAGAATTTGGAAATATAAAGTCAGAAAGTGTTTGTTTTAAATAATTTGAATGTCAATTTGATTATTATTTATAATAATATTTTGTTATTTTAAATGTTTTATTTTATTATGTTTTGTGTTTTAAGAGAGAATTTTACAGATGGTAAGTGTATTTTCAGACATAATTGGTACATAAGGTATGTAGGTCAAGGTTGTGGACTTGACCTAGTTTTGATCAGCTGATAGTGAGGTCAGATAAGTTAATAGTAAGGAAGTTAATTCAACTTTTGTTTTTTTTTGGTCAATTTAAACAAATTTTAAATGATTTTTATATGGAAAAAAGAAAATCTTTTAAGAAAGTTAAATTTTTTGGAATTTAAGATTTTTTTTTGGAAATTTTGAATTTAAAATTTTTCTTTGGAATTTTTTTTGGAAAAAAAAAATTTCTTGATTTTTGCGCCTGCCAGATAATGGATATTTTTAAGCTTTGATTCTTTTATTGTTTGTGTACTAACCATGTTTATTATTATTGGATTATTTTGTTGAATTGTATTGTTAGACTCTAGGTAATCCATGTTAGGTTAAGGATGTTCTTAGTTGTAAGAAATGTTTAAATCTATTTATTCTAAATAACAGAGAAAACCAATGAAGAGAATAATTCAAAATAGATACAAAATTTGTGATTTGATTTTAAATGAAAACAACCAGTGAGTTGTAATCTAAGTAGATTTTCAAAGAATTTTTCAATTTTCAGTATGTAATGTGAGTGTGTGTGAGCCCAGTATCTGCTAAAGGCAGCCCAGCTTGCATATCAGGGGAAACATATCGGTTGAGGATCTGGCATGATATAAGCCAGGGTGCTGGATTTTGGGGTAGCATGTTAGAAGGTGAGGTGCGTTGTGGGGCGTGTCTGTTCGATTTTTCGGTGTTGGGATCTCTTACAGAGAAGTCCAGTGATCTCGTTCAGATGCGTCCATAGTCGCTAAGCCAGGGGGGTCATTTACCCATGCAGAGTAAGAACAAAGGGGGGTTGTTGGCACCAGTTCCTCACCGGTCCTCTTAGGGGTTTTGTCAATGAGATTTCTTCTGTTTTGGACAGAAGACTTCTCATTGAGGGGGTATTGTAACGTGTCAAAAATATGGTGTATTTTATTTTATTTTATTTTCGGGGCTTGACAAAGGTATTGTGTAAATTTTATTCCAACAAACCAGAACACGTGGCAAAGAGAACAGTTTATAACCAAGGCAGCAACGCAATATCGCATTGTGTAATCAGTTGAGGTATGCAGCCACCCTCGACTTCCAAGAACTTTGTTGAATGTGGTCATGCGCCTGTACGCATGACACAGGTATACGCGCGGGTGGGACGCGAAGTCGAGCAACTGACTCTGTCGAAAATGGCGCAGAAACGAAGTTTTTGTGAGACTTACAATCCGAGCTGGAGGATATGCAAATTAAGGTACACCCATCTAGTGACATCAAGCCAACAGCGCCTAAATATCGTGGGCGCATACTACAGGAAAACCCACTATGTATCATGAACAGCGTTGATCAACTGCAACAACTCAACTATGAGCGTCGACGAAATCCGTTGGCGGTGAACATCAACTTCCTCCCGCTTGCGAGAGACGCTTGCCCAGTCGGTCGTTGATTGTGTCGGCCGACACAGCGCCAAGTGCGCTCTACTAAAGTTTATCAGTTTTTTTGATATAACAGTGAAATAACAGTGAAACCCATGTGACCGCGGTCTAATAAAAAGTGGAGAACACGTTTATCGATTTTTTGGACACTAACAATAAATTTTAAAAGAGTAATAATTGGACGGTAGCGCGATGATTTTATTTTACTAGGTTGGCTAATCTGATTTATATCTCATCAACGTTCGCGTAATCGTACTTTGACCAGTGCACATTCAGTAATCTCGGCGTTCGGTTCGCCGGACCTTTCCGTCAAGTTAGTGTCGACATTAGATGTAGGCCTTAGGCCTTACTATTTTCTATCATGGCCAACTAGCGCCACAACTTCATTCTTAACTAAATTTATTAATTATTAATTCAATATGCAGCATTAGCCAGCCTTCTTTCAATTTATTACAGCTGTAATGTGATCATTCAAATTATTAAAACTATTCGTATACAGTCCACTTCTCTTATTTCTTAATGTAATTTAATACATCCTACACAACATCTTCAATCATAATGGAAGACCAGCAGACAAATATTTAATGCAAGATACATAATTTTCGCCCGCTCGGGCTGAACAAATTAACTCTTCCGGTCCGCACTTGCGGAACGTTACTTTTCTTAAACTGTTTCGGCCCACTTGGGCCGGGATCAGCCATATTTTTGGTCACTCCGGACCTGGATTTCCACTTAATGTCCTTTGTATCTTTTTCTGGCCATCACGGGCGGGTTAGCACGTCAGCTAATGCGACCGTGGCGTGATTTGCGTCGCCATTTCGCTCGTCGTCTTCAGGCAACGTGATAGCAAGTTCCTGCCGGCTGCAGTGCCTCAAGGTGGTCATCTTGCCAGCTGTTCATCATCATCAAGGAGCCGACGCTGCGGGACGTCGCTGACCAGGTACCACCAGCAACAGTAATAAGGTGCGTAAAAGAATGTCTGAGGAAGGCCTCAAGGTGCTGACCAGAAAGAGAGGCGGATTAAAGTCCGCGATAGTGCGGATACAATCCGCGGTAAATTCATTTGACATTAATTTAACCACAAAACATTTTTTGACTGTGAGATTAGAAAGTCTTAAGAGCTTAGCCTCGAAGTACAGTCTGAGATAGAGCTTATAAGTAAAGACGTGAGCACTGCTCAGGCAGACCGAGTCGAGGTTGAGGAAATGATATACTCAACTGAGGCAAACATTTTACAACTTCTTGACACTGTTAATACTCAGACTGTGCCTCCTGTACTATCGACGCCTGTGCATTTAAAACCGATAAGTTTGCCCTGCTTCTCAGGCAACATACTTGAGTGGCAACATTTCTATTCAATTTTTAATGATCTGGTGCATTCAAGATCAGATTTAACACCAGTACAGAAACTGCATTATTTGCATTCATCGGTGAAGTGTGAACCATTAGACTTAATTAAATCATTGCCAATTTGTCAAGAGAATTATGTAATAGCGTTGAACTTGCTGTCCGATAGGTACAATAATCCATTTATATTAGCAAAATATTATGTACAGAACCTACTTCAGGTTAAGTCCACAATAAAGGACTCAGTCCAAAGCTTAGCTGAGTGTACGAATACTATAACGTCTTCTGTTAATTCGCTGGCGGCAATGAAGCTGTCTGTAAACCTATTTGAGTTTATTACTATACAATTGCTTTCCACTAAACTTGACCCTATCACTTTAAAACGTTGGAAGGAGTCTATAGACCCTGACAACTTGCCTAGTTTTCAAGACTTTACTCATTTTTTGAATTTGCGCCGACAGCTTTTAGAAAATACTATGCCAATTGAACCCGGACAGCAATTCAATAAACCTAGTGTAAAACCAAACAATAAGTTTGAGAAATGTAGTTTAAGAAATACTGCTGGCAGCAGTACCTTTAAGAGTTATCATGCTACGGCAAGGCATTATTCATGTGTGTGCTGTAAATCTGATCACCCGCTTTACATGTGTAATAATTTTCGCATATTAAGTGCCGCTGAGCGGGGGCAATTGGTGGCAAACCATAAATGTTGTATTAACTGCCTTAGAGCAGGTCATTTGATAACAAATTGTAAAAGTAAACAGGTTTGTAAAATTTGTTCAAAGGGTCACCACACCTTGCTGCACGCTAATTACGTGCCGAAATCAGCAGCTGCCAGCAGTAACTACTGCTCATTTAAATTACAGTGTAAAAACAATGTACTTTTATCCACTGCAGTTGTATATGTCATTGATCAGGCTGGCAATAGGCATAAGGCGCGCGCACTTCTTGACGCCGGGTCTCAGATCAATTTTTGTACGAAATCATTTGCGAAAAGATTGCACCTCAAACTAACCCGATCTAATATTCCGATTACAGGAATAAGCAACACAGCGTGTTGCGCTACTGACATTGTTTCTATGCGTATTATGTCTCGCTATCAGAGACATAGTTTCGAGGCCAAATTTGCCGTCTTATCTAACTTAACTCATAATCTGCCTTCAATATCGTTTGACATCAACCGGTTCCACATTCCAAATAAAATTTTTCTCGCCAACCCAGATTTTAATATATCTTCACAGATCGACATACTATTGGGGGCTCAATTTTATCTAGATTTAATATTAGCTAATAAGTACACACGCGGACCCAACTTCCCTATCATTCAGGAGACAAAACTGGGTTACATTTTGGCCGGCAATCTGCCCAAGCACTGCCACACCCAGGGTCCTGCTGTTTCGTTCTTGCCAAGGAACAATGACAGCCAAATCCTGCAATCTCTTGAGAGATTTTGGGAGGCAGAAACGATCCCCGGCGATACCCCTAATGGCGAGTCGGCTTGCGAAGAGCATTTTATGCGCTACACTCAGCGCAACCACGAGGGTAGATTTATAGTGTCGCTCCCATTCAAGTCTGATAATCCTCACTTAGGGGAATCCTACACAAGTGCCGAATCAAGGTTTTTAAACTTGGAGCGTCGATTCAGGCGCGATCCCAAGCTCGCTCGCGACTACGCAGACTTTATCGGGGAATACATGAAGCTTGGGCACATGACACCCATTGATCATGGCGCTATCAATTTAGGATCGTCAAATATTTATTACTTGCCTTACCATGCTGTGTTTAAACATTCTAGCTTGACCACAAAATTGCGCGTTGTCTTTGATGGTTCCTCCAAGACTACAAATGGCCTTTCGTTAAATGACCTATTATTGGTAGGCCCCAATGTTCAGCAAGATCTCTTCTCTATTCTGTTGCGGTTTCGCACACATAAGTATGTCCTGATTGCTGACATCGAAAAAATGTATCGTCAGATTCGCGTTGCTGAAGAGGACTGTCACTATCAGCGTATTTTGTGGCGTGACTCTCCCCTCAAACCACTTAAGCATTTCGCGCTGCGAACAGTAACTTACGGCACGGCTAGCGCCTCCTTTTTGGCCACACGGTGCCTTTTACAAATTGCTAGAGACAATCAAACTTCCTTTCCCCAAGCGGCTTTAGCCATCACTAACGATTTTTATGTAGACGATCTACTTACCGGTTCTGACACTATCCCCGATCTGACTAATCTGAAATCCGACCTAGGTGCGTTACTTGCTCAATATGGTTTCACGTTGCACAAATGGGCATCAAATGAACCCACAGCGGTCGCAAGTCATCACAACCTTTCACGACCCCTAAATAAACAGGACAATGTGCGTACCCTGGGCATTCTTTGGAACAACACTGCTGATTCATTTTTGTTTGATGTCAACCTATCTCCGGTTCTTCATAGCATATCCAAGAGGCAAATTCTTTCAATAATCGCCGGAATATATGATCCACTGGGTTTAATCGGACCAGTTGTCTTTTTGTATAAACACTTCATGCAGCGACTCTGGCTTTGTAAGCTTAGTTGGGATGAACCGCTTTCCGGTCAGTCACTGTCGGATTGGCATTCTTTGTGTAACAAATTAAGTCTGATTGGTAAAATAGTGGTCCCGCGATCTATTCGTTGCAACCATCAGGCGGTTACAGTTCAGTTGCATGGTTTTTCGGATGCTTCCGAGAGAGGGTTCGGCTGTTGTGTGTATGTCCGAGTCATTTATCAAGATGCTACTGCTTCCTGTCGTCTTTTGTGTTCAAAATCTCGCGTGGCTCCCCTGCGCCAAGTGTCATTACCTCGTATCGAGCTCTGCGCTTGTTTGTTATTATCGCGACTGGTGTCTAAAATTATTCCTGCTCTTCATTCATTCATTGAGGATGTACATTTGTATTCCGATTCTATGGTGGCTCTTTACTGGATTCATGCGCAGTCTTCGCGTTGGAAAACATACGTCGCTAATAGGGTTGCTGAAATTCAGCGTCGCACTCAAACTTGTACCTGGCATCACATTGATTCGCGACGCAATCCTGCTGATATTATTTCTAGGGGGTGTCTCCCGGACGTTTTGCGCGATTGCTCGCTTTGGTGGCACGGTCCTGGCTGTCTGTCTCAATCGTCAGAGTCTAATCCTTTCCCATCTTTCGTACCGGCCACTCCATCATCTTCGGAAGTCATCGCGGAAGAGAAAACTACACATAACCGTTCGCTAATGTCTACCCTGGCTGTTGACTTATCGTTGGACTTTTCCTCGTTACACCGGCTGACACGTGTATACGCTTACTGTTTTCGTTTCATCAGAAATATTAGGCACTCATCTGCGGACAGGCTTTCGGGCGATCTGACCCCTGCGGAAATTCATCAGTCTCTTAATTTCTTTATAAGGCAATCTCAATCGACCCACTTCCCAGGCAAAATTAGTTGTCTTCGGAACAGATCTTCTGTTTCCATCAGAAGCAAGTTAGCCCCTCTCGACCCGTTTCTTGACGACACTGGAGTGATACGCGTGGGCGGACGATTGCAGCATTCCCAGTTATCTTACGACTCGAAACATCCTATCGTACTACCCCCATCGGCGCATGTCACACGCCTTATCATCGAGCGCGAACACATTCGTTTGCTTCATGCTGGTGCGCAGCTCGTGCATCATTCACTGCGTCAACGTTGGTGGATTGTTAATGCCCGGCTAGTCATCCGTTCCATTATTCGTAAGTGTCTCAAGTGCATCAGGTTTAGCGCCACACAGCAGGTTCAGAGGCTTGGCATCTTGCCATCCCCTAGAGTCACTCCTTCAAGGCCGTTTCTATTTTGCGCGGTTGATTATGGTGGTCCCTTCATGATTCGTCATGGCGGGCAGAAGTCTAGAACTCTTACTAAGGCGTATGTGTCTCTGTTTGTTTGCTTAGCAACTAGGACTATTCACCTGGAATTGGTGTCCGACCTTACTGCCAGCGCATTTATAGCTGCTTTACGTCGTTTTATGGCACGTCGGGGTATACCTAGTCAACTGTACTCCGACAACGGCACGAACTTCAGGAAGGCCCGCACCATCTTACATGACATTTACAACTTTTGGCACGATAAGGATGCCATCACCTCGATCAAGTCATTCACATCCTCTCAGGGGATATCATGGTCATTTATTCCGCCCTCCTCACCTCATTTCGGTGGCCTTTGGGAGAGCGGCATCAAGAGTTTGAAATTTCATTTGCGGCGCGTGGTAGGCAAATCTATACTAAACTTCGAAGAGTTCACAACCGTTTTGTCTCAGATAGAGGCATGTCTGAACTCTCGACCTTTATTTGCTATTTCTTCGGATGTTAATGACCCGGTGCCACTTACACCTGGCCATTTTTTGATCTGCGCGCCCCTAACTGCAATTCCTGACCCAGACCTTTCTCACGTTCCTATTTCTTGCCTTGGTCGTTGGCAATTACTTCAGAGGTTTGTCCAGGGCATTTGGAAGGCGTGGTCTCGCGATTATTTGCACCAGCTGCAACAGCGTCACAAGTGGAAGTTTGCCAAAGATAATGTTCCCATTGGTGACTTAGCCTTGCTCATTGAGGACAACTTGCCTCCATTAGCCTGGAAATTTGGCGTGATCATCGCCACATTTCCCGGCCCAGATAATTTGGTTCGCGTCGTGGACATTCGCACGCCTACGGGTGTTTTGCGGAGACCAATACATAAATTATGTCTATTGCCAGCGCGAGACGAGATGTGACACTATGGTTACAGCACAATGCGGCTTTATTCCGCCATTGACTTATTATTTATTATGACCATTTGGTCAACATGATTGTGATGGATTGTCACAATATTTTTGTCAATTTTGCGTCATGGCACGCTTCTGAGTATCACAGTTCTGGTGATATCTTAATATTTGTATTGTATGTTAATTTTTGTGGCATACTATGTCACACTTTCATTGATGTCATGGGGTGTACTGCATGTCTTTGGGTGGTCTTATTTATGAATGTTATTACATAATATTCGCATGTTTGCTGTCAAGTAACCATGCATTCATTTCTTTATATTGTTGCTGATAAATATGTACTATTTTGTGAATGTCTTAAATTGTTAAATTGTTTCTGTAATTTCAGTATTGTATTGTTGACTGACATTACAATTATTTATCTTGTAATTATGCAAATTATTATTGTTGTATTCACATAAATTGTGTCGATGTAAACTATTGTAAGCGTCTACCGTGTGTAACTGCCTTGTCTAATTTATTTATATTGTACTTATATTTTATTCATTTTTGTAAGTAAGCATGCACAATTCTTTATTTAAATTATGACATACACGTCATATCTGGGCTACATTCAGCATCTAGCTTGCTCACACGTTGGCATACATTGTAAATTCCTGAAACTTCAGGAATAGCGTATTTAGGTCGATACATGTCGCCCTCCTGAATATACAATGAAACATGCAACTGCAACATGTTCAACAACAATTTTATTCATGTAATGAACTTCTGTACAGGTCTACGGACCTTAGCTAGCATTAAGCTAACTCTATGACTTGCATATTATGTATTTCTCGTTCATGTTTTGTAATGTTACGTACTGCGCACTTGTGTCAGTAATATTGGTTAACCAGACTTAGTGGTACATGAAACAGCTGTTTGCCAAACCTTGGCCTACAGCCGCCTATCTGCATGCTTATCTCAAATTAGCGGCCGATTGCCGTTATCTAATCTCAACTCAAGGTTCAACTCAGCCTTGAAGCTGATTCTAATTATTAAAACTTCACTATTTCAAATTGAATTGTAAATGTATTATAATTTATTAAAGAATGTATTAAAAAATCTTGTTGATTTTTGACGGGCAGCTTATGGACGGTAGCGCGATGATTTTATTTTACTAGGTTGGCTAATCTGATTTATATCTCATCAACGTTCGCGTAATCGTACTTTGACCAGTGCACATTCAGTAATCTCGGCGTTCGGTTCGCCGGACCTTTCCGTCAAGTTAGTGTCGACATTAGATGTAGGCCTTAGGCCTTACTATTTTCTATCATGGCCAACTAGTGCCACAACTTCATTCTTAACTAAATTTATTAATTATTAATTCAATATGCAGCATTAGCCAGCCTTCTTTCAATTTATTACAGCTGTAATGTGATCATTCAAATTATTAAAACTATTCGTATACAGTCCACTTCTCTTATTTCTTAATGTAATTTAATACATCCTACACAACATCTTCAATCATAATGGAAGACCAGCAGACAAATATTTAATGCAAGATACATAATTTTCGCCCGCTCGGGCTGAACAAATTAACTCTTCCGGTCCGCACTTGCGGAACGTTACTTTTCTTAAACTGTTTCGGCCCACTTGGGCCGGGATCAGCCAATAATGATCAATCGAAAACCATGTTGCCGGCAGGGGGGAGGGATATTCCAAAAATGTTAAGGGCTTTATAATTTTCTGTGTGTCTGTGAGAATGTAAATTGCAGGTTGGGCTGTTTGTGTTTGTGTGTTTGTGTGATGTACAAGGTAAGCTATAGCATGTAAGTAAATACTGTAAAATTACCGATTACTAGGAAGCTGTATTCCAGTTTAAAAGTACACTAAAAGATAATAGGTTTTGGAGACAGACAGAAATGAGTAATGAATAATTTGAACAGAGTATATTCAATGAATAATAAAGCTTAAATAATTCTCTTCATAAAAACGTGTAGAGTAAGTCCTTTCACTAACCTATGAAACACATGTTTGCGTCTGATGTACGTGCGATCGGATTTCTGGACCCAAAAAGAACCTTTGCAGGTAGGTGTAATAATTTGTATTTTTGTATTATATATATTTAAACTGTATTTAAACGTAACAGCGTGACTTGTCAAACTTCCGTCAGCATGGGACAACGTTGCTGACAAAATAAGTTACTTCGGGCCATATTGGTTTTGTGTCTAAGCGTCCCATCCGCGCGCCTGGTTGTTGTTGCGCGTTGGTGTGTGTAACACAGCCCTTAAGTTATGCGAATTCAATTGCGTTGGCGAACACACGCTGCATTCCATTGTAGCTGTTGTTAGCTACAAAGGTTTTACTCTTCTCACCAACAGAAAACACAGGCATGTGCGCACTGGAATTCTGTGAATTAAACTGTTGTTGACCACGCCGCATTCCAACGCACTGAACCGTTTTATGTAGGTGACTCGCTGTTTTGGGCCCGTATAAATTGAATAAAACAGAATAAAATTACAACAAAATATAATACCCCTTTTCGCCCCATTACACTCCCCTTAGGCAAATCAAGTGTGAGGAGTACCTATCAAATTTCATCCACTGTGTGATGATATCTCAAAATTATTCAACAGATACAAGCAGTGAAAACAACCTATGTAAGTAAAAATAATTCAATAATTTTTTTTGTATTACTATAGTGACATTAGTGTTTAGAAAAATTAAGTAGCATGTTTGAGAAGTCCTAAAACTTAGATTATTATGTAAACTATATACAATCATAGTTGTTTCTGTCATGATAAATTACCAAGTTACAGCAAAATTGTTATTTCTTTCTTTTTAAATACAAATATTAATGCATAGCACTAGCACATTTTTTGAGCATTTAAAAAAATTCATAGCACATACACAATAAAAGTCTAGTGATTCAAAATAACAAACTTAATAGTTTACCAAATGTACTTTGTTTTCTGAAAGTTTCATAATTTTTGGAGGTCCCTCACTAGAGATACAGAGCTTCGAACTTCGGTTATTTTCACAAATTTACGATATTCATGGTTAGGTCAGAAGAGAAGGGTAAATGTCTGGGGGATGAATTTTACTGTGTAAACTCCCTTGGGATAGGGTAACATCTGGTATAAATTTGAGCTCTTAGAAATCACTCCTTCATTGCAAAATAAAATTGTCAAAATGGTGTTTTTGAATAATTTGCGTCTAAACGTTATGATTTAATCTAAGCATCTTTTATTAAAAATAGCTTAATGTGAGTTACATATGAAAAAAGCCCCATTCAATATCTACAATGTGGTTTTTGATTTACATCTCTAGCTTCTTCAGTTCTTAAGTTATAAGTTTTTCTGTAAATGCTTATTTTTCAGGATTTGAGTGTCGACCAAGACAGAAAAATGGCCGCCAAGGACAAACGGGGGTCCAAAAAATATTTTTCATCTGATTTCATCAAACATTTATGTATGGGAATAATATATAAAAAAATAAAATTTTTTTGAAATTGTCAAGCTACCACTTTATTTCTTTCTGGATGATTTCTGGTGGAATGACCCTACTGCATTATAAGCTGAAGAGATGGAGAGGGGTTGGGTGTCTGAAGAAATGTTGGAGTGACCAGCTCTAGTCTATCAGTTTGGGACCAGAATAAAATTTTTGGTTTAATCCTCGCTGAAGATATATGATGAATATCATTGGTTATACGTTAATGCTAGACAGCTAAATTCAAAGATACAGAAATACTAAGAATTGTTAATTATTTTTAGTTATCATATTAAACTTTATTGCTTATAAATGCTAATTTAAATATAATATGTTGTTGTTTAAGCAGTGACTATGCTATTTAAGAGTTTTATTCATTGAACACTTAATCTGATACAATGATTTAAACTTACATTTGCTACTTAATTTACTCTGTCTATGCTTTACAGTATAAGTAACCAATATGAATAGTGAAACTTACTTTATATAAAACTTTGGTAGGCTGAAATGAAACAATTGCTAAACACAACAGAAGCCAAACTTTTTCGGTTGACTCCATACTTGGATTATTCGTTGCTTGTCGCATACACTGCACATAGATTTCATCTCTTAGCTCTTCACGTTCTATTCCAAATCCAATAATACTTTGTATTGTTTGAATTTCTGCTTCTGGTTTCAGTTCACCTCTTATATACTTACAGAGATCCTGTAATGTTTTTCAAAAATATCTAAGTCTATATCTAAAATGTTTTTACTGTAAGTGGACATCAGAAACAAACATTTTGTATAATCAACTCTACAAAAATTTTCTCAAACAACACCAAAACTGTTGAACATGCTATTCAGTTGGTTAATAATATCCAATTATAAATCATTAATTTTACTATTTATATATGGTATATATTTTAATTTAAAAAATAATTCCTGTTCAATATTTATAAAATTATGATTAGCCAGTATAACAATATCAACTACTAAAAATCCATTAAGTAATAGTTAATTAATTAATAATGCATGAACATTGTGAAAGGCTTTAGGTTCCCAACAGTTTTAATCAAACACTGTATCTAATGTATAAATTTAACTAAATTGTGGTATTTTAAAAGAAACTGAGAGCATGATGAATAACCATGATAAGTAAGATAATTTTTACAAGATAAATAAACATACCAGTAAGTTTTCTATTTGAAACTATTTGATTTGCTTAAAAGCTGAATACTGATTAAATTAATGATAATGTGATGTATTTTATACTTACACTTATTGTTTTTTATTAATGGTACCTATAATTCAATTTTTTATTTTTTGTATTCTTTTTATATAGCCTAAGGGTACCATACAATGTTATTATTTATATTCTTAAAGCGATCGATTTCGATCACAGACCATCATCAGGTTATATAGCACATTCACAATATTATAATATTATAACCTGATGATGGTCTGTGACCGAAATCGATCGCTTTAAGAATATAAATAATAACATTATATGGTACCTTAAGGCTATATAAAAAGAATACAAAAAAAAACTGATTAAATGTTTTGTTACAAAGTATTCCAACATGTGCACTGTAATGTACAATTCTTGTAAAATCATTTAATATTTTCTTGACATCAAGTTTGTTTTAATTTAAATTTTCAGACAAATGTATTTCCGTAAGAAAACAATTTATAATGTTAGTCAGTTTATTTAATACCAAAAAAACTAGTTAAGCACAATGTAATTTCTGAATACCATACATTAATTAGAAGAATAGCTTACTAACTGAAAAAGTCAACAACAAGCAGGGGCGGTAACAGAGGGGGGGTCAAAGGGGACAGCTGTACTGGGCCCCGAACTCAAGGGAGGCCCCGACAGGGGCTCCATTTTTTTTGTGTAAAATAATTTTTAAGAATAAATAATTTTAGTTTGGTTATGATTTAGAAAAATAACAAAACATTTCTAATTAACCGCAGCAGGACCAATATTAAATTTGAACCTGTTCGATTTAATAGCTATAAGGGCATATTATTGTTTTCCCGTCTCATAGCTTTCTTCTCCCTATCCACTACCAATGTTGTTTAATTCGGATGACAAAATGGGGAATTTGATAGTCGCTAGTACATTTTCGCAACAGCAGCTATATTCAGATCATTACTAAAACTATTGTGACTGTCAGTTCGCATGACATGTAGTCCAAGCGCGAAATTGGAGTGAAAAAAGTATGAAAGCAATGAAACAAAAAAAAAGAATTTCAGTATGTAACTTATAAGTCTTAATGTATTTTGCAATAATATAAAATGTAAAATTATATGTTTTGAAAAATGTAAATGTAAAAAATTAAGTATTATACCTGTTATTTGACAGTCTGATAATATTTGTTTATGCATCAGGTTATTTTCATAATAACTTTTTGTTCTTTTAAAAAATGTTTATATAAAATGATTATTACAATATCACGTAAGATAAAAAACGTTTTATTTATTGAATGTGACGGTGGTGTGTTGTCAGGGTGTTTGGGTGGGGGGATCGGGGTGGAAACAAGGGGGGCCCCGTGGGTTTATCTGTACGCCCCTGACAACAAGCTATGCACTTTAAAACATCTGTTTCTTAAAAATATATTAGAAGATAAAGACTTGGATTTCGTTGTCCATGACGTGTCTGTTACTTAACTAAATATAATTAATTCACTACTGACTCGGAACACAAAGTTTTTATGCGTAAAAAGATAAAAGTTTTACCTTAGAGACTGAACCAGTTTTCGCTTTTAAAAAGCTTCTTCAGAGACTGCCGCTGGGAGCACTGTTCCGCTGGCAGTCTCTGAAGAAGATTTTTAAAAGCAAGAACTGGTTCAGGCTCTAAGGTAAAACTTTTACGTTTTTACCCATAAAAAACTTTGTGTTCCGAGTCAGTAGTGAATTAATTATATTAAGATAAAGACATCATGGAGGAAACATTTATGGGCACAAATAAATTCTGTTCACTTTAAAAATTCAGAATACCTTGAGGCAGTAGTAGCTTGTCACTATGTACTGTGGAGACACAGCTGCTATTAAATTGAAATACATTCTATAAGAGATGAGATAATTGATCGTGGAATTCATGAAGCAAGTTCTCAGTTTTAACTCAACCACTTGGTATTTATCTATCTGTCTGTATGTTTTATAGATAGCTCACAACCACTTTTGAATGCATCAACCGATTTTTACAGAACCTGGCAGGTATGTCCATACTTTTACCCCACAGATCCTTATTTATTGAGACTGATTTTGATAATCCAAAAGTAGTGGGTGGGAGGCAAAAATGTAAGGGGTAAACATTTTCAAAATAATTTAAAAAATTGTGGGTCCAAATTAAAGAGAATTTAATCAAAATTTGAAGATGGATTCAGTTTTGGAAATTTCATAATTTTGGGACAACACAGCCCAAAAGTGGAAACGTTTGAATAATTGTAATAATCCATGCTGGATATCAGACTAAAGAGAATTTTAGCTCAAATCCGAATGCAGTGTTCACTCTAAAAATTTATTAATGGAGCACCTCGGGTAAAAAATAAGCAATATTTAAAAAAAATAATAATAATCTACATGGATATCAAATTATGAGAAACTGAATTTGTGATACAAACTTGGTATTTTTAACAATTCGAAAACTTAATATCTGTCAATACCCCTTCCAAATTTTGAACCAGATTACAAAAGTTTGTAGTCTGTTTGTAAAAAGCTTTATACATTTTATCAGTTATGCAACAATGAAAACAGGCAACCTAATTGTGAAATTAGGTGAAATGAAAACAACCTACTTGTGAAAAATAATAGATACAGACTTTTAGATTTTTTATACGTAACTTTAAAAGCTAGAACAAGATTGTTTGTAATTTAGGAATTATGGTTATCCTGCTTTACAATTATTATTTTACTAAAGAAATAATATGAATACATTACACATTCTTTGTAACTTTTCTGATAACTGAAAATCACCTAATATTGAAATTTATTTAATATTTTATTCAAAATATTAATAGAGTTCTCCAGCTTAGGGAGGTTTCAAGTAATAATTTAAAATCATTATTATTGCTAAAATTAGCCTAAACAGGCTCTAATAACTTGCAAAATGAAAATGCTAGTGCCAGCATTCATGCTGTAGTTTCACTAGCACTAGATAACGAGATGCCTTTGTACATGCTTTGCATTGTCAGTATGATGGGTAAGTGGAACAGAATGAGGGGAATTCAAGTTGTTTCAGAAACAGAACTTTTTTTAGCTAAACATATTACAACTCCACACTGGCATGTTCCTCCACCCTTCCTTATTCTAGTCAGCAGTTCATACAGGCTGTTTCTAAGTGTTTTGTCCATCCTGCTTTGTTGCCAGTAAGAATAAACTTTTTTTTTAACGGTCTTCAGTGGCAAAAGTAACGTGAAATGCAACTTATAAATAATTTATTACAATTGGAATAGTTTGATCTCTTTGAGAGATATCCAATCTTGGTAAATTTATTATAATCATCTTTCCTAAATGAGATTTTTACCTATATACAAGATCCTCATCCACCTGTAGTCACCTCACTTATTTATAGTATGTTAGTTTGTCAGAATCATAAGCGGCTATTAGTCCGAAGAAAATGTAGAATCATTTGCATGATAATAATACCATATGATTGTGTTGCTAATATCATTATGCATAAATATATCATTTTGTTTGTTTTGTTGCTAGTTAATGTTGTTTTACTATTACTCTTTCTTACTAACTAATAAGTCTCCTTTTACCATAAGCACTATTACTGTATTATTTGTATATGGATCAATTGGTAGTATCAATCTTTGATAAAGCTGTTAAATCTGTTTGTACATTTATATACCTTCACCCATTTACTTAGCAATATATCAATCATAGCAGCATTTATTAGTTTTATGTAACTCAGGATTAAAAGTACATACCCTAAAAACTGTACAGGCAATAGATACATTATCAGGATCATACATATGTATATGTGAGTTCGGAATTGTTGAGCCTTTGTAGTATGTAACCATCTCGTACTTGGGCATGGTTTCAACAGATTTACTCTTTCTTGTTAACGTTGCTATTATTGTTCCTGAAAACATATACACATAATCATTTAAGTAGATTATCAAAACAATGGTTATATGTATTCTTTCATTTTTTATTTGTGCTTATCAAAAACATTTCATGTATATAACAACAGCATTTTGTATTTGTATATATGAAAAACATTTCATGTATGAAAAATATAACAACACCAAAAATATATGCCTACTGTACATAAAGTTATGCAGTATAAATGGTCACAAAATACACACCTGGAAAATGAAAGAGGCAGATGTGGTGTGTGTGTGTGTGTGTGTGTGTGTGTGTGTGTTTGTGTGTGTGTGTTTGCGCGCACTCTAGAGTGCCTGTGCTGGATGGGTTTTGGCTGATGAATAGGTTTCTGATACTGTGTAGTTACAGCAAAGGAATTGGGATGTGGGTCTTCCATTGTAAGAATTAGGACTCAAGGTGAGGAAAGATGCTTTATGTGTTTGCAGTTTTATTGGCCTGACCCCATGTCTCAGGTAAATCTTAGAGAACTATTGGTGTGGTGAATAAGCACTGGTTACCACAAGCATCAGCTGGAATGGTGTGCTACAATGCCTACACAGATAACACCCACAAGGAGACACACACATCCTTAAAGAAGGCCAGACCAGAATGAGAGTGCATTCAAAGCTGTGCAAGCAGGTTCAATCTGATGGGCAATATTCGATGAAGACTGTAAAATAAAATTTCTTTTATATGACACTCTTACCTAACACTTTTATATAAATACTAGTACCAGACTTGAACAACAATTTACCTAAACAGTCAATATCACCTGGACTGACTATACTGACACTGCAATAGCTTTTTATAGTAAACTTTAGATAAGAATCACACACGCATTTAAGTAACATATTAGTTGTATTATAAGTGGTGTAAACAAAACTATATATAATTTGAGAATCATATGTATTCTTTAAATATTTTGTACCATCAGAATAAAGTTAAATATTTAATATTCAATGTAACACAGATACTCAGATATAGACCTGGTAACATTTTGTGTCCAAATAGATTATTATGTTTTATAATACCTCTGATCCTACAAAAGTGAATCTATTTTTTAAAATGAATACATTATTTTTAAAACTCACCTGTTGTAATAATCAACAATAATAAAAAGCCATATATTGGATTTTTGCAATATGTGTATTACAGAAAAAGTACAACTCATCATGAGCAGCATATATACACATATGTACAATTGAACATATAAATAATATAAAATTATAAACCACAGTGTTGATTTACCTTCAGGCGTCCGTTCGTGGGAATTGAAATAACTATGTGCAAACTCCACTATGTCATGGTAAGCATCCTGCAGAGGATCAAAATGTTTTTCTTGAGATTCTTCCAATTCTTGTAGTTTTTTCTCAACTCTGTGTTTTCTTCTTTGTTCTCTTTCTGGATCATCCTGACCATTGTTTCGCCAAGAGTATGAAGACTGAATTGCCTATGTAAGAATTAAATAATTATTATTTGACTGTTCCAAAGCACGAATTATTTACATATTTGCATACACTAAAATCATTTCAATATTTACGCTTTTCTAAATATTTTTAATCTATATAGATATTCAGTATATTCCACCTACCTTTCGTTTGTTTTTTTTTACTTACTTTTTGTTTTTGTCTAATGTGTGTGTGTGTGTGTGTGTGTGTGTGTGTGTGTGTGTGTGTGTGTGTGTGTGTGTGTGTGTGTGTGTGTGTGTGTGTGTGTGTGTGTGTGTGTGTGTGTGTGTGTGTGTGTGTGTGTGTGTGTGTGTGTGTGTGTGTGTGTGTGTGTGTGTGTGTGTGTGTGTGTGTGTCTAAGTAGTTGACATCTGCCTGTGTACAAGATAGGACTATGACATTTCTGAATTTACATCCTGTTTTCTTTTACTCATATTATTACACTTGTTTGTACTTGGCCTACCATATGTACACTAGGTCACATCTGATCTGTGAGACCTGTTTAAAAAGTACAAAGGAAACATTATGTCACCACTAAAAATAATAATTCATTGAAAATATGTATAAATAATGCAAAAAGTAACTGTAAAACAACACTTTGGGGTGAGGCATATTTCAAAGTAAGGGTCGATTGGTTATAAAAGGAGAACAAATGATAATGTAATAGTTGTTCTGAATACATACAAATTTACATTATTTTTCTACAGTCACTGTTTTTTTCTAATACTTTTGGTATTGTGAAGCAAGTTAAAAAAAAAAACACTGCATTAAAATTTAACCACCTGGGATTTCAGTCAGTTTTGGACAGAAGTTTTTAACTCGTCAGTTTCCTTTAATCAATGAGATGCAAGCCAGTTCTTGCGGTGTAGGAAGAGATGGTAATCACTGTGAGCGAGATCAGGACTATAAGGCAGATGATAAAAAATCTCCATCAGAAGTTTTGAATTGTTTCAATTGTGTGGGCAGCCATGTGCGGATGTGCATTATTGTGAAGGAGAACAATTTATGACCTCAGAATTTCCTGTTACTGGTTTTGAACGGCATGGCACATTTTATAAAATGTTTCATGATAAACTTGTAATGTGACAGTTATTCCAGGCTCCATGGAATCGGCCAAAAGCACACCCTTTGGTCCCAGAACACAGTTGCCATGATTTTTCTCTAAGACTGGGTTTGCTTGAATTTTTTCAGTTTGGGTGAACTGGAAAGACACCATTCCATGGATTATTGTTTCGACTCAGCACTGATGTACAAAATCCATGTTTTGTCACAAGTGATAATATGGAAAAAATTGTCTCTCTCTCTCTCCCTCTCTATGAAAAGATTTCAAAAAAAGCATGTGCAAATGTCAATCTCTGGTCTTTGTGAGCACCTGTCAAAATTTTTGGCACATGTGCACACAGTTTATGATAGCCTAAAGTCTCAGTTCTGAACAATGGTGTCTTTGAAAATTCTGGAAATTTTATAGAAAGATCACTAATCATGACTATTTTCTCTCATATTCACAATCACACGCTCAGTGAGATCGTCAGTCACTAGGTCTGGCACTCCTCTCTTCATTGTGAACATTTGAATGGCCTTTCCTAAACTCACAATACCATTGCCTCACTTTTCCTTCACTCATTGGGGTAGAGCTATATGTTTTACACAATTAACAGTGAATTTCAGCAGTATAATGTCCTATGGTGTTTAGAAATCTAATTACTGGACGTCACATCTGGCGGGGTTGTTTACTTTTGCACTTATTATAACTCTCTGTCACACAAAGGCGAACAACAATGGACTGGCATATATGGTGGTTATATGCCCAATGAACAAGTTGAAGGTACTGCGCATGTGCAAACTAACAGTGATGCCAATCATTCATTATAACCGATCAGGCCTTACTTTACAAATAAGCCTTGTATAAAAAATATTGTTTAATAAAAGTAAAAGTATGTTAATTTTACTTCCATATTCCTTAAGGAAATGGAAGTATGGTGATGGCAAAAAAAAATCGTGTTCGAGATTATTGCAGATTCTGATTGTACTATACTCAAAACATGAAAAAAAGTCGTTTTCCGAAAAGTGTCTGTGTGTGTGTCTGTCTGTCTATCTGTCTATCTGTGTATAGATTTTTTTCTATGGCAAACGATAACTGCCGCAAATTCAAACAGAATCAAATAATTTTTTGCATACAGCCCTGATTTGTAGAGTACTCACGACCTATTGTTTTTGGTGAAGATCGGTTGATGGAAAGGGGTAGGTTTACCAGCAACGTTTTTTTTTTATCAAGGGAAATTTTTTTTTGGCAAACGATAACAGCCGCAAATTCAAACAGAATTAAATAATGTTTCGTATACAGCCCTGAATTGTACAGTTCTCAAGACCTATTGTTTTTGGTGAAGATCGGTTAAGGGAAAGGGGTAGTTTACCTGTAACGTTTTATGTTTTAACAAGGGTATTTCCTATGGCAAACGATAACAGCCGGAAATTCAAACAGAATCAAAAGATTATTTGCATACAGCCCTAAATTGTAGAGTTCTCAAGACCTATTGTTTTTGGTGAAGCTCGGTTAAGGGAAAGGGGTAGTTTACCTGCAACGTTTTTTTAACAAGGGTATTTTCTATGGCAAACGATAACAGCCGCAAATTCAAACAGAATCAAATAATTTTTTGCATACAGCCCTGACTCGTAGATTACTCAAGACCTATTGTTTTTGGTGAAGATCGGTTAAGGGGAAGGGGTAGTTTACCAGCAACGTTTTTTTATCAAGCGTATTTTCTATGGCAAACAATAACAGCCGCAAATTCAAACAGAATCAAATAATTTTTTGCATACGTCCCTGAATTGTAGAGATTTCTCAAGGACTTTCGATTTTGGTGAAGATCGGTTAAGGGGAAGGGGTTGTTTACCTGCAACCTTTTACTTTTCAACAACAGTAAAGTACTTGAAAATTCATTTAAACTTTTTGAAACAATGGTAATTGTTAAAAATAAAAAAATTTTGTTGCCAGGCAATAAAATTATAATTTTTTCATTTTAATGTAAATTATGTATGAGTTAATATCTTTATATATATAATTCTTCTGTACGTGTGTATGTCACTGAACTCCTCCATGTATAAAATAATATATCGTTCATGGCAGGTAAGCATATCTCAGTTATGTAATGTTTATGTTTCCATTTTATTATTATGCCTACAGCAATAAAAAGGCAGGTAAGACACACACACACACACACACACACACACACACACACACACACACACACACACACACACACACAATTCACGTTATTTCTGGCCTCACTCATGTTTATTTTCTTACATTTGCACGCTTTTTAAATGGAAAGTGCCGAAACCCACACCAACATAACGCGTGCAAGCCAAAAAAATGGACATCAATTTGCTTCCTGTGGATCGCTGGGCAATGTAACTGCACGTGTTTACAGAGGAATGATTCATAGACAGACTTTTCGTCTTTAGGGAATGAACCCTCTGCAAGATGCTGAGGGTCCATGAGTGACTTCGGAGCGCTCCTTCTTTTTCGCGTGTTTGTTC
Source organism: Magicicada septendecula (assembly GCA_034769895.1). Classification (NCBI taxonomy): domain Eukaryota; kingdom Metazoa; phylum Arthropoda; class Insecta; order Hemiptera; family Cicadidae; genus Magicicada; species Magicicada septendecula. The sequence continues at coordinate 1,002,185,817 of CM068367.1, forward strand.
TGTGAAACATACACTGTAGATTCGCAGCTTTACTCTAAGCAACGCTCAATAGGAAATGTTGAAAATTTTTGTCCACAGTGTACCCTCATTCACACTAAACCTGCTCTGATGTTTTAATTACGGACATCATAATATTAAAACTTTGGAAACTTGAGCACTACTTAATGGAGATCAATCATTAACTTATACAAGCCATTAATTTTATGCATATATTTTATATATATGTGTACAACGTTATCGGCAACAAAGAAGTAGTTTTTGTTAAAATTCCTACCCGGGATATTTGGCCATAGTCCAATGTTTTCTACAAAACCAGACGTTTCGGCAATTCCATCGACTTCCATCATCAGTGAAAATCGAGTGCGATAACGTGAGGTGGTATACGTTAGTGACCACAGTACTGTGGTTAAGGCTGAAGCAGTAAGTAGAAAGAAGTAGTTTCTATGGTAATATTTCATTTCGAAAATGATTTTAAATATAAATCTTAGAATATGGAAGTCATGTATGGTTCTCCATACCGATTTTTTAGTAAGTAATGCATTAACACTAATTATTACAAATTATCACACACACACACACACACACACACACACACACACACACACACACACACAGCCACACTTGTATATATGGTTCAGTATATATACAAAATTTCTCCCATACTGAACCAACACTCAAGAAAAATATCCCTTCAGCTTTGGCTGAATATTTTAGTTTTTAGGATAGTCAGGAGTGTGTTTAAAGTTTTACAAAACCCATAGTAATTGGGTTTGGTGATCAGAATAGTTCAAATAAGCTTTTTGAAACCTAATCAAAGACAGCATTAGACATGATCAGTGTTTGTATAGAGACATGATAAAACTTCACAACTGACAGATAAGGAGGATTTTTATAAGAAGTAGTGGTCAGTATTAGTGTTGGTATTAGTATTAGCAGCGTCACACTACTAATATTCTAATGAATACTGTAAACAAAAAATCTAATTGTATAGAATAACATTGCTGTTTTTATAGTTAACGTAATTCTTACTCCAGAAACAGATGATCCTCTTGAACTAGGTCTACTTTGGCGAGGTGAACAAGTTGGTGACCCATTTCGTTGTAATCTTTCTAACCCAGGTGACTTTGGTCTTAGTTTGTGTGGAGGTGCAGGCAGAGGAGGTGGTGAACTAGCATCTGTTTCATCCCTTGGCAAGACTGATTCATATATTGGTTCTGAAGTACCATTAACTTCTACTAATGGAGGAGGAGGGGGAGGCCCAGTTGGTTCTGGAAGGGATGGGGCCTTAAGGCACTTTGTGGTAGATGTGTGAGACAGATCCAAGTTATTGGGAGGAGCTTTGTTCCCTGAAGCTTCAATATTTGCATGAAGGCCTTCAAGTTCTTGCTGAATTACTGATTCCAGCTAAAACAACACAGAATAAAAACAATTAACAGACTTTATTTTCATCAGCTCACTTTTTTACTTTTATTTTACACAGTACAGAAAGTTTACAGAAATGTTTTAACACTTGCGATAATAAAGCTTTAACCTATTGTTAAAGTGATGAGGATTAGACTAGGACAGTTCCACCACTTAATACAGTATAATGACTATTGTAAAACAAGTTAAAAAAAATTTAAGTTAAACTTTGTGACTTTTATAAAAATTGTTCTTTGAGGAATCCTGCTTGTTTCTTGATAATATAACTTTAAATTTAAAATCTATATATTAACACGTGAAGAGAAAACTTTGTACCCCTTTTTAAGCATATTGCACGCACGGAGAAGTGTGAGATTTGGCATAGTTAAAGTTTATATGGAGAAGGAGTGCAGAAAGCTAAAATTTATATATAATATGTGTTACAAATACATTAAATTAAATTAAATAAAACATTCATTTGCACTTGAAAATTCATTTAAACTTTTTCAAACAATGGTAATTGTTAAAAATAAAATAATTTTGTTGCCAGGCAACAATAGTCTGTGGAGTGTATGTCAAGGCAAAAAAGCGTTTATTTTATATTTTGTATATTAGATATCTGTGTTTTATATATTAATGTGCAGTTGAATGTGAAATACAGCTTGCTTAATACTGACAGATTGACTGAATGAGCTGTGAATTTTGTGTGATTTCAAATGTTCCTTTTTCAATAGTCTGTGGAGTGTATGTCAATGCAAAAAGAGTTTATTTTATATTTTGTATATTAGATATCTGTGTTTTATATATTAATGTGCAGTTGAAAGTGAAATACAGCTTGCTTAATATACACCTGTTGCAAAAGGAAAATTTTGTAGCAGCAATTTGAATTGACTTACTCTCGCCTAATTATTATTGGTGGTTTCAAAAAAGTGAGTACATTTTATTATTTTTAAATTAAACCCTGTCTAATCTTAGTTTCAGTAATTTCATTACATGTTTTTTTTTTTACATTCAGATATTCGCACCTACTTCCATTATGCCTCAACATAGAACATTGACGGGTCGGAGTGAGAGACAAAGAAGAAGGAATATATATTCACGTGAAAGTCAAAATGATAATAGACCAAATGCAAATTTAAATAGTGTAAATAGTATAACATTGACGGGTCAGAGTGAGAGACAAAGAAGAAGGAATATATATTCGCATGAAAGTCAAAATCATAATAGACCAAATGCAAATTTAAATAGTGTAAATAGTATACAAAATGATGAAATTATTTTGAGGGATACATTTAAATGCGCACTGAATGTCATTCCAAGAAATTTTAATACTTTTGATTGTGGATTAATGCATTTACAATGCAGGTTTTGCAATGCAAAACATTTCGAATCTGAGGTCACTTTAGGTGAAAGGACTGCATTCACTTCATGTTGTCATAAGGGTAAAGCAATATTACCGGCCTTAAGTCAAAATGAATACTTTAAATCATTGTATGATGGACTTACTTCAAATGAACCTTCAATAAAAAGAAAGTCAAAAAATTATTTTGAAAACATTCGTAAATACAATTCATTTGCTATGGTTAGCTCAGAAGCTAAAATTTCGGATACAGTTACGCGTGGAGTGTATCATTTTAAAATACATGATGTTTTTTATCACAGATCAGGCCCAATGACTGCTGGATATGGTCGTTCACCATGTTATGCGCAATTATATTTTTATGATGTTGACACTGCTGTCAATTATAGATTACGTGAACACTATAATCAAACATGCAATAACAATATAATGCGCGAAATCTCTCTTGAATTGGAACGCATTAATCCTTTCGTTCGGTCATTCATTGCAATGAAAGATCATTGTCAGAGAGTTGAAAATCAAAATAAAGAAATTTGTATGCTCATTAAAGTAAATCGTGATTTAGATCTACGCCGTTATAATGATGTAGTTCAAACTGATGTAGCAGTAATATTTAGTACAGTTGATGGTGAGCCACCCTTTGAACGAAATATGGTTTCGTTTTCAAAAGTTAATGGTACCATTAAAAATATCTCTGTTTTGGATTCATCATTGGACCCTTTAGCGTATCCATTACTTTTTCCAAATGGTGATACTGGGTGGCATATCAATATTTCTCATAATGTACCAACTACATCTAATTCAAGAGCGCCCAGAAATAAATTAACCATGCTTCAGTATGCAGCCTATCGACTTGCAATTAGAGAAGATTTTAGCATGTTGCACCATTCACAAAAATTATTTCTGCAGTGGATAGTTGATATGTATGTGAGAATAGAGGGCACAAGGTTACATTTCATTCGACAAAATCAAACAAGTCTTAGGTCTGAAGTTTACAACAATTTAACAGATTATTTAGAATTGAACCCCAATGCCAATAATGTTGGCCGTAGAGTAATTTTACCATCTTCATTCAATGGATCTCCAAGAAATATGTATCAGAATTATTTAGATGCAATGTCAATTGTACAACATTTCGGAAAGCCTTCTTTGTTTATTATAATGACTTGCAATCCAAGTTGGTCTGAAATAGTTAGCAATATTGGTGTAGGTGAGTCAGCTAATTTTCGACCTGATATTGTTGTGCGTGTATTCAAGTCCAAACTGAAAGCATTAATTGAGGGTCTTACACTAAAAAAAATCTTCGGTAAAGTTGAAGCACTCGTTTATACAATTGAGTTTCAAAAGAGAGGATTGCCTCATGCTCACATTTTACTCTCTTTAAATGAGCAAGATAAAATTGTTAACGCTACCGATATTGATAAAGTTGTATCTGCGGAGATTCCTAACATTCAAACACATCCTACATTACATCATATGTTCATGTAAAACACATGATGCATGGTCCATGCGGTGTACTTAATCCAAATTCTGTATGTATGAGAGATGGAAAATGCACAAAAGATTATCCAAAACGATTTAATGAATTTATATGTGAATCATTAAATGGATATCTATTATACAGAAGGCGTGATAATGGTATTAATGCTGAAGTTCGCGATAGTTGCCTCGACAATCGTTATGTTGTACCATACAATCTGTATTTACTTGCCAAATTTAATTGCCTTATAAATGTTGAATAATGCACTACAGTTAAAAGTGTTAAATACATTTATAAATACGTGTATAAAGGCTATGACAGTGCATCTGTTGAATTAGGTTCAGAGAGAAATGAACCAGGTCAAGAAATACAAATTGATGAAGTTACAAATTTTTTAAATGGCCGTTATGTCGGATCAACTGAAGCTGTATGGCGCATCTATGAATTACCAATGCATTTTCAATCACATGTCATCGTTAGACTTGACATTCCTTTATCGCGTAGACAGAATGTTTACTTTCGAGAAGGGCAAGAATGTCAAGCAATTGAAAATGCAAGACAAACAAAATTATTAGCATTTTTTGAATTGAATCGATCAGATCCATCAGCGCATGAATATAAGTATATTGAAATTCCTTTGCATTATGTGTGGGAAGATTCCCGAAAAAAAAAATGGAAGAAGAGAAGGCGTGGAGGTGATAAAATCATTACACGCATATATGTAGTATCACCAAAAGACATCGACCTTTTCCATTTACGATTGCTTTTATTACATGTCTGTGGTCCAAAATCATTTGAGGATGTTAGAACATACAATGGAATTATACACACTTCTTTTGTTGAAGCGTGCCAAGCTCGCGGCATTGCTTCAAATGATAATGAATGGCACGAATGTTTAAATGAAGCAAAAGAATTACATTCACCAAAAGAAATGCGAAATTTATTTGGTTACATTTGTGCATTAAATGTGCCAGGCAATGCATTGGCATTATGGAATGAATTTAAAGTATATCTTAGTGAAGATTTTTTGATAGATTACAACGAAGAAGTATCCTTTAATACAGCTCTATTAGAAATTGAAGATATTTTGAATGTTCATAATTTGTCATGTCAAGAACTTGGTTTACCAGTTCCCATGTATTCACAGAGAACAGACGAAGCAAATGCTATTGATCCAATAGAACAAGAGTTTCTGTTTTCTGAGCATTATGAAACTGCAAATATTGAACAGCGTAATCTGATTGTGTGATTCGTGAAGTTTTGCACCATGATACTGGATCTATGTTTTTTGTTTAACCACTCATGCAGGTTGTGGAAAAACATTCACAAATTAAATTCGCTTAATCTTAGTTGCATTGCAACAGCGTTCAGTGGCATAGCTTCAACTCTATTACTTGGAGGTAGAACTTTACACAATGTGTTTAAATTGCCTATACCCATTTTGGAAAATTCTGTAGCGAATAATACCACAAATAGTAGCTATGGACGTTACATAAATTCATCATCATTGATAATTATTGATGAAATTTCTATGTACCCACTGCAAGTGTTGAAAATCATAGATAGATTATTGCAGGATCTATGCGAAGAAAATGATAAACATAAACCATTTGGAGTGAAAACGATACTTCTGTGCGGTGATTTTCGGCAAATCTTATCAGTTGTCCCACATGGATCACGTGCAACTTTAATTGAAAATTGTGTCACGAGTTGGCATAAATTTGTTTATTTTCATAAAGTAAAGTTTACTCAAAATATGAGAGCCTTACCAAGTGAAATAGAATTTGTCGAATTCTTGAAAAAAATTGGTAATGATGAAGCCCCACAATTCCCTCAGTTTGGTGAAAATATTATTGAAATACCTCAGCAATTAATAGGAGATGAAAATAATATTATTAATGAGGTGTATGGAAATATTTCCGAAAACATACTCTCAGATAACATATCGAAGTCAGTTATTTTAGCACCTAAAAATGATGATTGTACTTTTATTAATACTGATATGCTTAATCGAATACCAGGTGAACAGAAAACATATCATAGCTACGATAAAATAATTTGTGATGATGACAATGAAATCAATAACTATCCAGTAGAGTTTTTGAATTCTTTGACTATTAGTGGTTTGCCACCACATAAGTTAGTACTGAAAGTTAATTGCATCGTTTTACTGATCAGAAACTTAAATACAAAGGAAGCATTAGTCAATGGAACAAGAATGCGCATCAAGTGTATGCATCGTAATGCTATTGATTGCGAAGTTTTAACTGGAACCGCACGCAATAAGAGAATTTTGATTCCACGTATAAATTTAACATATTCCGGTACTGTTTTCCCATTTAACTTTCAAAGAACTCAATTTCCAATTATACTTGCATTTGCGATGACAATAAATAAGTCTCAAGGACAAACATTCGAAAAAATTGGAATTTTATTGAGGCAGCCAGTTTTTACACATGGTCAATTGTACGTCGCAGCAAGTAGAGTTCGATCATTCGATGGTTTGAGATTTTATATTTCCGAATATAATGGCCAAGGGCATTTAGCAAATAATGAAAGAGTTTTTACAAAAAACATCGTTTACACAGAAGTTCTGAATCATTAAATTCACTTTCAAACTATTTTAAGTTCAATGGACAACATTTATTTTTTTAACCGCCCAGTTTTTTTGATTTAATGAAAAATATATGAAAAAATATGAGGCACGTATTTTTTATTTCATTTTTTATTTTGTATTAATTTTTTATTTAAATTTTATATAATTCGAAAAAGATAGGCAAAATAACTGTGTAGCCTTGGTGAAACCTGGTCAGTATGGCAATAAAAAAAACCCAAGGAAATGTCAAAAAACGCGTTATTGCTTTTTAAATATGGCTTAGCCAAGCTAAACCTCATTTTTCCTATCTTTCATATTTTTCAAATAACTCGAAAATTAATGCATAGAAAAAAAAATTAAAAATTATATAAGCTTTGTAGCAGATAATCTTCAAACTGTTTTCGAATTTTGTACCTTACCAAAAATGAAATGTAATCCACTGGAATTGAAAACAATGTATCTTATACTTCTATGAATGTCAAGTCTCATTTTTATTAGCGTTTATTTGATTCAATAATAACATGAAAAAATTAAAACTGACAATGAATTATATCAAAAAATAAATACGAATACAAGCTGTAATTGTGTTTTTTTTTCAACTGTTACTAACATTAAATTTTAAATTTCATAGGTATTGCAGGGAATTAAGGCAAACAACACACGCTAATGACGTATTTGTACACGCTCGCAGCTGACGTAATAGAACAAAATTCAAAAAAATTATATGCAATGATTATAGAGGTATACTCTTTGACAAAAGAACCTCAATAACGTTCAAACTTAAAAATTTAATGAAGTACGGTCGAATTTCGACCACTGGGCGACCACTAGTATTAATTAATCACTTACTAAATTTGTTTATAGTTTTGCAAATAATTTTACTAGCATACAAATACACATGTCTGGGATATGGGATGTAGGTTATATAGACTCATACGTGCATACACTTGTCAACTACCAAATAATAATTTAGTGCCAAGTCAATTAATTTGTTTTCTCGTAATCCTCTCTTTGCCATTTTTTCTTGGAGGTCAACATTCCAAGATATTTCCAGTTGATTTATTTTGTTATTATTCAGAAGTCTATTTCCAAACCCTTTTTGGCCATCTATAGTCATCCGTTTGTTGGAGTTGATACACTATAATCATATGCCCATGGACATAAATCTATCTTCAGTTGATTGATATAAAAGATATTCATTCATGCCCTTGAAGAATATGTGCTTAAACAAAATGTTGATTCAAACAGAAAAACATTCACAAAACTTTGAAAATATTTCATGAAGCTAATGAGGGAGAACTCATGTATAGTGTTATAGTTTACATGCATAACCATGTATAGTGTTATGATTTGTTTCAGCATTTCAAGTTAGCCAGAACATTTACTGAAGGTAATACAAAACTGGAATGGCTGTCAAAATCATTTAATGTCATGCATGTTGAAAAAGTGTGTGGTATGATGAATGGAAATTAGTGGTTGACCTACACGAAGCAGTAGAAAAATAGGAATTTTTAAAAGTTTATGCAAAATGATTTTTGTGGAAAACTCAACATGTATTGAAAAACTGCAAACTTTGTCCCACAATAATTGCTCACTAACAAAGAGAAAGGTATTTAAAATGAATGAAGATCTTTCACATCAATCAAATGTAAATGACAGCTTTATGTCATAACAGGTAATGAGGCATGGTGGGTGTATGATTGTAGTGTAAAAAACTCATTAAATTTGATTGGGAAATCACAACTGAGACCAAAACAAGAGTACCAAATTGCGCTAAAGTAAAAGTAATGTTGACACTCTTTGATTCGAATGGTGTCATTTATTATTAGAGCATCTGACATTGTCAAGCCATCAATAAAGAGTTTTATTTATAAGTTATAATTTATTCAAGGGAGACATCAAGAAAGAAGAGTAAACAAACAAAACACATGTAAATCAAACATAATATTAAGTATCACATTCCAACCCCTTATTTACACAATTTGGAACCTGTGGCTTTATGTTACTAAGGATGACAGGTGCCCTGGAAACACACTATTTCATGTTACAGAGGCTGAAGGCTATTCCAGATTTGCTATAGAAAACATATACCAGAACTGATTCTAACTGGTACTGGGAGTAGTGCACTATACTAAGAATTATAAATATAGGCAGCTGGGAGGTCCTTTGATAGGTTCCCTCTTCCTCACCTTGACAAATCCATTAATTTGGTATGATCTATCTAAGTTTTAATCTAATCTACTTAATAAAACTCTAACACTGACTGACAGACAACGCACAGCCTAAACCGGTGGGTCTAGAAGCATGAAATTTTGCACAGGAGTTCCTTATATAACGTAGGTGAGCACTAAGAAAGGATTTTTGAAAATTCGTCCCCTAAGGGGGTTAAATAGGGGATGAAAGTTTGTATGGAAGTTCGTCATTTTTGTAGTTAGAAATATGGAAATTGGTGTTTAGGCTTCTGTTAATAAATAAAAGTTAGTTGTATCAGCGTTTTTGGAAATTCATCCCCTAAGGGGTAAAATAAGGGACAAAAGTTTGTATGGGAAGTGCGTCATTTTTGAAGTTAGAAACGCAGAAGTTGGTATTTAGGCTTCTGAAGAACTTCGAAAGTAAGTACCTAATAAAAAAATATGTTTTGACTGATTTAAGGGTTGATTTATCAAAAGGGAAATGTTACGGATCGACCTGAAAATAAAAGTACGAAACACGCATAGAAACTGACAGGGAAGAAAGAGATTCAGAGATATTTATGTTGAAACACATGTAATGTAATAAAATATTGAAGTATTAACTTTAAATAAATATTCTTATTCCAAAAATTAGACGTGCTTTTTTCTGTCAATATATTTTTGTCAATGTTAGGTTCATGACAATGAAGAATTTCATAGCTTAGTTATATGTAAGTTTTCAGGTTTATTCATTTGTCTTGGTTTAGCATTTGAGTAATTTTGAGTTAGGTTTTGTTTTGTAAATAGGGATAGTTATTTTTTCGTGCTAATTGCACTTACTTTCATTGTATTTATTTAAAATGGTTGTGGAAATTTTGATGATTGAGGGGCAGAATGTCCCACAGACTGTTGTTCCTATTGTAGGAGATGGAGCCTGCTTATTTCGGGCCTTATCTTTTTTTATTAATAAAACCCAGGAAATGCATAATGATGTGCGTGGGCAGATCGTTAGGTATGTTGTAGATAACTGGATAGAATTTTCTATTATGTCATGTGACGAAAATGGAGATAACTATGCCACATCGTCCGATTATAACAACGATATGATAAAAACATCAACGTTCGGTAGTATATGTGAGTTGGAAGCTGCTGGGCGAATCTTTCCGTTTGTTTTCGAAGTCTATCGAAATGGTACGTTTTATGTGAAAACAGGAACTGAGGGTCGACCTGTTAAGCAGCTTAGGTTTACAGCAAGTCTTTCAAGTGGGTATTTTGATGCATATGCTTCACAAGAAAATTCGGTTTCACAAGTTTTGGACACAGGTATTCCAAAAGTTATTACTGCTAAAAAAATAACAACGCGAAGAGTAGAAATGCCAGTAACTCCGTCGCCTGAGAGTCAGTCCCTGACTTCATCTTCGTCATACCAAAGCTTAGAACAGATTGCTCCAAGTCTAACACAAAAGTCAAACAAAAAACGAAGGGCTCGATACACAAATAAAACCCGAAAAATTCAGAAAAAAAAATCTAAAAATAACCCTACTGTGCATCAGAAAGCGGTAGCAAAATATCAGGAATCACATCCTGAAGTACACCGACAAGCTGTGGCCAAGTATCAACTCATACATCCAGAGGTCAACAGAAGAAGAAGAAACCTGAAGACTGCATATGCCACCAATTACGATGACAGCAAACCATCTCTCACAGTAGGATCAATGTCTGACCGATGTCATGACTGCTTGGCAAAAATGTTTCCTGGCGAGAGAGTCACAGGCGGATATTTTTCCATGTGCTGTGGCAACGGAAAAGTCGAAATGCCGGATTCGCGGATTGTCAGATCTGTGCCCAAGGAATTAGAAGAACTCTTTGTCAGCCAGTCTTCAGAGGCCAAAAACTTCCGCGAGTATATTCGCAACTACAACAGCGCATTGGCTTTTGCATCCATTGATGCCAAGGTGGACCACAGTTTTGCCGGAAGAAGAGGACCAATACCGTACAAAGTCTCGGGAGACGTACGGTTCATGACTTCTCACTTGATGTCAACCGACAGACCTGCATATGCCTGTCTCTATTACGTCGACTCTCAACAAGCACTCGAGGAGAGAATGGGAAGATCTGAGAATGACAAATGCTTGGGGACTGTCATGAGCAAGTTGGACACTGTGTTGTGGCGATCCAATGTGTACGCACAGGCTTACAAGATGATTAAGGATGTTGTTGCCCAAGTTGGAGAGCCTGAAATAGTCAAGCTCATGTTTTTCAAAGACCCGGAGAAGGACAAGAGGAGATACAACGGACCGAGTGCAAACGAGGTTGCAATCGTCTTTACGGGAGAAAGCGGAAACCCTCCTCAGAATATTGACTTTACTGTTTTCCATGGACTCCTCAAATACTCCAACATGAGCTCCCACATTGATCCGATGGCCTTTCCTCTGCTCTTTCCCCGAGGTGAACTTGGATGGGATCCAAACATGACTCACACGGGACGAAGACAAACTGCATCTCACAACAAGCTAACAATGCAGCAGTTCTACAAATACAGGCTAATGGAGAGAGACAACCATGGATTCACTCCTCTTCATCATGGCTGCAAGCTCTTTCAGCAGTATTTGGTTCTCTCCTATGTGAGATATGAGTCGAACAACCTCTTCTATATTCGTCAGAATCAAAGCAAACTTAGAATTGAGAAGTATCAAGGACTTATGGATGCCCTTGCTCAAGATGCAGCTGATCACCAGAGACCGATTGGAAGAGTCTGCATATTGCCTTTGACATTCCACGGCGGTCCAAGGTATATGCAACAAAATTACCAGGATGCCATGGCAATCGTGAACCGGTACGGAAATCCTGATCTTTTCATCACGTTCACCTGTAATCCAAACTGGCCTCAGATAACAAACGAACTGAAGCCTGGACAAACTCCTCAAGACCGACCAGACTTGGTGGCGAAAGTGTTTCACCTCAAACTCGAAGTTCTTTTAGGCATGCTCAAAGATGGTCATTTTGGGAGATGTCTTGCCCTCATTTACGTTGTCGAGTGGCAAAAACGGGGTCTTCCACATGCCCATATCTTGATGATGCTGAAAAGTGATGACAAAATCAGAGGAAGAGAAATGATTGATGAAGTAGTCTGTGCTGAGATACCTGACGAGACTGCCGAACCAAATCTTTACAGCATCGTGACCCAGCACATGATTCATGGACTGTGTGGAGAACTTAACTGTGACTGTGTTTGTATGGAACATGGCAAATGCAGGCAGGAGTTCCCAAAGAAATTCAACCCTGAGACTCAAGAGAATGTCGACAGCTACCCTCTTTACGGACGAAGAGATGGTAATTCTTTCATGAAGAATGGAGTCAGGATTGACAATCGATGGGTAGTTCCGTACAACAAGTTTCTCCTCAAAGAGTTCAATGCTCACATCAATGTGGAGATTTGTGCCACTGTGAAGGCGACGAAGTATCTTTACAAGTATGTATACAAAGGTCATGATTGCGCAAAGATGGAAATCACCTCCGAAAACAATGAGCATGATGAAATTACTCGATACATTGATGGTAGAATGGTGATGGCTCCGGAAGCGGCTTGGCGACTTCTTGGATTTAAATTGCACTCTCAAAGCCACCACATTGAGAGATTGGCAGTTCATTTACCTCATCAACAGAATGTTACGTTTCTGGAAGGTCAAGAACGTCAGGTATTAGAGAACGCTTCCTCAAAAGATACAACTCTGACTGCATACTGCAAGCTGTGTCAGTCAGACCCTGATGCAAGAGAGCTCCTCTACACAGAAGTCGGAGAATCATATCGATTCGTTACTGGAAAATGGCAAAAACGAGTGCGTCGTTTGGATACAATTTCTCGGATGTACAGCGTCAGCCCTTTGGATCGTGAGCGATATTTCCTGCGACTTCTCCTTCTAAACGTTCGAGGGCCAACATCGTTTGAGAACCTGAGAACTGTGAATGGCATTACATCTGGAACATTCGAGGAGACAGCAAGAGCCAGGGGATTGCTTGAAAACGATGAGGAATGGTCGAGATGTCTTGAGGAAGCTTCTAGATATCAGTCAGCAAAATCTCTGATGGATCTTTTTGCCATCATTCTGGTGTTCTGCAATCCTCAAAATCCTACACCTGTTGAATTATTTGATCGGCATCTGGAAAGTTTAAGCGAGGATTTGAGAAGGGATCACTCGGCTGATGTTTCCAAGGATAGATGCCTTGCAGAAATCAATGATATCCTGAGACTTCACGGAACGAAGCATTCTGATTTTGGACTTCCTGATCCAGTCTTCCGCGTCGATCAAGATGAAAGTTACGACCAGGAGGAAGAGAAGAGACTTGGCGAAGAATGCTATGCCAAATGCAATCGAGAGCAAAGACACGTTGTTGACAGCATTCTGCAAGCCTGTGAAGGAAGAGGAGACAACAAACTCTTTTCTATTGACGGTCCTGGTGGAACTGGCAAAACTTATGTCTACAACACTTTGATGCATATTTTAAGAGGAGACGGAAAGATTGTAATTCCAGTAGCAAAGAGCAGAGTCAACAGAAATCGCAGCGACATTGCTGAGAGGTGGAAGGACGGCTCACTCAAGGTTTAAGTTACCGGTACCACTTAACGACAACATCACTCCTCCTGACCCAAGGCCAAAAATCATATCGCGAGTTGGAGGCTGCCAGCTTGATTATCTGGGACGAAGTAGCGATGGCACAAGGACGCGCTCTTGAAGTTCTCGATCTGCTTCTTCGGGATATGATGAAAAGTAAAATTCCATTTGGAGGTAAAATCATTTTGTTGGGCGGAGACTGCACGCAATGTTTACCTGTTGTTCCAAGAGGAGGTCGAGCAGCAATCGTCGGAGAATCTCTCAAGCGATGCAACCTCTTCTACTCATTCAAAGAATTCAAGCTCACCCAAAATATGAGAGCGGATCGCAACGAAAAAGTATTTGCTGAATGGCTTCTGAAACTTGGAGAAGCCCGTCTGCCACATGCAGAAGTTTTTGGTGACGATAGCTTCCAGATTCCTGAGCCTTGCGTCGATAAAAAAGATCTGGTAGAGCTAATTTTTGGAAACGATCTTGACCGCTCATCCTGTGAGTCATTCAAAAATGTTGCGATCCTGACACCGAGAAATGAAGATTCACTTGAGATGAACGATAAGATTGTCGACAAAATCCGCGGAGAAGCCAAAATTTACAGCAGCATCGACAATATCGAGTGTGATGATCCAGAGGAACAAAATAATTATCCAATGGAGTTCGTTAACTTGAAGACTCCTTCAGGAATGCCTCCGCACATACTGAGACTGAAGATAGGATCGATCGTCATGCTGCAGCGTAACTTAAACACAATGAAAGGATTGTGCAATGGAACACGCCTGATTATCCGAAATATGGGTGAACATATTCTTGATGCCGAAATCCTTACTGGTGATCATGCCGGCGAACGTGTGTTCATTCCTCGGATTAATCTATCTCCAAGCCAAGCTGAGCTTCCATTCCGGCTGAGAAGGCGACAATTTCCTATTAGGCTGTCATTCGTCATGACAATCAACAAGTCCCAAGGTCAGACCTTTGACAAAATCGGACTTTATCTTCCAGCTCCAGCTTTTGGACATGGTCAAATTTATGTCGCCTTTTCTCGAGTCAGGCGCTTTGAAGATGTGAAAGTTTTTGTGGCAGATTCCGTGAATCAAGGACGGATTGGCTCCCAAGTCTAGACTCAAAATGTTGTATATCGTGAAATCCTATAGGTGATTCTAAGATGTAGAATTCCATATCCCTACTAAAATGTAAATATTCAAATGGACTAACTGATATTAATATACTTATGTATACACTATTTGTATTATTCTATACGAATAAACAATTCATCTAATTGTGTTACTGCATGTTTGTAAATATCTACCAAATTATCAAATTTTGATTTTACGTATCGAGGAAACATGAGAAGAAGTGGAGATGATGAAGAACGGACTAATTGATGTGTTCAATTTACCCCTTACCGACCAAAGCAAATTAATGAGATATAAAGATTGTAGGAGGACCTTGAAGGAAATTATAGAGGGAATTCACAACCAACCACCAGAGGAAAACTTCAGCAAATCAATAAGAAAATTGAAATTACACAAATTTGACAGGCCTCACAACAAGATAGGGTGTCACAAATCAAGAAGGTATCTAACACACTTGAGTATACCAGAAATAGAAATGCTGAATAAAGAACCACATAATAAAATGATGGAAGCAGTCATGGATACCACTGAACATATGATATTAGAAGAATCATGGTACAAAACAGAATAAACCTATATCACTAGGAAGAAAATAGTTATATACACCAAGGTTATCCGAACAACAAATGCAGAGGAAATGATGGACTATGGGTAAACAAAGTGAAGATAAACGCCGAGAAAAAGGGGACTGATTTCATGATAACCTACCTAAGTAATTTAAAATAAAAAGAAAATAATAATACAAGCAGATGAGTTTACTGATAAATAATAATGAAAAAATATATATAAAAAATGGATTTCAAAATTCAAAAGGTTATGTAAGGACAGCTTACACAGATATTTCGAGGATATTTTAGACAAATCAAAAAAAAATGGAGAAATAAAATTACCAAGAATCCACATAAAGTAAGAAACAATAACTTACTATAATCTTTGAATAAAAATTAATAATAATGGAGTGAAGTTACAAAACATTCCTAACAAAATAAGATTAAGTTACAATAATCTTTAGCCAAAATGTAAGGCACATAAAAGCAAAACATACTATAAAGGAATGAGCTAAAAATATTCCTAACTAGTAAGAAACACTAACTTACTATGATATTTATAAAGTTATGAAAAAAAAACAATATCAATCAAAATGACCAACTTCCAATACTATTTAGAAAGAAATGGGAAGTAAGATTAAGAAAACCAATGATCAAAAAACGAAACAAATAAAATAAACATTCTAAGAGTTGTAATATGAATTGAGATGAAACAAAAAGTAATTAAAAATGAATAAAAATGTGAATTGTATCAATAAAAAGCAATGCTTCAAGTATTATCAAGTAGTATCTATAAAGAAAGATGAAAAAATATATGACTCGAACTGAGCAATAATGAAATACAAAGGTAAAAGATTCCCAACAAATGTTATGATTATTATTATTATGTTGAGTCACGAGATGACTGTATTTAAGATTCATTAATTGAGATTGACTGTTGAATAAGTCCAGCAATCATTTTACTGAGCAGGGATGATGTTCCCCTGATATCAGAATAAGAGTAGTTTTGAACGACGGAGTTAGGTAAGCCAATAGAGCCCATCCGAATCGATTGCAACTACAAAGTAAAGTTAGTTAGGGAAAGTAAGATTTATAGGGAATAATTTATAATAAAAAATCAGTAAGCCAGTTCGTAATAAGAAGAAATGACGAAGAAAAGAATCAGAAGATAGGAAACAAAAGATACATTGATTGATAATTTCATCAAACTTAGAATTACGTTTTATAAAATGATCAATTTTGGTGGGAGAGCATTATATAACATCACCAAATTCAGAGAAATTTTGATAACAATAAGTATGTATAAAAAATGCTAAATGATATGTTTGAATAAATAAATTATGTGAATAGTAAAAAATAAATAAAAGGTAATTATCATGGGAGGAGGAGGTGTAATAAAATGAAAGTGATTAATAAAGAAACTAAAATAATAGACTGACAGACAAACGACATTGACCCAACCCCAGAGATTGGCCAGTTAAGAAACCAGTTAAGAAATCAAAATAAAGAAAACAAGACGAACGAAGGAGAAGAAGAATGAAAACCAAGAGAGAACAAACCCATGAGGAAGAAAACAAGATGAAACGCATCAAGAAAACTAGACAAGTAATGAAAAATAGAGAAGGGAGAAATAGTGTAACCCAAAGTAATAAAGACAATGAAATTCGGTTAAGAACCAAAACTATTAATGAATGTTAGTATTGATAAAATGACCATTATGAACCGTCAGTAATATGAAACAATGTATAAAAATACACTAACCAAAAGAGTTAGGGATATCTGTAATTTGTTAACTAAGAAAGACACAATATTAATAATGTTATATAGATAGTGTGTAGAGAAAGAGAATAAAATGATGAGAAATAAATGGAAGTTGAATTAGTGAAAGTGATTTATACTAGTGATATGATACTAAAGAACCACTAAATAAATTATAATGAACACTAACAATTTCAGAAAGTGCTAGTGACCAATAAATACAAATATTGTCTATAATATAAATAGTAAGAGGAGGGTAGGCTAAGGTAAAGACTTAGTAAAATTACTCATGTTTTAGTTTTAAGAGTGAACAATATGTTTTAGTTTTAAGAGTGAACAATAACATTTAACAAGTTACAATGAATAGTATTTAGGATAGAACATTTAATCAGTGAATAATGAACACTAAGTAGTGATATTCACTGTAATGACTAGTAAATAATATTGTTAGAACTTAAAAATGTATTGTAAAAGTCTAAAGGTGTGTTTCACAAAGAAAAGTAATTAGATGGTGTTAACATGGCAGGGAGAGAAAAAAGCATTAGAAAATAAGTTTGTGTTAACATTAATTTAATACCCATGTTATAAGGGGAGTTTAATGAAAAAAGTTCAATAGAGGTGAGATTGTTTAGCACCAGAACAACAAATAAGAAATAATGAATTATATAAACTGTTAGTTATGAAATGGATATGGCTGTAAGAGTTATACAGACCATAGGCCTAGATGTTTTATTTTATATTGGAAATGAATAGCAAATAATTAGTAAGTAAGGTTGAATAACACAGTTGTTACTAATTAAAACACACCCAGATACATTAAACATAATTATAAATACAAAATAACAATTTGGAACTAAATTAAATATGTTGTGTATGAAGCCACAAAAACCCAGTAATGGCTACTTAAATGTGAAACAGGCCTAACGGTCAAACATAAACAATTACTGATTGTACAAAAATCACCATGTAATGGACAAATCCCAGGTGACTAATTCATCAAGGATGAATGGTAGTTATTATTAAAAATCAAATATTAAATTAAGGAATTATATAAATAAAGAAATGTAATTAGTAAGTATGGAATTAATTTTAAACTTAGAAAAATTGATAAAACCCTATATTGTGGGGTACCAAAATAATCTTTGTGAGAAAATATAAATGACAGTGCATTTAGATAATAACTCAGAAGGAAGATAAGAGGAGGAAGAAAGTCCGAAGATATGGGAAGATTTGACAGAAATTCGAAAATTGATAACAATGTGTTTATGTTGAGCTCAACCAATGAGAATAAATACGTTACCATAGAAACAGCCGTTTAACGAGCTAATTACCGTTAAATACAATACTTGAAAAGTGACGCTATCGCAAGCCAGACGCGAATTGTCTGTACAACACCTTTTAATGTTTAAAACATATTGGAAGTAAAACAAAGTGTAGAAATTGAGAGTACAGAAGACTGATGTATGCAGAATACCATTTCCAGAGGGAGAAAATGTTTAAATCAATATGAAATATCAAAATATGTACAAACCAACTTAGAAAAAGATGCCGAAGATTGAATAATGAACGCTGAACGACATTGATGATCCATAATCCTTCCTTCTTGACATCCCGAATAATACCGTACTGCAAGGCTGTTAAGTATCAGTTAAATTATTTCAACTTCCAAAAAATAAACGCACTTTGACCATTTCTCAATGTATGTTGAATACCACTAAATCATTTTTATTCTCTTACAAGGATTGATCCATAAATTTATATCACTGAAAAACTTGTTAACTATAGAACTAACCTCATATTTATGTACGAATTATAAACATCTTGTATGACACTTAAACAAAACAATTACCACTACACATTATTCTACATAAGGAAAAAACATTGTAAGGTTGTGTATTTTTAATGTTGTAACTGCATCTGAACCTTTTAACGTGATCCAAACAACCCACAAACATCGACCAAAATATTTGTTGATCGGCGAAATATAACGCCATTACTGTTTATTTGTATTCAAAAGTCGATCGTTTAACCTTGGGTAAGAGTCTTATAAAGAATTATCCGGTGCAGAATTATATACGACCAAACTAATTACAACTTGTGTCTATAAAATATTAACTTCCTATTAATAATAAATTTATACTGTGTGTGTTAAATCGTGTTTTATTTCTATTAGCAAAGTGTATGTTTAAAAATATAATGTCTAGCGAAGGTTTCCAATGCGACGGCTAGCGCTCAAGTAGCGAATCCAGCAACCGCTATCTCGATTGACACAAAATTGAGAAAAGGCGGGACAGATTGAATTCGTCGCCTCGTTCAAATAGAACATTGATAAGCGAACCATTTTAATTGTTTTCTATAAACAATTTGGCGCCACCCGGAGATTATCCACTACGTTTAAACCTCAAATCGGGAACCACGATACCTGGTCCCCAGTACGTTCGCTACGGGCCCAAATATCGTGAAGTACATCGCCGTGCGAGGACGCAGTGGTAAGAAACACAGACACACTTTCACACTCAGACACACTGTTGTATTTTACAGAGGTATACGAGAGGACACGAGACACGAGTTATATAATAAATTGGCGCTCACAACAGTGGAGCATTTTTAACGATAGATCCAGCAAGTAGGTTTGGTTATAATATTTACATTTATAATATAAAATAGAATGTTTTTCTTACCTCCACATCCAAATCTGTGACAAGTTCATCCATTTTTTCTCCAATTTCATCAATTATATGGTTCCTGCTAGTCTTAACATCAGACAGAAATGCAAACAAATTATCCAGATCTACAGACTCCCCAGAGGGTTCTGAAAGTTTTGAATTCAGCTGTTCTGCTATTTGAGATAATGCAGCGATTTCTTGTTGTGCAGCTCTGAAATAGAACAAAATTCATTAATAAAAATCAACTCACTTCAAAAACCATTTTTTCATGTACCGCATTAATGTAAGGTAATAGTACTCCTCATGATTTATAAAATAAAATATTAGCCTTTTCATTTCTAATAGTTAATCTATTTAGATTGAGATTATAAGAAAGAACAAACTACTGGACTAGATATGTATTCAGGAAACAGCTACTATCAAACTTTGCACATACAATTTAACATAGGTAAGACTGCTGAAATAAAAATAAGGAACTATGATGTCCTCTCTTTAAGTTTTTGGAGTAAAACAAGGCACATCTTTTTAAATTATTTTTATTTTTATCAGAATCTTTCTTAGCATCAAGCACTTGTACAAACAATACTCTACACAATCATGAGACTCCTTCATCAAGGCCTCAATGTTCATTAACATTCATTTCTTCATTAGTTGGAGACTACTGACCAGAAAGTATTTTATTTTATTAAGAGAAATTGTAACATAAATTCTCACTGAGCAAACTAAGAAGATTAAAGTATGGACACAACATGTCATACTTTACATTCTTGTATAATATTATTACACTTTTCCACCATTTCTTTGTTTTGATTTTGTGAATTGTAAAGCTACAGCCTGTTATTGTTTCTTCTTCACCCAGGTGTTTATTTAAACTGCCACCATGGTAGTTCATTGACATTAGCTGTCTTGACCCTCTAAGTAACAACGGTAAACTCACTAACGTGTGCTGGGAGAAAACTGACTGATCAGTCATGTGGCACACATTTGTCATTGGCAAAACAGTTTTTGCTGACACCTGTATCAGCTGATGTGTAGCTTTCTCATAAACTTTCATGGTTTTCATTAATAATAACAACACTGTCTTTTGGTTCAACACATGTCTTCTTATTACTTTTAACACCAAACGTTTCGTCCATACTATGATGAGGCATCCTCAGTGGCTTGACTGACATTCTCTGCTCGAAAAAAGCCTGTTTTTTATTGTTGTACTATTGTTCTGTTAACTGTTTTATATAAATACAGTAAAATAATTAGGTTCTATTTTTATCTACATAGTTTAAATGAGTCATAGTCATAAATATTATAAGGTGTACTTGCTACATACAGTTACAACAGACTTTCAATATAATGGACACCTCAAAGCCCATATTAGTCCGTTATAATGGGGGATTACTGTATTTAGAAAACTAAAATTTAGTGTAACTTTAATATAACTTTTTTGGCATTAATCTTTGTTTATGGTGGTATAATCCTGTATAATTCTAGTATCCTTACCCACTGTCCATTTCAACTAATCCATCATCTTGTATGCTTGAAAAACAAGATGCATTATACATTATATTAACTCATATAAAATTCTAAGTACACAGTTATGTAATATGTTAAATTCATTTCTTTTACTTTTTAATTCACTCATAGCATTTAATCATTTTGATAATTAAATTATTAGAACTTCCTTATAAAATCTCACAGGCAAAATGTCTAGTAGTATTAAATAACAAAGCTGTCTTCATTACAGATACCGTAGTATTTAAATACTGTGCAAATTAACCATAATGACAGCTTTTAGTGTTCTTTTAAAAAGTATACATTTTAATGAACATATACAATGTTGATATATTAATACAGAAACTGTATACTAAAAATATACATAGGTATAAAGACTATGTGAGGGGTATAAAAGCTAAACTCACATCATCCAAATTTTTTTAATCTGAGTTACAGCACTATCTTGTTCCTTATGTAGAAATAATAGAATCTACATTTTGATTCAAAACTCACATTATCCTCTACAGTACTGGGTTCAAAACACACAGTATCCATATCCTCCAATGGCAACGCTAGAAATGAGTAAAGCAATATGGCTGACACCAATGTAACTAGAATAATAAGGTAGGCCACTCCGGCCAATTACGCTCCCATTGGTTGCTTCCCTCTGACGTCGCCGGGTAGAAAAAATACGCGCGAGTCTTGATTTACCATGCAATATTACCTGAGACAATGTCCTACTTAGCATCTCTCTGCTGTTTACACGAAATATTAACAATAATTGTAACGAGCTATTCATATAGAAAAAGGATTAAACAACAAGATTAAATGGTTTGTGGCAAAAAATAATGGTAAAATCTATTTCTACATTTAATAGAAAAGTAAGCAAGTCTGTCCACATATAACATTGACAAAATGGCACAAAATGTAAAATTAAGTCGGAAAGGAGGCGATATTTTATATATATATATATATATATAATATGCCTGCGTGGGTGCGCGAACGTGTGCGCGCATGAGTGCGTGTATAAACATTTCTATGTAGTATAATATATTTTAAACAAGCTTCCAATTATTATAATTATCAACAATATCATAATCATTTTCTTTATCTACATTTTCACTGTTATAACGTTAAAAACTGAAGCTAGTACGTTTAGTTGTAAACATAAATGCTTTTGTCAACGAAATGAAAATGGTTATTTAGTTGATACATCCAACTAAATAAGAGTAACTATAGGTGACTTAAATTTTTGAAGACGAAGCTACCCAGAGCCGACTCTTTGTTGCTGCATACTTTTCAAGTGACTTGAGTTTGAACTGTTTGTTCAGATGGCGGATTCTGATGATGTTCTTGTCCTGACGTACAGACAAATGACTTTCTCGTCCACTTCTGGAAATTTAGATTTGAGTAAGGTGGCCAAATAAGAGACAACTTTCACTTGTTTTGATACTGTACATCCGTGGAAACAACTAAAAACTATCTCAAACTGAATCAGTTTTTGTAACCACTCGTCTGACGGATGGGTAAGCCCCCCCTTTGATATAATCGATATCCAGTCATGACTATGTTCCCCAGAAAGACACATTGTTTCGCCTCTCACACCTAGACTTTCATCAATGAAGTGGCACTTGAATGCAATGTACCCGGCCAGATATTTTAAGGCATCTTGAGGAACATCGTTGTCACTTGCAGACTGGGCCAAGTCCTCTGTTTTTAACAATTCTGCTTCGTCAGTGTCATTATTCGGAGAACTTGGTATTAATGTATGTTTAACTATGTCTATGCATAGTTCATTGGTAACAAACTGGATGAAATCCTCGTCAGAGTCATTTGATTCCATAACTTCGGTGGAATGAATGCTACCATCCTCAGCCACAGACGCACTTCCAGATAACGGTATATCGTCCGTGCTACCCGTTAAAAGCAAGAGCCGAATTCTGTTGCGCACTTTAAAGGGAGTGGGATTATTATAAAAGACACCTAATCCCCGAATTCATGAAAAAAAGTTTTCAAGGCAATCTTGATTGAATCTAGCGGTCAAAATGTAGCCTACATCACCCCATGAATCATTGTCATTTGTTCATAAAGGCCGAACAATGAATTTAAAGATATAACGAAACCTTTCTGAAAAGGTAGTAAACTTTTTTTACTTACTCTTCGCATGTTAGTTATTACTTCCAAAAACCTTTTTAAAGTATTTTCTTGGCTTCTTAAATTCATGCCGTACCCACTTCTGAGGGGCGTTTTCTGGTCTTTTGGAAGTCTCGAGTTTAAAACATCAAATGCATCGTATACCAGTTCGATGAAGCTGCTTTCGCGCTCTTTATTTGCAACATACTTCAGCGCCTTTGCTGTACGATTAGAAAACAACTGTGCAGCAAATCTTACATTTTGACGAGATCGACCATTACGTTAAGGTGTATCTGACTAATATTGGGTAAAATCGTCAATTCTCCTTTCTGTTGCTGTAAAAGATTTTCGATTGTATCCTTTTTAAGCTCAGTGCTGTCGCAAAGTAACAACCCATGGTCTAGAAAATGATTTCTAAGCAGCTTCAAAAGATGAGGTACGTCACAGAAAACCCACACCTTATCGTTTGTAGTGGGGTTAATGAAGAAATTTTTTTCTGTGTTTACACGTAATTCCTTCCAGACTTTTGAATTCTTTCCCCCCATATCACACGTCACAGCCGCTACATGAATATTACTGCTCTCAACGGCACTGATAATGCTTTTAAGCAATACATCTGTCATGGTCACATCAAAATCATAATAAATGGGTTGCTTCCACTTGGCAAACAGACCTCTAATCATGACCACCTGAACATTACTGTGGGGCCCCAGAATTACGTCATCTGATGAATCGTAGCACACACGTCAATCAATATTCATTTCATCGAAAGAAAGGACACAAATTCTCTCAAGTTCTGTAAAATTTGTAGCCTTAGCTTTCATTAAAGACAAAACTTCCTGAAGGATGCCTCGCCTGCATTTAAACTGTCGTGTCCACTTTTGGAGAGTAGAACGAGCAGGTAAGGGGAAATTGCGTTTTCTTAAGTAATTGTAGGTCTTCTTTGAAAGTGCTCTTAGCATGAGTGCATTCGCGATATCTTCTGATGACCACTTAACCCTCTTGTCTTGTAAAAGACATTGAATCTAGCCTGGAGTGAAGCATTTAGAAAGGATATCTTTTATGTCTTGATTTAATGTTCTCCGTGTTGTTTTGCACGGGAATGCCTTCTTGAAAGACGTTACATATCTTGCTCTTTTGAGTGTTGTTAGAGCAGCTTGTGTTTGTTTTAGTGCGAGTAGATTTAGGGCATTTTTCTTTTTTAGTTGTAAAATTTCTTCTCGAAGTTTTGCTATTTCTATATCTTTTTGTATGTCCTGATTTGCCTCAGTGCTAGTTTCCTGGTCAATACCTCTCTTCTTTGGGGACAAAGTACTTATTGTTGCTAGCGCTCGTTTCCTCACACATCTGACTTCTATGCGGGCCTCTCGATCACTGGAGACCTACAGAGGGTAAACAATCCCTTAATTTTGTATGAATCAGGAGTGAAACATAAAAAAAATTAGGCAAGGATGACATTAAGGAGGTTAATGAACTAATAAATTAACTAAGATGCATAACCCACTAATATTTTAAAACAAATTAAACCAATCATTATTAGTTTGCGTACAATTAACACTACAAAACCCCAACCCAGACTACTACTGTACTGTTGTCAATTAAATTTATAACCATAATGGCTAAATGACAAATAGTTTAGTTTTAGTTTTTAAGTTTATGTACACTTAAAACACACACACACACACACACACACACACACACACACACACACACACACACACACACACACACACACACACACACACACACACACACACACACACAAGCGAGTTAAAACTGAAAACTCACTTCGCTCGTTCAATTAAAGACTATACATATTCAGTCCACACCATCCAGTAATGCGAGGTCTGTTGTGTAAATTCTGCTTGGGTAAGGATATTCAGATATAGGCCTATTTTATAAGTCAATAAATTATTTACCTTAAATTATCCGCCGTGTGATTTCTTGTGCTTCGTCTATGACGCGTTTCAGAGCTTATGCTCCATCATCAGATATTAAAAAGTTAAAACTATCACTCTTGCGAGATCGTTAAGAAGTTAAAATGTCAAAATTTGCATATGAACCGTACGCGGATTTGGGTGCGCACCCGTTCAAGTTCATTCTGCTACTGAGCGGTTGCTACCTTATCGTAGCCCCGCAAGCAGACTCAAGGCGGTATCGTACAATCGGTTGGATACAAAGTTCAGGTGGTCATTTAACACGATATCGCGACTCCTTGGGTTTGCATATGCACTGTAAATTTCAAATTCCTCCAAGGCATTCATGAAACGGCCCTTCTTACACACATGTAACGGTATTAAATTGGAACTAAAATCTGTGTAATTATGATTGTGTGAAGTCAGGTGTCGGGCGTAATCTGATTTGATGTTGTCAATGTTTCTTATTTTCTTAGGTAGATGTTCTCGAAATCGTTTAAGGAAACCTCTCCCAGTCTGTCCAATGTAGAAGCAATCGCAATCATTGCATGTTAACTTATATATGCCAGTTTTTACTTCCATATTCCTTAAGGAAATGGAAGTATGGTGATGGCAAAAAAAATCGTGTTCGAGATTATTGCAGATTCTGATTGTACTATACTCAAAACATGAAAAAAAGTCGTTTTCCGAAAAGTGTCTGTCTGTCTATCTGTCTGTCTGTGTGTGTGTAGATTTTTTTCTATGGCAAACGATAACTGCCGCAAATTCAAACAGAATCAAATAATTTTTTGCATACAGCCCTGATTTGTAGAGTACTCACGACCTATTGTTTTTGGTGAAGATCGGTTGAGGGAAAGGGGTAGTTTACCTGCAACAGTTTTTTTTTATAAAGGGAATTTTTTTTTT
Organism: Magicicada septendecula; assembly: GCA_034769895.1. Lineage (NCBI taxonomy): Eukaryota > Metazoa > Arthropoda > Insecta > Hemiptera > Cicadidae > Magicicada > Magicicada septendecula. Next base: position 1,002,211,983 of record CM068367.1, read on the forward strand.
TTGGCAAACGATAACAGCCGCAAATTCAAACAGAATTAAATAATGTTTTGTATACAGCCCTGAATTGTAGAGTTCTCAAGACCTATTGTTTTTGGTGAAGATCGGTTAAGGGAAAGGGTAGTTTACCTGTAACGTTTTATGTTTTAACAAGGGTATTTCCTATGGCAAACGATAACAGCCGCAAATTCAAACAGAATCAAAAGATTATTTCCATACAGCCCTAAATTGTAGAGTTCTCAAGACCTATTGTTTTTGGTGAAGATCGGTTAAGGGAAAGGGGTAGTTTACCTGCAACGTTTTTTTAACAAGGGTATTTTCTATGGCAAACGATAACAGCCGCAAATTCAAACAGAATCAAATAATTTTTTGCATACAGCCCTGATTTGTAGAGTACTCAAGACTTATTGTTTTTGGTGAAGATCGGTTAAGGGGAAGGGGTAGTTTACCAGCAACGTTTTTTTATCAAGCGTATTTTCTATGGCAAACGATAACAGCCGCAAATTCAAACAGAATCAAATAATTTTTTGCATACGTCCCTGAATTGTAGAGATTTCTCAAGGACTTTCGATTTTGGTGAAGATCGGTTAAGGGGAAGGGGTAGTTTACCTGCAACCTTTTACGTTTTAACAACAGTAAAGTACTTGAAAATTCATTTAAACTTTTTGAAACAATGGTAATTGTTAAAAATAAAATAATTTTGTTGCCAGGCAATAAAATTATAATTTTTTCATTTTAATGTAAATTATGTATGAGTTAATATCTTTATATATATAATTCTTCTGTACGTGTGTATGTCACTGAACTCCTCCATGTATAAAATAATATATCATTCGTGGCAGGTAAGCATATCTCAGTTATGTAATGTTTATGTTTCCATTTTATTACTATGCCTACAGCAATAAAAAGGCAGGTAAGACACACACACACACACACAATTCACGTTATTTCTGGCCTCACTCATGTTTATTTTCTTACATTTGCACGCTTTTTAAATGGAAAGTGCCGAAACCCACACCAACATAACGCGTGCAAGCCGAAAAAATGGACATCAATTTCCTACCTGTGGATCGCTGGGCAATGTAACTGCACGTGTTTACAGAGGAACGATTCATAGACAGACTTTTCGTCTTTAGGGAATGAACCCACTGCAAGATGCTGAGGGTCCATGAGTGACTTCGGAGCGCTCCTTCTTTTCTGCGTGTTTGTTCTGTGAAACATACACTGTAGATTCGCAGCTTTACTCTAAGCAACGCTCAATAGGAAATGTTGAAAATTTTTGTCCACAGTGTACCCTCATTCACACTAAACCTGCTCTGATGTTTTAATTACGGACATCATAATATTAAAACTTTGGAAACTTGAGCACTACTTAATGGAGATCAATCATTAACTTATACAAGCCATTAATTTTATGCATATATTTTATATATATGTGTGTACAACGTTATCGGCAACAAAGAAGTAGTTTTTGTTAAAATTCCTTCCCGGGATATTTGGCCATAGTCCAATGTTTTCTACAAAACCAGACGTTTCGGCAATGCCATCGACTTCCATCATCAGTGAAAATCGAGTGCGATAACGTGAGGTGGTATACGTTAGTGACCACAGTACTGTGGTTAAGGCTGAAGCAGTAAGTAGAAAGAAGTAGTTTCTATGGTAATATTTCATTTCGAAAATGATTTTAAATACAAATCTTAGAATATGGAAGTCATGTATGGTTCTCCATACCGATTTTTTCTTCTGGAGGCGTGTGTTTTTTCGGTTTGAGAATATCCAGTAACTTATTATTAGTCCTGAATGAAATAGTGAAACTATTATTATTCAATATAGAAGACAAAACCTTAGGCATAAAGCTAGTGAAATTAGTAGATATAAAAATGTTTTGCGTGTTGTTGTTTATTCGGGGTTTAAGCATTCTTTTTTCATGTTTTCTCAACAGTTTGTCAATGGTTAAACTATTGTAACCATTGGCAACCGTGATATATTTTATGACATTTAGCTCATCACGGAAGTCATTATCGTCCAAAGGAATTGTCAATAATCTATGAATGAAACTATTGTACGCTGCCATTTTATGTGAAAGAGGATGATGAGAGTCTGCATGTATTGTGGTGTCAGTGGTAGTCGGTTTCCTATAAATGTTGAACTTTAGTTTATTCACCTGTCGAGTGATGGTTAAATCTAGAAAGTTTATCTTGTTATCAACCTCTGTTTCAAGAGTAAACTGGATGTTTCTATTTATTTTATTTAAACAGTTTTTAAATAATTCGATTTGTCTTATAGTACAATCGTCTACATACCGTGCATAAAATATTATTTTATTTGCATATATATTATTGTTCAACAAGTGAGTATTCTCATAATAATTCAAATAAATATCGGCCAGTAGGCCGGAGAGGGGTGAGCCAAGTCGCCAAGAGTCTGCCATTGTTTGTAAACACACATTTTACCCTAGAGTAAAACTAAAACTAAAACTAAAAACAAACTTATCTATGAAGTCGTTGAAGCGGAGGCAGCCGTCAAATCTATTTCAGACCCACACTTACAAAATGAAGCACGTGTACTTATAAATAATAAATTTAATAGAACCATTAAATTAAACAATAATCTACCTCTCGTTTCACGTGGTCAGTCTAGGTACTCTAGTGAATATAAAACTTTAAAACGCATGAAAACAAAATTAATCGACAACAATGCCCTTATCGTTAAGGCAGATAAAGGAAATACACTAGTCATCATGGACACTGATTCATACAGTGATAAAGTTCATGATTTTATTTCTAACAACAACATTAAAATATTAAACTCTGACCCCACTGAATTGTATGTCAGGGAACTTAACAATTGTATTAACAAATGTACCAATTTATTCAATGAAAGCACATGACGTTACTTAAAGCCCATCAACGCTAAAGCCCCGATATTCACAGGACTACCTAAAATTCATAAACATAACATACCTATCAGACCGCTCGTGAACCTTACCACTGCTCCTGGCTTCAAAACTGCAAAAGCATTAGTTCGTTTGATAAAAGATAATTTACAATTACGTAATAATCATAGTATTAAGAACAACAATAATTTTATTAATGATATTAAATCTGTTGAACTACAACCTAACCACAAATTGGCGTCGTTCGACATAACTAATTTATACACGAACATCCCAGTCATAGATACATTACAGATTTTGAGAAACAATTTATCTGACAATAGTTGGATGAACACACAGACAATAAATGAGTTAATTAATTTACTCGAGGTTATTTTGAAACAAAACTATTTCACTTTTAATGGCTCGTTTTACATTCAAAATGATGGCCTAGCTATGGGCTCACCCCTCTCCGGCCTACTGGCCGATATTTATTTGAATTATTATGAGAATACTCACTTGCTGAACAATAATATATACGCAAATAAAATAATATTTTATGCACGGTATGTAGACGATGGTACTATAAGACAAATCGAATTATTTAAAAACTGTTTAAATAAAATAAATAGAAACATCCAGTTTACTCTTGAAACAGAGGTTGATAACAAGATAAACTTTCTAGATTTAACCATCACTCGACAGATGAATAAACTAAAGTTCAACATTTATAGGAAACCGACTACCACTGACACCACAATACATGCAGACTCTCATCATCCTCTTTCACATAAAATGGCAGCGTACAATAGTTTCATTCATAGATTATTGACAATTCCTTTGGACGATAATGACTTCCGTGATGAGCTAAATGTCATAAAATATATCGCGGTTGCCAATGGTTACAATAGTTTAACCATTGACAAACTGTTGAGAAAACATGAAAAAAGAATGCTTAAACCCCGAATAAACAACAACACGCAAAACATTTTTATATCTACTAATTACACTAGCTTTATGCATAAGGTTTTGTCTTCTATATTGAATAATAATAGTTTCACTATTTCATTCAGGACTAATAATAAGTTACTGGATATTCTCAAACCGAAAAAACACACGCCTCCAGAAGAAAAAACTGGCATATATAAGTTAACATGCAATGATTGCGAGTGCTTCTACATTGGACAGACTGGGAGAGGTTTCCTTAAACGATTTCGAGAACATCTACCTAAGAAAATAAGAAACATTGACAACATCAAATCAAATTACGCCCAACACCTGACTTCACACAATCATAATTACACAGATTTTAGTTCCAATTTAATACCATTACATGTGTGTAAGAAGGGCCGTTTCATGAATGCCTTGGAGGAATTTGAAATTTACAGTGCATATGCAAACCCAAGGAGTCGCGATATCGTGTTAAATGACCACCTGAACTTTGTATCCAACCGATTGTACGATACCGCCTTGAGTCTGCTTGCTGGGGCTACGATAAGGTAGCAACCGCTCAGTAGCAGAATGAACTTGAACGGGTGCGCACCCAAATCCGCGTACGGTTCATATGCAAATTTTGACATTTTAACTTCTTAACGATCTCGCAAGAGTGATAGTTTTAACTTTTTAATATCTGATGATGGAGCATAAGCTCTGAAACGCGTCATAGACGAAGCACAAGAAATCACACGGTGGATAATTTAAGGTAAATAATTTATTAATTCATACAAGTGATTTGGTTACCATATTAAACATGAATATTTATAAGTCAGTAGGCCTATAAACCCAGAACCAATTTAGGAACAGGGAGGAAACTTATAGCCTGAGTTATGTTGGCTAATAAAATTTGACTAAAATAGTATTATAATGTTTAAACTGAGGACATACACACCTGAGTTGTGATCTCTCTTGAATCTGAGTTGCCGCGCCAATTTGGAATGTACTGGGATTGAATAGCGTTTAACCGCAGAATTTTTCTTGTCGGTAAACCAAGAAGTTCATTTTTCATATCCCTTTCGTAATCTTCTGGGAGAAAGTGTTTAGAACACACTCGGGCAGTATTAACATTAAATTTATCAGTTCGTTTACAGCGAGAAAGCCACACACGTCTCAGCTCTTCGCTTTTTGGAAACCGGTGGTATATGGTACCAGGTTCCTTAAAGCAACAATTATGATACTGCGCAACAGCACAAGAGGCATTACTACTGCTACCACTTTTATTCATTTCAAACTATACGTATATTCCAATGTGTAACATAAGATAAAAAAACAACACACACTGACACAATACAAAACAAAAATACAATGACGCTACAAAAATTAAATTGTTTAGACTCAAACGATTGTAATGAACAAAAACGATACTCAAAAAGAACGCACTGTACAAAATTCTGTTAATTCTGACCACAATTAAATACCTAATCTCCCTTTGCAATTAAACTCAAACACTGTACTGTGTAGTTCTTCCACCAGGTGACGTCACGCGTCAACAACAGCTGATCGCTAGGTTAGCGCGGGAAGCCGGAATGGCCCCCCCTGGGCTGACACATTGGAGAATGTGACGTGTGATTCCCTCTAGTTGTACTGTTGATGGCTGTGAGATTGTATTTTATTCTACCTTATTGTTACTCTTTTATTACTGTGTCTAGAAAGTTAATCCTTTATAGTGCAACACTTTGTGACACCATGTAAAGAAGGTGACACAAAGATATGATGAGAAAGGTGAAAATAACTCCAACAAATTGGAGAAATAACAAAACCAAGGTTTTGAGGTTAGTGTACTTACTTCAGTAATGTTAATGTTCTATTTTTTTCTTTTGGTTTATACTTTACATTTAATTATCTGCAAGTTCATCAGTAGTTTTACAAATTTTGATCTACTCCTTTTGTTAATGGTTATTTCAGCTATTTAGATAATGGTTTTGTTATTACTAATTATTAACCTAACAAAAACAAACACTGCTAATTATGAAAAGGAACTAAGAAACACTATTATCAGCTACTTAGTTTGTAGCTGTGTTAATACTTTTTCTTGTTTCTTTGCAGGTAGTCTTCTAAAAGACCATGCATCTTCCCAAAATACCCTATAAAACACCATTCAACTGTTAAAAGACTATGGTAAAAGGACTGTGAAGATTATGACTGGAAGACAGAGAGCCCCAGGAACCCAGGGGCCATTTATAAACAAAATGGGGTGCCCAGGGGGGGGCACTTCGGATTACAACTAAATACATGAATTTGTATAAAGAAGATAAGGATGAAATGTGTTGTTGCAAGTGAGTCAGTATACAGGAGCCGCTTTTGCAGTTATCATACTACCATGAAAAATTCAAAATTAACTAGCAACATGCACACTAATTTAATACAAAAGTGAAACGCTCCCAAAGAAGTAGAGAAAGAAAATGTTGTTCTTTTTAATAAATGGTAGACAATTTATTATAAAAATTGTATGAAACAACTGGAGAGAAATAACATAATTACAAATTTTCAAGAGAAAATGGATGAAATGGTTGTCGTCAATAGTGATGAGGAACAAATGCCTGAGCAGCAAAGTTTTAATATCTAATGACATAAAAATAACTTCTTTTTTATAATTCTTGTCTTTTTTTTATAATATTCTTTATTTCTTATTTTAACAATTTTTTGTAACAGTATTAACAAACATAGATCAGTAATATTTTGTCATTAACAAAAATAATAAGTGAATGTTAATCAATAATTTTTTGTACGATATATCAACAGTAATTGGGTAATAAAACATTAATAGTACTTTGTTTCTTGTATTTTTTAATCAATTACTCAACTTCTGTGAAAGTTTAATGGTATACTCTTGTTTCCTTAGTTCTGTTCTCAGTCCAGTTCAATGCTTTTTGGCACAAAACTAACAGTCTCGTGAAACATAACTAACATAATAAAAAAAAATGTGACAAAACTCGCATTACCCAAATTTTAATTTGTTTTTGATAAGTGTATATTTACTATTTACTACTTTCACTGATTGCAATCCTTTCTAGTCAGGTGTAAAAATACTACTAAAAAAAAAATTCAAGCGTATATGTCTGCTGAAACTTGTCAAATTAGTTTTTTGGCTCTCATGAAAAATTACACAAAGTGGAGAATGAGTTTAGCTTCTATACCCCTCATGTTGAACTTTGTGGTAAATAATTGCTTGAATTCGACAGACTATGAAAACTAATATTGGTATTAACATCATCAAAATAATAAAAAATGTAGGTATTTAATATTATCAAGTGCAAAACATAAATGACATTGGTCACACTAGTACATAGTGTAAATCTGTCACACTCTAGAAACAAAGAATAGTATAAATTTATCTATACTTTCAGTGGCATATCTAGAATTTGGCCTTGGGGGAGGGGGTCTGGGGTCAGGTCGGCTTCATACAAAAGAAAATCCAGGTAAAGACTAATCAACTTTACTATCTTCAAAGAAGCTGAAATCAGTCCCATTAAAGTAAATGGTAATAACTCTACAAAAAAATATGCGTTATTGAAACATTGTTTACAAGATATTTATTGACTGAATTGATTTTCATATATTTCATATTTCAAATGTATACACTGCTGCTGTGTAATAAACCTGTTTGCATATTTAAAAAAGTTACTACTACATTAGTGTACACAGCAGAAATAAATAATAAACCAGCCTAAAAATAAATAAGAGATTAACCAAATTTGTCAACTTTTTTGGCCCTCTGGGGGGAGGGATCCAGTCCCATTCGTCCCCCCTGTAAATACGCCACTGTGTACATTGCAAGTAATATGAATATTTTGTCTGAAAATGTGTATGTGCATGCACATAGGTATGAGTATATGAACATGTACAAGAAACACATGAACATCTGAAGGTTTTTTAGTCTTTACAAAGCAAGCAAGAGAATCTGACTACCTTTCACATTCTTCTAATGCCTTCATATCTTCTTCAGCTTTCATTTTAATTTCTTCTTCCCTTTGTCTTCTTTCTTCTTCAAGTTTTTCTCGTTTCCTCATTTCTTCTTCAACTCTTCTCATTTCTCGTAATGCTGCTGCAACCTTCATTTTGAAAAAAAATGAAACGTATGGAAGATTTACAATTTTTACTCACCTTGTAAAAAAAGACAAATAAATATTTTTTCCAGCTACCAGTTATAACATACCATAAAAGAAACATTTGAATATAAAACTGGTCAGCTAATAGGAAATTTTTATAAATTTTCTGTACACTTATCACAGTTAAAGTTGCCAGTTTGTTAAACTTTCATTACTTACTTTCATGTTACACTGTCAAACGTATGTGTGTTGATATACCATTATATTTCATGAATTATTTTCAAATTTAAAATTTCACACAGTGATAAAAAGATAATAAGATAAAAAGAGAACAACTGACCAATCTTATTCTCTGGTCTACTCAAACTAATTTCTCAAATACATATCAAAATTCTCAAAACAATTTTCCCTAATAATATTCTTAACAACAACAATAAGATACATATACAATTTTGTTTTTCAATTGGTATTGATTTTTAGGATTCTACAACAACAAATACTAGTCAATGATAAATAACCCTGACTTTATTGATTCATATTTTCATTATGGAAAGCAAGTATGTTCCAGTGAAGTTCTTGTGCTTCTGAAACATATACAAAATGCTGCAGAATGTGAGAAATGAGAAAAAACTATAATTTCTTTAACTTTTAATAAATGTTCAATCCACTTGATGCTGCAAAGAATAAGGTAGGCCTACTACAGTACTTCTGTATTCGATATTTAAAAAAAAAAAGCGTACAGGAAAGACAGACGTAAAGACTAAATAATTTTTCCTTTATGACTTCACACACACACACACACACACACACACACACACACACACACGCACGCACGCACGCACGCACACACACACACACACACACACACACACACACACACATACACACACACACACACACACACAAATAATAATAATAATAATAATAATAATAATAATCAAGTTACTGTTATCAACATAACAGAAAGGAGAAGGCAACAGAATATAAAAGAAAGAAAAACTAATAATGGAAATTTTCTTTTGCACTTTTTGTTGCTCCTATGATACATCTAAATTAATTAATTGTAACAGGGGACATAAACAACTGTGTGCACCACAGAGCATAAATGGATAGGAACATATCTACATCAGTGTAAAAAGGATAAAGGGTTGTCAAAAAATTAGTTTTCCACAGTGTTGTATGAAGCAGTTAAAAATATAATTCTCCCATTTTCTGAAAACATATCCATTACAGCTTCTAGATTATGTTTTACTATCAGTAACACATATATTCTTCACTACACAAAGCAATATTGTACACAATTAGTTTGAGTAAACTATGGAAAATTAAAACAAATTTTTTAATTTGTTAAAAAAAATTAATTTTTCTTTACAATTCTCTACATTATCAGAAACTCCTAGTTGGTCAACAAATAATTCATAAACAGAATTATCACTGTTGCACACCACTATAGAAAAAATAGTGGTGTGCAACAGTGATAATTCTGTTTGTGATTATAACAACTAACACAACTTTCTTCATTAAATAATTCATAGATATAATAAAATCACTTTAAAAATCTATGATAAAATACTTTCAAGAAAAAAGTTTTTAGTGATTGAGAAGAAGTGAGAATGTTTTTGGTTTTCTTTACAATTTTCGAAATGCCTTACTGAAAATAACACAAAATTTAAAAAGATAATTTTTCTTCAAAGATTCACAAAATCATATACATAACAAGATAACGTACAAAAGATTCACACAAAGTAAATTATATAACGGTATTATAGGCCTACTATTTGTATAAGTCATTTTACTATTAAACAACTACTGCTGTAAATCATTTCTAGAAAAAGGTCTGCATTTGATGTGCATGGTGCCCTGGACAAAATGTAAATGTGACACTCCCTCTTCAACTAATTTACATACCATTCTGGTTTGTGGAATCTCTCCCCAACTGCCTACAGCTAAAACATATTTTAATGTCCAGTTTTGTCTTAATATGACTTCATTACGCAATAGTGTTTTTTTTTCAGAGTATGGATCTCTCACTTACCACATTCTGAAAATCTGAATTAAATTTCCACATTCTTTAATATAAAATTCAACAAACTGCTGATTGGAAATCTTGCTTATATAAACCCCAGTTGGCTTGACAAGCCAATATGATTCTATATTTTTTTTAATAGCACTTTGTAGTATAGTGGAACCTCGATATAATGCCCCTGTGATATGACGTGACCCTTGATGAAACGCTCATTTTTCACGGTCCCAGAAAATTAAATAGTTAAACTTGGACCTTTATATAAAGCGACCCTCGATATAAAGCGCTTTTTGGCTGGTCCGCAGAAGAGCCTTATATCAAGGTTTCACTGTAGTTACATAAAGAATACTTGAACAATTACCTCTCTAGCAAAAACTCCTCGTAAATGTGATTGTATAACAATTGCTGCTCTCCTCTGTCTCAGGAAAATTAATCTCCGTTTCCAGCCTCTATATGCATGTTGAATAATTAGAGCAGCTTGTCGAGTTTTAACATAGTCTGCAATAGAAGAGTTCAGGTCACTGTTGGTATATCTGATATTTTTATTCATACTGTTTCTTATATTCAAAAAACTTCTTTAACTGACTTTTAGTACTAATTTATTTTTTACATGTACAAATAAAAGAAAATTTTAATAAGATTACATCATGTAACATATAAGTTATGTTTTCTGTTAATTACAATCATAAACAAAATTTTAATGTGCTAAATGAATTTATAGATAAGTATATTACCTTTTCTCACTACATATCCTCGCCATGTTCGTTGAATACATACTGCTTTCCAATGCAGAATTTGATTTCTACTATCTTCTAACGGTTCATGAGCACAGCTTCGTAAAAATACTTTGTTTTTTCCTATTTGCCATTCTTTACTGTCTATTGAATATAATTTTATTATTGACCTAATAAAACATATTTTTAGATGAATAAAAACTAAATCAGATTGCTCAAAACTGCAGACCACAATGAAGGAATAAAACACACTTGTTCAATTATTTTAACTAAAAACTGACAGTTCAAATTGATAATTTTGTGTATACTATTTTTTATATTTTAACTTAACTAATTTTAAATTAATAATGACCATAAACTGATTTAAATAAAACAATTCTAAAAATGTTTCTGCCTTTCTGCAATTTCCCTTTTAATACTTTACATTTCTAAATACTTCTAAACATTAGTCCATGTGTAGTAGTATACAACATATACAGTAATCATGAAAATAACTCATAAGTTACATAAGATTGTTTACAAGCTGCAAATATTTACCTCACAGCCTGTTTTCTGTCCTCAGGAAGCTTCCCCTTATGGAGGCACTGGTAACGAGCCACAAAATCTAGAATTGGAAGATGTACAGGGTAGCCTTCTTTCCGTATCCTAATAATATCTAACATTCCTAAATATTTTAGTTGATCTAGTACTAATTTCTCATTATAATCATTTGCAGCTTTCACCATGTTTGGTTTAATACAGCGTACATACCTGGAAGGTACAAAGTATTCAGTGTTACATAATACAATACTGTCACACTTTTAGCATAGTTTTTTTTACTTCCATATTCCTTAAGGAATGGAAGTATGGTGATGGCAAAAAAAATCGTGTTCGAGATTATTGCAGATTCTGATTCTACTACACTCAAAACATGAAAAAAAGTCGTTTTCCGAAAAGTGTCTGTGTGTCTGTCTGTCTGTAGATTTTTTTTCTATGGCAAACGATAACTGCCGCAAATTCAAACAGAATCAAATAACTTTTTGCATACAGCCCTGATTTGTAGAGTACTCACGACCTATTGTTTTTGGTGAAGATCGGTTGAGGGAAAGGGGTAGTTTACCTGCAACGGTTTTTTTTTAACAAGGGTATTTCCTATGGCAAATGATAACAGCCGCAAATTCAAACAGAATCAAACGATTATTTGCATACAGCCCTAAATTGTAGAGTTCTCAAGACCTATTGTTTTTGGTGAAGATCGGTTAAGGGAAAGGGGTAGTTTACCTGCAACGTTTTTTTAACAAGGGTATTTTCTATGGCAAACGATAACAGCCGCAAATTCAAACAGAATCAAATAATTTTTTGCATACGTCAGTGAATTGTAGAGGATTCAAGGCCATTAGATTTTGGTGAAGATCAGTTAAGGGGAAGGGGTAGTTTACCTGCAACCTTTTACGTTTAACAAGAGTAAAGTACTTGAAAATTCATTTAAACTTTTTGAAACAATGGTAATTGTTAAAAATAAAATAATTTTGTTGCCAGGCAATAAAATTATAATTTTTTCATTTTAATGTAAATTATGTATATATTAGAAAATATATCGTGCTTGGCAGGCAAGCATATTTCAGATTATAAATCTTAGAATATGGAAGTCATGTATGGTTCTCCATACCGATATTTAATTTAAAGAGTACAGAGGAAGTAGAACCACAAAAAAGTCATTATTGAAAAAAAAAGAGTTTGGAAACTAAGATTGGACACAGACAGATTAAAAGAGAAAAACAATAAAGACAGTATAAAAGAAACAAAATTTTAATATTTTTGCTTCCAGTACATCCAATAACATTTATTAAGCAATGAATCATGAATAAAGTTTATGGAGAAGTGTTTTCTTAAAAATAGTAACATTTATGATATACCGTATTCAAAATAGCATAGTAGTGTGACATATCTGAAGATATTTTAAATCACATTGCACTAAGGGGAACTTCAAAAGGTATAGAGTCCTTAAAAGTTGGGTACTGGTAACTACTATCATGTGTTAAGCTTTGCAACCCAACAAGGAATGCGGTGACGTTTGCCATTCCACTGCACGTATCACGGTACTACTACACATTTAAAATACGTTTAACACTGTCTCTCACACGGTATTTCTAATTGCATATAGCTTACTGAACAATGTTTACAGAACCAGTAATACCGCACCAACACAAGCACGCGTTATCATTTAGTAGACCCCCCGCTCTTCAGGCGTCTCGGTAGCACAGCTTGTGCTCGTGCAGTACTTAATTTGGACATAGACAATTATAGTCTAATGAAATATGGTAGGGCTGAGGAAGTATCCTCACGTGGACAAACAAGTTTTATAGTTACATCATTAAACTGTCACTGAAACTTTTGTAATCAATTGTAGGATTATGGAGACATTAAGTAGTCAGTAAATTAGAGAACAGTGGAATGTAATTAAGGATGGACTTTAGGATTACAAAATTACTCATGGACTTTAGGGCTTTGAGGAAACTTTTTTTTGTGCTAGAGAGAATTTGAATTGTCTACACATTGTGGAAGATTTGTAATTTACTACTAGGACACAAGAGATTCTTCTTCTTCTACTGGCATCACAACCCAGTATGGGTTTTAGCCTCTTCAACTATTTTTCTTCATTCAGCCCTCTCATTACATAGTCCATATGGACACAAGATACATTTACCATGGAAGTTGTGAAGTACCGTACGTAGTTTTGTTAACTGAGACTTTTGACACTGCTGATACATTGATACTGATGATATGTAATGAAATTCACAAAATGTGCATTTACAACAAAACAATTAAAACTGTTTTTTATATCGAGTTCATTATTTAACACTGCACTTTGAAAGTATCACCTGCTATATTATACAATTATTATTGGAAAGCTTATAGTGAACACGAATGGTTCAGCAAACAGTAGTATACGAGGTGCTATCGGAAAGTTCCCGGACTGTACTTGGCACAGCTGTTGGACGTGACTGTACAACCTGGCGTCCCAGTGTCCGATTCCGTAATACGTAATGAGTCAGTCTGCCGAGTTTCGCTGCATTGTGAGGTTGTGTTCGGTCTACGCGTTGTGTTTTGTAATCGTGTGTTAACGTTCATTTGCTAATTTTATGATGGCTGATAAATTCGAGCAACGCGCGTGCATTAAGTTTTGTTTTAAACTTGGTAAATCGCCTACTGAAACTTTTGCAATACTTCGAGAAGCTTTTGAAGAACATTCCCTACACAGAACACAGGTTTTTGAGTGGTACGCTCGTTTCAAGGCCGGCAGAATGTCACTTGAAGATGATCACCATTCAGGACGACCTTCCATGAGCAAAACGGATGAAAATGTTGAAAAAATTTGACAACTCATTCACGAAGACCGTCGTCAAACAATCCATGAGTTGTGTACAAGTGCCGGAATAAGCTATGGAAGCTGTCAAGAAATTCTAACTGAAAATTTAGGCATGCGTCGTGTTGCTGCGAAATTCGTCCCTCAGCTTTTGTCTGTGGATCAGAAACAGCGCCGTGTTGATGTGTGCAGTGAACTCAGAGAAACGTCTGAAAATGACCCTACCTTCATCTCCAGGGTCATAACCGGTGATGAAAGCTGGTTTTATGGTTATGATCCAGAAACAAAACAGCAGTCATCACAGTGGAAAAGTCCACAATCACTGAGACCAAAAAAAGCACGGCAGGTCAGAAGTGCAACAAAAACCATGCTCATTGTGTTTTTCGACATCAAAGGCATTGTCCATCGCAAGTTCGTGCCAGCTGGTGTTACAGTGAACTCAGATTTTTATTGTGACGTTTTGAGGCGGCTGAGACAAAATGTGCGACGAAAAAGGCCCAAATTGTGGGAAGACCAAAACTGGCTGTTGCATCACGACAATGCACCTGCTCACGCTTCACTGAAAACAACAGAGTTTTTGACCAAAAACAATATGGCCACCGTTCCACACCCTCCATATTCACCAGATATAGTCCCCTGTGATTTTTCTCTGTTCCCGAAAATAAAAATTCACATGAAAGGTCACCGTTTTGACACTGTAGAAGACATTAAGAAAAAAACGCAGGAGGTGCTTGACAGCCTTCAGCAAAAGACTTTTTTGACACTTTCCAGGCATGGAAACAACGCTGGATTCGTTGTATCAATTCGCAGGGAGACTACTTTGAAGGAGATGGGAGCCATTAATGGCCTAGGTAAGCAAAAAGAATTTATTAGACCTAGTCCGGGAACTTTCTGATAGCACCTCGTATATGGTTATACAGGCAAAGAGTTGAGGACCAGAAAATGTGCACCTACACTTCATTTCATCATGTATGTTATTGATGTGTTTTAATTTAATTTTAATGTAATTAATGACCGATGAATATAGTACAAAATTCTATTCTGTTGTTAAAACAACTATAATTTACATACTGAAACTTCAAATAGTAACATTATTAAATGTGTTTTCCAAATTTAATTTAATTAAGTGATTTCATATCTCCCATCATGGGAATTTGCATACAATTAAGAGTAGTCTATAAATACCTAGTACAAAAGACAAGTAACAAGTGACAAGCAGAACTCTTGCTTCTAGGGTTGATCAGAGATTTAATAAACAAGAATATCATAAGAAGTTAGTAATACCTGTTATTAAAATACTTAAAAAAAGAAATTTTAAAATACTTGTTAATGGTTTAATAAATGATAATACATAAAAATATCAAAAAGGCAATTTAAAAAGTTAACATGTTTATTTAGATTTTCACCATATGTTTCACCATGAAGTTCTGTATTTTTAACTTCAATTAAATTTAACTAAAATTTAATATAACTGTTAACTGTTTCACTATTTCAAACACTGTTCTTATTTTTACTTTAAGATTACATTAATGTCACACATACCATGGATTGGTTGCTTGTAGGACATCAACTAGTGCCTGCAACTGATGTCTGAAAGTATCACTAACAGTGGGTTTTCCTTTACTTGTTCCTCTTGCTACTGTGCCAACATTACCCATTCTTGACGTAGTTGTGCCCAAAAGATCCTATAGACAGGAGTGTAATCAAAGACAACATTTTTTTAACAGCATAACTTCTTCATATACATACATTACAAATCAAAAGTTATGAGTAAAAGGTCATATGATAAGTTATAAACTACCTATAAATGTATTTATAACTGCATATTGTACATTTTTATAATAGGAAAGTTTCTGACGAAATGAGTAAACCATAAATCACATGAACCACATTCCTGACTTTAATAATAATAAAAAAAAAAACTGAAATGTGTTCTGAGCAAATAACGACCATTTGACTGATCATGTGGTGATAATGAAGGGTCAGCATTATGAGTATAAATTTATTGCAAGACTATGTAAATAAATAATGAAGCAGAATTAAATATTTTGAAATTTAGTAGCCACAGGTTTTTTGGGGAGATATAACTGAGACTTCAAAGTATAAAAATCTGAGTACCAAGAACAGCCAATTACTTTTATTCTGAGACAATTGGATACAAACTGAGATATGTGTCATAGGTGAAAACAAACATCAGAGCAGCTCATAAGAAAGGGTTTCAGGAGGCCCTTTCACAAGTTGTGATTTATCAGAACAACTTCCAAAATTTTCAGTAACCTTCCAAAATTTGTACGTTCAGCCTTCAAAAAAAATTTATTTAGACCTGGCAACATGGATTGTATTAACATGAACCAAATGGAACTTATAATGACTTTATAAAATCTTCATTTACTTAAAAGTATTTATTAAATTGTAAAATTTGTTATTTTATAGAGAAGAAAAGATACACAAAATTAGTCCAAGTTAAGTACTTACGCGGGTTAATTTTCTTTTTCATCAAGAGTGACTGACAAAAGTAGAACTTCATCCTGAAAAGATGAATCCATGCTACCAACCATGCGGTAGGCCAAAATACCAAAGCTATATACCAAGTAAGAAAATATCACGCTCCTCGGTGTGGTGGTCTTTGTTTACCACAATGTAATAATATATCATCCCGATCTTCCCAACTTGCATATCCCCTCTGTGTGGGGGAGCCTTAATGCCCAAAATCAATTAAATAAACTAAAAACAAAAGAACTAAATAATATCCACGAACTACCTAAAACTCAAAGCTATGCTTGTTAATATTTATTGTTTTCAAGAAATTTAAAAAAGTAATGAAAAATAAATTTTATCTTAAAAATATGAACAGAATGAAAAGAAACCAACAATTTACAAAGGATTAAATTACCAGTAGAAGAGAGGTGAAAAATGAGCATCTAGAAAGACAAGAGAGCATCTACAATACACGCCTTGCATCTCAAAACACAAATCTTATTGCACTGTACAGACTAACAGTGATTTTCCTCATTTTAAAACCAATTTATCAGCTGGTAGTGTCTTAAGCACATCTCACATTACATTCCCACATCCTGATAGTTTTCTCAGCCACGTCAAGGAACCATGAATAAGGTGTATGGTAAGTGTAATAAGGTGTACGAATAAGGCGTGTAAATGAGCCAAAACTATCTTTTATTGCTTTCCTCAAAAACATGTTTGCAACAAAAATAAATGAAACTGAAAATAAGAAAATTACTTTCTCCTTGTAACTTATTTTTATAAGAAAAACTTATGTTCATGATTTTAGTGACTTTTGCATTTGCCTATCATTCTACGCTTAGCCAGATAGAGACATTGCATTTTAGCAACAATATACTCTGTTATATTGTTATCATGTTATCCCATTAATAGAGCAACTCACTTAATATTTATAGACTTACAGAAAGCTTACGATAATATACCTATCGTCAAACTATGGGAGGTGCTTCACGATATCAACATCAACCATACACTTATTAGAACTGTGCAAAACTTGTACAATGATATGACGTCCACACTAAAATTTTGAAATAGGGTATCAGAACTGTTCAGAGTAAATAAGGGATTATGACAGGGCTGTTGCATCTCCCCCACACTTTTCAAAATTTACATTGCAAAAGCTCTAACCCATTGGAAGAAACAATGTAAAGTGATGAGTATTGAAATTGACGATGACACATGTTTGTAAACCATGCAGTTTGTAGATGATCAAGTGATATGTGCAAATGACAAAGAAGACCTGGAATATATGCCACGCAAACTGAAGGAAGAGTATGAAAAATGGGGATTACTGATGAACATAGAAAAAAATGCAGTATCTATGTGTCGGAGAAGAAACAACCGAAAATCTTAGAAAAAATGAATGTATAAAAAATGCAACAGCTGCAAATACTTAGAAATAAACTTTAATGAAGAAGGAACATATGATCTTAGAGGGCATAAGAAGATCAATGAGCAATAGAGGACTAAATGATGAAGACTGCAACGACAGTCAACAATGGAAATTAGGCATCAGACAACATTGTAGGACATTGTGGCCCCTCAAAAATACTGTTATGTAAATTTTGTTTTCTGATTTGCATAATATGGAATCAATAATTTTACAGTAATTAATAAAGAAGTAAAATGACAAGAATTGAGCTCCAGAAATGATAAGTGAATGGAGAAATTTGTGTAAAATTTTAACTATAAGAGAATCACACAATTTGAGGTACTCAAGATGCCCGATTACTTTGGTGATGAATGGAGCACTGAAGGAAATGGTTGTAATCAATGCTACAGGCTGTTAAGGCTATGCGAAGTGTGATTCAAGATGGAGTGGCTGGCTTAAGACAGGAAAATTGGGAGAGGGTACTACACCAAACCTGGCTATATTTTATTACATGTACATTTGAGAATTCCTGCTGATTTACACAACTTAGAGAAAAGAAATGTCAGAATATCAGAAGACGTTACTAGTAGATTAAGTACAGAAAATCACAAGTATGATAATCTTTCCTGCGCTTATAATAATCATGATGAGGACGATAATGATGATTACAAGTTTTTTATTACAACTTCAACAATTCATCATTCGAAATAAATATAGTGTATGTTCTACATGTGTTACAATATTTTCTAGAAATAATGAAAACCTGTCTTTATAGTTACACAAATTAAATTTTTACTCCATTTTATACAATGGTTGTTGTACTAACCTGATACATTGTAAGTTCCTGAACAAATGCATTAGTTGATCTACTCATAAAATCAAAAAAGACATCTTGCTGTACATCTCGATTCTTGTCAACAAATCCATTTACATTGTATGTCACTGCTCCAGCATAGTGTTGTATACCAAATTCTGTTTCCCATTTCCGCCTGTCATCACCTTTCACATATTGAGGATGGTTTTCAAACTCTCCATGAAGATTCACCAAGTACGCTGTATCCGATCCCTTGTATATTCACAGCTAATTAACTTTATTTCAATTACTTTAAGTAATGCTTAATAATGATTTTCATTATGATAATAAGACAACAGCAATAACACAATACCTGAACTACTATTAGTAATTCGAAAAGTAAGTAGGCGTGTACAGTTTTGAAGTTGTTTGAGAAACTTCTATTTTAATTAAAATTATTATATTCATTCTGAAACAAGGGTTACATACTCAAGTGCAGTGAATATGGGTATCTACAAATACAAAATGTTTAACTACGGTATAGTAAATAATCTGGACTATGTCTCAGCAGGCAATACCAGACTACTATATTGACCAGAAATAATTAAGTATGGAACCATATGGAATGCAATGAACAAATATAATTATCAACTTTTGTTGTTAAGTTCTTTTTTTAGTTATAAGTTTTTAAAATGCCTGGTATAATCAATTGTGAAATGTGAAATTATTACGATATTAGTAACTCACCTATACAACTGTTCATTTTTAAGAAATTCAAAAAGGGTTTGTTTAAAATATTTATCCATTTAGGACAAAAAAGAGCTTGAGTTTGAGTTCTCTTGTTCTATAAAGCTTCTGATGCTCTATTTTTTAAAAATAATAGGCAGCTGTGCGCGCGCACGCACACACACACATACACACATTTATATGTGTTACCACATTTAAATAATGGCATCGATCAGTATAATCATGTGTGCATGGTGATTTGAGTCCATGAATATCGTAATATCTACTATAAATAAGAAAATGTATTCAAAAGTATTTCAGTGACAGCCATGTTTTATTGATATTAAAACATCCATAAGGGCCAACAAATGTTTAGGAGAAAGCCTTAACATTCCTTTTTTTACATGAATGGCAGTTGTGTGTGTGTGCGCGTGCGCACGCAGTAGACGCACACACACACCCATGATGGTATCAAATCATAGAATGTGTTGTGTTAATAACAAATCAATAAAATGTGGCTGTCAATGAAAAACTGTTGTTATGGATAAGACACATGAGTAATGAGGTACTTCAGCTGAATAGGTGTGGTTATATCACCAAATGTTTCCAACTATTAGTCAGCAAGATATCTGTCAGTTTCCATGTTATTTAAAAAGTTATTTAGTATTTTCTTTGAGAATTACCAGTGATTCTTTATAACATTATACTGTGCATGATTAAATATTAATTACTTTACGTTATCCTGTAAATGGATTGTTCTGTTCTATAACCACTACAAAACATCATTGATGTGGAGTCTGAATGAACTTTACAAGTAAATTAGAAACTTTACTGCAAGTTGAGTTTCTGTACAAGCCTACCAAAAACATATTTCCTTAGTAATTATATAAACAAATTTAATGTTATGTCTAGCCATATTAGATCATCCATTAAAAAAAATCCTTTTGGCCTTAAATCACAAGTCAGAGAGAGTAGAGGTGAATATTTTATATTAATAAATACCAATATTTTAATTAAATTTGTAATTTCAAATAAGTTCAACTGCATCTCATCTGTAGAGTCTGACATCGAATCCACTTGTTCCTTCCCATAAGGGTTAACTAATATCAAATTTAATAATTTCTTAACTCTGGTAAGTGCAACACAAGTAAGCCCTGCTGCAGATTATCCAGATACTACGTCTATGGCAACTGTGATGAAGTAAGATATTGGGACTTATGTTTTATTATTGCATGCATTATGTACAGAGGAAACTGCTTAAAGACAACTGCTCTCTGTTTGTTTACAATTGAATTATAGGGACAAATCGAAAAAGCAAATCACACATAAATGGACCATCATAGCTTTCAAGTTCTAGCAAGATTCAGAGGTGACTTTGGACTCAAACACATAGTAGCAATGCTTTTACACAACTTAGGAATGTATTCACTAAGCCACTTTTTAGAAATAAATTAAATTGTAACATAACCTGACACCCGACACCTAGGTAAAGTGCAGCAGGTAAATCCAAAGTGCTTCAATAGTCCTATATCAGCACAATTTTCTGAAACTACTCTAGCTACTGGTTTCTATTCTAGTCAAATAAGAAAAATTTTCTAGCCAACTATACTGGGAGCAATTATTAAAAAAAGTTAAGAATCACTTACAATTAATAAGAGTGACAATTAAGAAACATTTATCAGGAGTAATCATATTGTGTGAAAAAGTGTTTATCTCAACTGTTAGGCAATACTCCCACTCTTCTCAGCATGGTAAGATTAAAGTCTCATGTGAAATTAATCCAGTAGCTCGGTTGTCCAAAATATTTCTAAACATTTTGGAATCTGAACTTCCAATGAAGTTTGTCAATTCAAAACAATCATTCAAATGATTTGAAGACTAACTTTCCTTGGATGGACATACCATTCAATAGTAGAAATACTCATAAAAACTGATATGATTAGAATAGCTGGCCAAGTTATGAGAATGGACAATAGTAGAATAACAAAAAAAAGTCCTCACACCGAATAGTAAGGACAACATATTACAACATATTAAAAGGTCATTCTAGAAAGAGATGGAAGGTGTTGCCATGGATGCAAGAGAGAGATGTCAGGATACAAACCCTTCACTAACAATAGAGTGAGGGGGAAGGTCTAGACAGAAGAAAAGCCAAGGCCTAATTTTGGGCTGTAAAGCCACAGGAAGAGAAGGAAGGATATATAATTACATCTATCATTAGATGAATGTCAGGCATACAAGGTAGCACTTTTTACAGGAGGTAATTACCTGCAGTCTCAAAAAAAGTTGGCAAACAAATCATTTCAGTGTAAACCAAGATTACAAATTTCTGAACAAAATTCTTTTACAGCTTCTAATATTTGAGAGATGGGAAAGATTATTCCTAGCATTTCACTTCTGCTCACACTGCATAGTTGTATGTCTGAGTAGGCATGTTACTGGTGGTGAAAAAAGTCAACACTGATTGAACTATAGTCACTATAGTCATAGTATGATTGAATAATAGTCATACAGTAATATCTCATACATTATTTGCATCCAGTATTGTCATCACGATAACTTTTTTAAATGCTGAAGGAAGGCAATACACTAATAACATGTGTCTTATATGCACAGGGCTTTAAATTATACTAAATGAACTGAACTGTGTCCCTTTTGGTACAGTTGGACAATTGGAAGTATGCTACAAGTTACATGGACTGTGAGGTTGATTGGAGGGGGAGGGGGTAGTGCTCTATGTTTGTGAATATCCTATAGGTCGATTAAGATGCAACAACATTATTTAATAGGTCAGAATACATTAAAACAAACACTACACTCACTTACACTGTTTTTGAGAAGACTACTTGTGGTCCAATGAAAAACATTCTTTAGCAGTCACTATCACTACTATGTTGAGAAGAATTTATATACTACTACCTGAAGTGGTACTTGATATATATCTAAGGAAACCCCAAATCTGGATGTCTTAGATGAATGAGTATTTGCAGATAAAAAAATAAAAGAAGAAAAACTTGTATAATAAGAAAATAAGAAGCTACTAATTGTATAATACAAAAAATATCTATAAGTAATAGTATTTCTAACATTATTATACATCACTTCATCTATAAATATACATTACAGTGGTGCACCAAAGGTATCACAATTCTAACCAATTAGGTTGGTTGGAATGCGGTTTTATAGACAAATTTGGCACACATGCTGTATAAGCTCACAGTGGCCATAGTATAACATATAGTAGGTCATAACTGACGAATCCCCTGCTATTACCATATCCAACCCCCACGGAAAATCCTGGTCAATAGCATCCCCTATGGAAAATGTATGGCAACACCACTGATATATTGTTAATAATTATATTGTAATTTTCCACTTGTTAAATACATAAACATTTATTCATCACACGCACAACAACACACGTGCACACATTCAGAGTTTTAGAATTTTAATATTCTTATCAAGAATTCAAGAATACTTGTTTGGTACTTACCTTAGGCATATGGCACTGTTCAGTGAGCAGTTTGAGAATACACCTTGGTGGTTTCTCAATCAATTCAAGGCATGATGTGTTGTCTGTGAACTGGATGTGTGAGAACTGGATTTCCTCTTGTCGATACTGCAACATATACAGTATTTATTGATTTTGTAATTCCAAATAACTAACACACACACACATACATATATATATATATATATATATATATTGCGATAGAACACAGGATCATGATAAGCAATGAACTATGTATTATGCATGGATGACGGACATTCTCCTGTTTAAATTTGTCTTTTGTTCAAATTGGTTTTTTAGTTGTAAATTTTGTATTGTAGTACCGATAAGAAATTAGAATAGGTCAAACTCTTAAAGATTTTATTTGTTATTTTTCTATGTTATGTGTTTGTGAAAGTGTGCGCGAGTTATTAACGTTTTTCTACAGTGTCCGTTACAATTATCCGTCTGACATGACACTTGAACAAGACATAAAGTTAAATATTAGATACAATTTCCCTATTTTCTATGATTTTCAAATAACTGTGAAATATGAATTTTGTTATATGAAAACGTTATAAGAAACTCACTCAAGCGTGATGTAATAAAATCCCTGATAATTATCTAGGCAGGCTTATGCCTATTCCATGCAAAGTGTTGCATGAACAAATATGCGGGCCGTGTGCATTTATCATGTGACTGGTAACTGGCCTATTAGAATGCAGCAAATTCATTGAAAATTGTCTGTTGCCATGTGCAGATCAAAGTTAGTTCATCTTGGCCCTTCGTTTAATAAACGTGCGGTTCGCGTTCAAAAAGTTTCTCTTGCGTGAACTTGTAAATTGTGCGAAAGGTGTACTCAAAACTTGGAACTCTGTGTGAGTTTGTCTACAGATCCAAGTAATTCAGTTGTCATAATATAATTGTGAATTTTTTGTGTTGTATCCGTGTTAGTTCAAGATTTCCTCATAGGGAGTTCAATCGACCGCGATAGAACTGGTTGACGCGAGGACACTTGAAGACAAGCCGGAAGGTGTGAGCTTATACACTGCTTTTAATTAACACCCACATTACACCTTGAGAGTCGTAAGCTGTTTAAAACAATATAAAAAGATTCTTAAACTTTTAACAATCAATATTCAGTGTTGTCGCAGCGAGGCAGTGTCGCAGTTCGATGAGCAGGTTCAGCGTGTTTCAGCACGACACCAGCCCAGCAGAGTCTACGAGGGAAGGACACGCGTGATCTACGCATCGCCGGCAGCCATCTCGCCGCATCATATTGGATCATCGTCATTCAAGTAAAAATTACAGATCTGAACTTTATATAAACATTTTTCAAACAGTATTCAGAATTCATTTAATTTGTGTATGTCTAAAATATATCGTATGAACCAGTAGTAATTTGGTGTGCAATAAATTATAATTAATACCTCCAATATAGACTTATTGATTTATAAAACACACACATATTAATCCTATGCACAAAAATTAATTCAATTGTGTTGTCACAATATATATATATTAAAATTCCTTTTGTAAAGCCCAACACGTTTCACAATGTTATGTATGAATTATTTTAACACAAATGGTCTAACAAACAAGAACTCTTTCAAAATGTTGATTATTTGTTAAACACTGATATTATAATGATGCAAATGATGATTCTGTGAAATTGTGCATTAGACATAATTATGCATCAGGCTGTTTAATGCTAAGTAGACACACACACACACACACACACACACACAATATATATATATAATTACTACTGTATAAGGATAATTACTTTATTTTAAAAGTATTAAATATTATGTACTGCCATAGAATCAACTTCTGCATCATCAGAGATCAATTATGAAATTCTGCATACTATTTACCATTTTAATTACAAATATTAAATTAAAATTACAAAAATATTAGGTGATCATAAGTTGATATATACTTAACTATTTCTTGTTCCAATGCAAAGACATAGTGATTGAAAAATTTGTGTAACTTCTCATTTGTATAATTGATACACAATTGTTCAAATGAATTAACAGCAAAATTTTCAAAGCCAAATATATCTAGTACACCAAGGAATCTGGAAGAATCTAGACCAGGATTTGTACACGTGTTGATGTGATTCACAAGCCATGCAAATGTCCTCGAATACAATGCTTTTGCCATTGCATGACGGTTTTCCTTTGCCTGTGAAATAAATAACATTAGGTTTATAATCACCTGTGACAACTAATTTTATATTCATTTTTATGTATTGTCTTTTATTTTCATGAAACATAAGAAGGTACTTATGTGTTTACAAAATAAATCCCTCTATACAAGAATAAAATACTAAAAGTGATTTTTAGTCCAGTTTATAATCCTTGCAAATATATAGTATATGTGTCAACATAGTACATATTAATGTCACATATTTTGTCAGCATGTTGAAAATATATATATACTAGCAAAATACCCGTGCTTCGCTACGGAGTTTCACGTTGTACGTAATTGTACAATTATTGCTCGCTTAATAGTATAGGATTAGATAGATTGTACAAATTCTCAACTCTTAGTTTGTTTATTTACATTCATAGCAACAGCTATTTATTATTTATTTCGAGAAAATCGTTAGAGCCGTTTCCGAGAAAAAAAAGGACATACATTTATTAATTAATTGACCTTCGAAATTTTCTCGACTGTAAGAACCTGCAAACAACGAAGTTTTTCAATTTAAAACAATGTTTAAAAACTCAGAACTAAATGTATTCGGTGTTTCCAATAAACTGAGATGTCAACCACTTCATTTACAAAGTATGCAATTCCCGCGATAAATTTCATTATTTGGTTTTTTCCCCTTAGGAGTGAAAGTTTTTAAAACCGTTTCTTAGTAAACACCTAAGACCTATGATGAAGCTACGTTCAAAGTTTCATTGATATCCATTCAGTGGTTTCAGAGATATCGTGATCAGTGAGTGAGTCAGTGGTATTTGGCTTATATAGATACCTATATCTAGCCGATTTACCCAGCGTTGCTCGGGTTCATAATTTATTCATAAGCTCATAGGCACCTATTCTTGTTCTAACGTTATATTACTTGTATATTGTATAATCTTCCTTATATTGTTAAGTTCGCATTCTCACTGGAGTAATACTCTGTAGCGCACCTGTTTAAGAACATGTCATAAACTGTATTCTTATATCTGGAGAAGAATTCTGTTGCGCGTGATGCTCCTGCTCGATTTCTAACTCTGGGAGAGGGCGAACAGCTAAATTAGTTTTCAATAAAATGTCTACAGTACTTGCACGCGCTGCGTATTTACTGTCTTTTATAATTCATTGTGTTACTGTTGAAATAAGGCATTTGTTAAATTAGTGTCTCCTAAACTTATTCTAACAATACAATACCTCTATAGATTTCAGCTTATCAATTTTTAAATTCAAACTGAAGCAAGTGCATTCATATTGTCTGAACACTATGATCTGAATACATTTGCTATCAAAACTTTGTTTTTTATACTCGCTTTTACTTACTTCGATCTTAACTTATCCACTTTTAAATTCAAACTGAAACAACTCTGAATTCACACACTATTAAGAAGTTTCTTAAGATGCATACACCACCTTTGATATCATAACCTATATCTTTATTTATAAGAACCGTGGACTATGACCCCGCCGTCTTTCGCGGGATCTGACCTAAGACTCCCCGGGTTCCGTGGATGAACTCCGGGGAAGGCCCGTCGGACGACTCCCGCGCTATTTCCTACGCGGGAGACTTCCACCGATGCTACGGTAACCAGAATCTATTCTATTGGGTTGCCATAGTAACCAGATCTAATAGTTTTTAAGACCCAAAGGACCCCCCAAAGGATCGTATCGAAAAAACACTTGTCCTATGTTGGTTCTCCCGTTGCGTAAAATATTTGTGCCAAGTTTGGTTGAAATCGGTCCAGTGGTTTAGGAGGAGATGTGGAAGACCCCAAAGGACCCCCCAAAGGACCCCATAAAAAAAAACACCTATCCTATGTTGGTTCTCCCGTTGCGTAAAATATTTGTGCCAAGTTTGGTTGAAGTCGGTCCAGTGGTTTAGGAGGAGATGTGGAAGACCCCAAAGAACCCCCAAAGGACCCCATCGAAGAAAACACATATCCTATGTTGGTTCTCCCGCTGCGTAAAATATTTGTCCCAAGTTTGGTTGAAATCGGTCCAGTGGTTTAGGAGGAGTGTGAAAGACCCCAAAGAACCCCCCAAAGGACCCCATCGAAAAAAACACCTATCCTATGTTGGTTCTCCCGTCGCGTAAAATATTTGTGCCAAGTTTGGTTGAAATCGGTCCAGTGGTTTAGGAGGAGGTGTGGAACATACATACAATGGGGGGGGGTTTGCCCCTTAGGAGTGAAAGTTTTTAAAACCGTTTCTTAGTGAGCACCTAAGACCTATAATGAAGCTATGTTCAAAGTTTCATTGATATCCATTCAGTAGTTTTTGCTCTACGTTGATTCTATGTCAGTCAGTCAGGCAAACTTTCCCCCCATTTTTCCCCCTTTAAAGGTCGAATTTCCAAAAATCCCTTCTTAGCGGATACCTACATCACATAAGGAACCCACATGCCAAATTTCAAGTTTCTAGGTGTTATAGTTTCGGAGATTTCGTGATGAGTCAGTCAGTGAGTCAGTGGTATTTCTCTTTTATATATATAGATATATTATAACTTAACCGAATCTCAAAGATTTGGAGTTATATGTAAAGAGTTTTGAAAATCAATGTTAAAACAGAACTTTATAATATATATAAATAAATATATATAATATATTTATAATATATATATATATATATAATTTTTTTTTAATGAGGGAGTCTGTAGGCTGTGGGTAATAAATTGTGGATTCATATTGTAATGTGATGTTTCCCTCTACATAAAGAATATACCCTAACCTAACTAATTATCTTATCCTAATAATGAAGAACAGAATAATAATTAAGTAAAGAACCTGTATAATATAAAATATGTGTTAAATAGTGAATTTAAGATAAAAGTAAATCAAATAATAAGACCAAAATACCAAATATGATTATATGGAACTTAATAATAAATAACTCTAGTAAACTGCATAAGTAATGTTGTCAAAAATAGGTGAAAGCATATACAGCAGAACTTAAATGGTTTACCAATCAGGAAAATTTATAAATTAGATAAAATTTGAAGTAAAAGAAATTAAGAGTCTAATTAAGAGAATAATCATACCTGAGTGTGAATCAAGTCACTAAAACCATTCATAGAATGATTAATATAAAATAAGTGAATAATAACAGTTTTAATTGTATTTAAAAGTGTAATGATGTAAGTTATGTTATGCACCATATGTCTATGTTAGAGCAAGACAAAGAAATAAAAAAGGAAGTAAGATAAATTGTTTCATGATAAAAAGTATGAACAACAAACAGAATAATAAATAAGACAAGTATAATTAACTATTTATGTTTAAGAACTCAGTAATAATGTAAATAGTAAGAAACTGATGAGACAGAAGCCTACATGTACTGGGTAGGCAAATAATAACAGTTTATGTAAATAAAACCTGAAAAATGATGTAGTATAGGTTATAAAAGAATGTATGTTAGTAGAGTAAGAAAGTAATAATGAGAATGTCCAGAATTGACCAGGCATAATGTAAATAATAAGTTGTCAGTTTTGACAAACCCTTCATACAGCTAATGTGGAAATTTATAATGGACAGTACAAGGAAAAAGCTTGTAGTGAAGTAAAACAAATATTGTAAAAGTTCAAGTAGATCATAAGTGATAATTAAGAGTTGTTACTTTGTAGTAGAATTAAGTAATTTTAGTTTACTTTGAGAAAGGAATTAAGGTACCAATGAGCATGGACATGAGTAGGCCTAGATGGCAATACTAGGTTTTTATAATAAATGGATGTTTATAATTATTATTACTATTATTAAACCATATGATGTTAAAGTAAAACCAATTCTACAACTAAGAACAGAAAAATGATGATGGAAGAACATTCTAATGATGGAACAGAAAAATTAATATTCTATAGAGAATACTAGTCTAAATCAATTTGTGAATATTGTCATTTTATTATTACTGAACAGAACCATGCCTTGAAAGGTCTCAAAATGATCAGCATAAAAATACTGATTAATGGTAGTAAAATATTTTTAATTGTTAGTAGCATAAGGAAGTTATGTCAGTTTTAAGATTTTTTAATAATTTTGATCAAAAAAGGGCTGCTTAACTCGGCATCTGTTGATGAGCATCAACCAGAAAAAGAAAATTTTTCTAATTAAAAACGGAATATTTAATAATTCAACCAATCAGAATTGTTCAATTGTCAGGTGAATTTATGCATAACGCACCGCAAACGAGTCAGTCTTCCAACGGTCATCAAGCAGTAAAGAACACCTCCTCAGTAACGCTTAAAACATAATTAATCTCCAACCCAACGTGTAAATATTGTCAAACCGAGTGAGGTTAGGTGAATGTAAACAAATGACATTTAACCTTCGAACGTGAACGTAACCTTAAAGTGAATCGCAAGTGTTGTGCTTTGTGTTTTAATAATTAAAGGACAATAGAGTGAATAATTAAATAAAGTGAATTATAAAGAGAATGTAAAGAAAAGGAAAGTATAGTGTTTATTTTGAGAATTTATAAGAAACTTAATAATTAATGATCATGATCCCATAGTAACTTGTAATAGACACTTGTTTAACTTATGTTTATATTATCACAGTATATAAACACAAACACTATTAATATTATTTCATGTTTAACGATTGTATTTCGTTATTATATTCAAAGTTTCGCTAAATAACTTAGCCAAACTAGGTTAACAACAACAACGGACACTGTCCGAATTACGAACTGTTCGTCACTTTAGATTTTAAGTTATTGTTTTATCATATCATATATAATTGATTATTGTAATGTTTTGTTCTTCAAAAAAAACATTTTTTGTTAATTGTTGTAGTCAAAACAACTCGTAAGGGGTATATTTCCAAAACGTAAACATAGCCTACATCTCTGAGATGACGAAAACTCACGCTACCAACTATTGAGCTATCAATGTAACAAGTCTGGTTAATTAATTTGTATTACGAGAAATATTATTTCATTTTAATATCAAAGAAAAAGAATTAAATCAAAATAAGAAAATAATGGAATATGGAAGAAAAATACTAGTGTACGAGTCATCATTTTTATTATTAACGATATTTTCGCACTACACAGTTATTAGAGGTTACTTCAACTCAAGAAGATTAAGTTGGCAGTATTTATTTAGGAACAAACCGTGCTATTTAAATAATCCAACCAGGTCAGTGAACTCTAATAAAGCAAAGAGAAATTAATAAAACAATTAACCCAAACCAATAATATCCCATTAATAATAAATATTATTTGTAATCATTTGATATTACAAATTGTCGCCCATTTATTGAACTATTCTAGTGAAAAAATATCAGCTTAATAACCCACTGTAGTAAAGTTATATTACATCCAAATAAAGCAAAACACAACTAATTTAAACACCCTAACAACGAGACATCTGATTTTAGACAAAATAACCTTAAAAAGAGAAAAGAAGGGGGGTTACTATATACCAAACCATACAGCATACAAGCACACAGCAGCCACAGTTATACAGCCACTTTCCTTGATAAAAGAATTATTAATTTGTGAAATTTCAGTGTGCAGTAACATAAAAATATCTTATGTTACTAATTAATTGAACTGTCAGTATGCTTTTCACATAAAGTCAACTGTATATCATATGAAATTTAGATCTGGCATCAAGTTGTGTTCACAGATTCATTAAATTTGAAGTGAAACTTATATGATAATTTTAAAATTGTCATATTTGATTGGTTTTTAATGTTGCGGTTGTTTATGCTGTTGTCCAATGGGTGCAATATGGTTGATAGCTTACCAATAGAGACTCACAACATACTTTTGATTATGTTTTGTAGGATCAAGATGTTAAAAGATTAAGAGTTGATCTTTATTCATGACAGCATTTTCTTTGTAAATGGTACATTGGTCTTTTGATGCAAATTCTTTCCTAGTATGTTTCTTTAAAACAGTTGCGACTAGTTTAGAGTAGACGTGAAACAGAGCAGCCCAGTGTGATGCGCAGCTTATAGCATCCATACTCTCTTATGTAGTCTAAACAGACTCTTCCTCTGACTACTACCTTCCATTTTTTCTTAAATTATTCTCTTCACCAGCCTACTGTGTTGGGTGTATACCCTAGTAACATGTCTCTTCTATATTTTAAGTTTCTTAGGTAGCTTCTGTCCCCTGAGCTCTTCTAAGGGCATCCTTCTGTACCACAAGGTCTCTAACACTTGGAGTTATTTCTTCATTCCTTCTCCTATCATTCAGAATTTACTGTACAGAGCAACAATCCACACATATGCCTTTACCAAATTATTCCTTACCTTTAAACTAATGTTATTTGAAGTGAAGAGGTTTTTCTTTTTATTAAATGCCATTGTGACATTTCTTATGTGCTAATTTCTGTATTATAGTGCTGCCTTTTTTAGCCAAGAGCTCAACCTGCTGATTTTCCAGCAGACCAATGTTGTGATGGTATCCATTACAGGATGACTGTTTTAACTTTAATTGTTAGTGATTTGTGTATTTGTCTGTGTGTTTCTCTATCTGTTCTGACTCTACTGCATGGTTATTTACTGTTTCTGTGACTAATTTTGAATCAATTAGTATTACTGTTTTCTTGTTTGTTGTAAAGCTGTAGAGTACTTGTTTTGGGGCTCCTGCTATTGCCGTTGGTTCTGTATCAACGTTGATTTAAGCTGGACCACGCGCCACATAATGAAAGAACAGTTCACAAAAAATCATGCTTCAGATCCATTGTTGGTATTTGTTAGTGAGCCAAGCATTTGTTTGTATACAGTCTGAGCCAAGCACTTTGTGGATATCTGGTGTTAATTGTGTCCAACAATCCCTGCAGAAGTTTCTCTAGTGTCTGTTCTTTCTGCTAATGAAGTTAATGTAAATAGTCTGGTGGGTTTATTCGTAGTCATTTAGGGTAGGTTTTATAGTTTTTTATGGTTCATTGAAAGTTCTGTTTTGGTTTTCAAGCAATGTTGCATTTTTTGTACACTTTTATGGTACCACTTGTGTCTCAGTTTGCTATTAGTATTTCATATAACTGCATGAATCATAGACTGTGATGATCTTCAATAGGAGAGTTGTTTGCTACAGCTTGCAATGCTGTAATAGGTGTTGTTTTTACAATACCTGTTATACAATACAAAATACTTTATTCTGACAAGATTCTAATAGTCGTCTTTTCTTGCTGGCAGTTGATATTATTCCCCTCCCCCTACAATATTCAAGTAGTGGTTTAACATGCATTGTATACATCTTACATCTTAATCGCTTCCCCATATGCTTCCTATTCATATTTTAATATATAGGACTTCTTTGTTGCTCTTGATGTTCTATTTTTAATGTATTTATTTAGTGTGACAATTTTGTTATCCAGGCTAATTCCAACATATACGGTGCACATTCTCTTATTGATTTGGTTTCCTTTTACTACTAAAACTACTAGGGGATACTACTACTACTACTACTACTACTAGGGGGTTTCAGTTTTTGTTTAAGTGAACTTGGTACACTGTTTTAGTAGTATTTATTATCATGTTAGTGTTTCAGCCCACTTGCTCAACTATTCTGCTGGTGGGCATATGGCATTTTCTGGCTTTGCCAGAGTTTGATTTCTGTTGTTTAATGTTACAGCATTACAATGGATTTGGCTACACTCCTCAAGATGCACAAAGCCTGTAATTCTGATTGTAAATTATAAAAAGAATACACAATTTTATGAAATAAGTAATAATACATTTTTCTCTTCTCTAAGGAGTAAAATGTGATTTTTCTTATACTTTATATAAAGGAAAAGCTACTTACTATTAGTTGTTACTGCTTATGTGATTACTAAAGATTTGTCTCAATTTGTGTTTACATTTTTATACAGTAAACAAAAACCACATAGCTTTTCATCATTATGTAATACTGTGCCTTTCCAAGTATCTATATTGACAAAATAGTGTGAGCAGGGATGAATGGCAGTTATATAAAACTACATCTAGATTTGTGTAATAAATCTTCTACTCAGACAATAAAAACCATGTTGAACATGTCTGATACATTTTCAGATTCTATCAATTCCTTATTACTTGTTTCTGCAACAGCTCTGTAGCAGATTGTAGTTTTGCAAAACCAAAGTTTAAATCATGTCCGGCCTTGACTGCATTCTAGCTGATGTCCTCAGCTCTATATCAAGTGCAAGCTAAATTCCCACCGGGATATGTGGCAGATGGGCTAGCTGATGTATGAGCTGTCGCAATCACACAACA
The DNA here is from genome assembly GCA_034769895.1 of Magicicada septendecula. Classification (NCBI taxonomy): domain Eukaryota; kingdom Metazoa; phylum Arthropoda; class Insecta; order Hemiptera; family Cicadidae; genus Magicicada; species Magicicada septendecula. Next base: position 1,002,245,298 of record CM068367.1, read on the forward strand.
AATTTTATATACTCCTTGGTTTTCTATGGATAAATTAATCCTTTGGAGCCATTATGAATTATTGTCTGAAAGCTGTTCTGATGTGCTTCCATCCAATTTTTTGGATATAGGTAGTACGGCAACTATTATGGAAACAAATAATAAAGGTTCTGGTAAAAACTGAGAACAGGTCAGGCGTGCTCAACAAATGACTGACAACCTACAACTCCACTCAGACTGCAAACCTACTACTCAAAACCACAGCACAGCAATACAAAACATATGAGAACCTACAACAAAAGCAGTAATATATGACACATATAGCTAAGAAAAGGACCCTCAATACCGGCCATGTTAACAGTGAACGAACAATCATTTTATTCTAATTTCACAAGAACATGTATACTAAATGGGTCCAAAGCAAATTAATTATTCCAACCAAAACAGTAAGTTCACCAGCAAAACTTCTCAAAAATCATTAAAACCCATTGTGGCAAAACTAGCAGGCTTATCTCAAGAAACCTTCACAACATTTTGTATATGTGAATCAAAACTTTGTAACATAAATTATTTACATTCTTTAGTATAAAATATACAATTACCTATATATTGTGTATATACCATGTATATTGTGTATGCGTGTGTAATTGAAAATATCTATAAAAATTATTAAATATAATAGATCTAGAACCTCTTGAAGTTTCAATGGAATTTCTGTAATATTCCCTCGGACATTTATTTGCCTAAGGAGAGCAACTTGAATAACATCATCTAACTGAAGGCCAAGTAACTGTGCTACTGTTGTTAGTACCTCATGATCTTCATCAGTTAGCTTACATCTTTCACCGTCAATATCCTGAAAATTAAACATGATTTTTTATTCCACTGGACAGATTTTTTAGTAACTAAGACCTATGAAGTCTTATTATAATACAGCATAAACATGATAAATACTCGTTTATAAGACATAAAAATAAAAATAAAATATCAATTAAGTAAAAAAAAATTAAGCACAGTACCAATAATGTGAGATAATGTTCTTTTCAAAAATTCCTTATAGACTATTGGCAGGCATTTAATGTCATTATAATTTTAAATTTATTACAATTATTAATGATTTTTATTACACCAATTTATGTTTATGCACATGTAACTTGTAAGCATACTTTAAATTAATTTACAAACTGGATATGAGTAAAGTTAAAAATAATTTATCTACATTAATACAGAGAAATACAGAAGACTCCAGTTAGTAACAGGATTTGAGCATATTAAAAGTTCACATAAAAAGATAAAAAATAATATAATAATATTATCTGGACTTGTATTAAGTAGTAATAGTTGTGAGAATTAAAAAAAATTGTTTATTACACAACATATTAATGTATGATTTATACATTAATTATGTAATTACATTCTTTTATGTAATAAAAATTAATTACATTAATTAAATAACATATTACATAACATGTATAATGTATTACATACATAACACTTCTGAAAAATTATGTCACTTATTGCTGCTTATTTCATTCTAGATGAGACTTTCCAGTGTCTCAAAATTTATTCTACAATGTAGGTTGCACTGTAGGACCTAAGATTAGTGGAGGCATTGAAAAGTTTTATCCAGAATATAGCAATTAGCTGGCGTAAAAAACTGACAGCATCAAACTGGTAATGATAGTATCTTGATAAAGTTTTAAAATGCTTAGAAATTATAAAAATTTTTAACGATTTTGAAAGTCATATAGTTTAAAACACTGTTATTAACTACTGTATATTTTGTTTTCCCCTACCGCTGCTTGTCCCCTACCCTCTTTAAAATATACTTAGACAGATCTTTAGTAAGATGGACGAAGAAGTGTAAAAGCATGGGGCTGAGAGTAGGAGATGACAATCTGTTCACTCTATATTTTGCCGATGACCAGATTGTGGTAGCGGAGGATGACAAAGACCTCGAGTATACGGTCAGAAAGTTAAAAGAAGAATATGACGCAGCTGGTTTGACGATGAACATGGCAAAATGTGAATACCTGATAGTACGCAACGAGGAAGTTAAGGACTTAAAATTGGATGTGGACAGGATAAGAGGTGTTGAAAAAAGTAAATACTTAGCCGTTATTTTCAACAAATAGGGAAGCAGCAAAGATGAAATTCAAGAACGTGTTAATAAGGGGCGAACCGTTATAAGAATGCTGAATTCTATTCTATGGGAAAGAAGTATAACAAGAAATACAAAGAAACATGTATGTAATAGCATGGTGCAAAGTGTAATCCTTTATGGAGCAGAAGTTTGGAACGTTTCAAACGTAAATAAGAAAAAACTGATGGCAGCGGAAATGGACTTCTTCAGGAGGAGTTGTAGAAGATCAAAATTAGACAGGGTTAGAAATGAGACTATTAGAAGCGAGATGAATATTGACAGGACAATAATAGATGAAATAGAAAGAAGACAATTGGCTTGGTTTGGGCATGTGAAGAGAATGGAAGATGACAGATGGCCCCGCAAAATACTGGAATGAATACCACCGGTGAGGAGGAAAAGAGGACGTTCACGGAGGAGTTGGTGAGATGACATAGCGGAAGCAATGGTTGCAAGAAATTTAGAAAAACTTCCATGCTACGATAGGTTACAATGGAAGTTGGGGACGGAGAAACAGCGACAGCTGTAAAGATCCGTTATATATATATAGTTTCCTTTTACAGTGGTACAAAATTAAAAACAATTTGATTCATGATTGTATAATTAAGTAGTAATGTTTATACTCTCAAAGTGATTTGGAATTCTATTTTGACATTTAAACTATATGTAATTAGAGCAACCTGATACTATTTACATAAAAAAGCTACATTAATGGGCAAAATGAAATCACCTTACCTCAAATGTTGTATTTCCAAGCCATAATATTGCTGAAAGCACACTGAAAATTCCGTCACACATGTTAAGGGGTATTGTGAGCACATTGAAAGCTAACCTCAATGCATCAAATTTGCGAGCATCACTGACACCATCTATGTGAATACAGCCTGATTGGTTTAGGTATTTGTAAAATTCTGCAGACTTCAGTTTAAACTGTGCTTGTAACTCCTTATTTCCCTTATGAACAAAATAGTAAAATAATAATAAAAATATTATAAAAAATATATACTGGACAAACAAACACAATTGTAAATGCATGAGTGATTAGATTATAAAACAACAATGCTACAATAGAAAGACCTTTTTTATACTGCTTGCTTTTCATTCTGTATTTTTGGGTGCCAAAATCACTCCATATACTCACAGTTTAGATTATTTTTATCACACATTGGAAAAAGTATCAACAATCTCACAAACAATAATTATTAAACAAAGCGCATATACTGTCTGTACATTATTAACGGAATTACTCATAATTCTGTATTATTAACAGTATCCCCAAAATTAAAATTATACTGGTAGAACATTCGTTAGCTTAATGAATAGATTATTCAGTAGCATTCACAGTGACCATTATTTGAACTGTAATAAACTGCCAGTAGAGGCATTCTCAAAGGTTGTGTCTGTAGCAGTAACTGTGATTTGTCATATTCTAATTTCAATTATAACACTGAATTTTTCTGTGTTGCTAAAAATGTCTATCCATGGTTGTATTAGTAATGCAGATAATTTTTATTATATGTATGGCAAGTTTCTGGGTAAAAAACATCAAAGAATTGCTACATAAATTATTCGTAAATTTTGTCACACCTACTTTAGAATGAAGCTGGGAGACCTAGATAAATAATAGGCTCTTCATAAAGTTTGTTTTTGCATGGGGAGTGAACATTTATCTTTTAGATTTAATATTTCAATTATTTATAGGGAGCCAAATATAATTACGATGACTGTTATTTTTGTTCTTGTAACTTCAGAGGCTAGAGACTCAAAATTACACCAGTTATTTTATATTCAAGTATCCAAATATTCTATTAGTTTTACAACCCATTCCTCATGGTGCACAGACTCAAGTTACTGCCCCTGGAGAAACATTAGAAGATCCATCACATGATTCTGATTTGAATATTGGATAAAAGAATAAGGAATACAGATTTCATGATGATAGTCAAGCCCATAAGTTGTAGGAGTTTACTCCCTTTCATTAAATATATCTAATCAAAATTTTAATACTTAAATACATATGTTTCTTTTTAAAATATTTTCACTATTAATTAGACTCCATTTTTTAATACTCCCTCATAAAAACTGCAATGTAGATTGCCAAAAAATGTATGTGATAGAGAAATACTGATGTCATATTTGAACTGAACTGAGTAACACGCGTGCACGCACGCACGCATGCACGCACACACACACACACACACACACACACACACACACACACACACACACACACACACACACTACATTATTTAAGCTATATTTACACAGAATTTAATATTTTTAATAAACTGATCACAATTTTTATGTTTACAGATACGAATATAATCTGTTATACACTATGAGGGTTTTTTGTTGCAGATCACACATTCATTGGAGGTATCCTTCATATACATTTATGTAAGAAAATGTTTAGTAAATATGTAATTATTTTTAATACACTATAGATGAAATATAATAAATTCTTGTTTACTAGAAGTAAACATTTCGATGTTATATCCAATCAGAGTTTATTTCTAATGATTAAAATATACACAAAAATTTAAGTAAGGTAAAAACTAAATTAGTAAAATTTAAATTTAAATAGAATTCTTTTTTAAACATTTGTCAAAGACAGAACGAATTAGCAGGAAGTATCTAATGATTATATAATTTTTTATCGTATTTATTACTAACAATAGTAATGTTTATGTTATTTTTATTAGTGTTTTATTCATGTTCATGTGTTTATAACTTTTAATCATATTTTAAATTTATTAATTATATTATAATTAGACCGCAACAAATAGACTACACTAATATTTAGATTATATTATTTTTGAGACATACCTTAGCACCTTCAACTAGCTGGTAGAAAACATGATAATTCCTCTCTCCAGCACTTTGGAATGTTATGCGGGACTGTTCCAGTAGGTAATCTTGTATAATACATCCTTTGATCATCCACTTATTATCAAAACATACCTGCATAAACTTACCAAATCGACTAGAGTTATCATTACGCACTGTCTTTGCATTTCCTGCAGAAAAATAATACATTTATATAAATAATATGAGTATTAGGACAGTTCAATATAGCTTACACACAACTGATGCCTCATTTTATTTGTTTTATAGCATGGGATAAATTTTTGCATTTGTTACATCTATGCGCCAAGATATCACATATTTTGAATAAAATGTACATTAACTATTAGATAAATTTCAATACTAGACACTTTTCCAATAACGTCAAAACTGTGAAAAAACCTTGTGTGAAATAATCAATTCTCTCTCTCTCTCTCTCTCTCTCTCTCTCTTTCTCTCTCCCTATACATATATATTTTTTAAGTATAATAATGATGATAAAGCAGACGATCATATGATAAACAAAAAAACATTAAAAATTCCGAACTACTCCATTGGATGTTTGGTTAAATTTATAACCATATGCCTAAATAACAAATAATTTAGTCATAGCTTTTAAGTTTATATATGTTTCCACAAATATTTATAAGCCTATATCTAATACTTTTCATAAATGTATATAACTGATAAAATGCAAAGTGTTTATGCAAACCCACTTGGCAAACTCTTTCACTGTGGTCCAAAGTTTTAAGGGGCATTGGGAGTTTATTAATTTTGTCAAATTGCTGAAGATGCTGACCTTGCACTTTAATACAATTCCACATAACTTGATGGTCCATATAGACTTTTTACAATTTTATTTACATTTTGACTTTCATTTTTGTCCTGTAGTACCCTTCAACTTAAGAAATTTTTAGAGTAAACACTACATTTGGATTTGGGGTAAAATTCTTTTCAGTCTGATACACGGCAAGGATTTTTATAAATTTTTCAAATTTTTGATCATAGCGTTCTAAAATTTTGAAATGACACAGACTGAACACTATATTTAGATTTAGGGTATTCTTCTCTTTTATACTCTACATGAAAGTTTGAAATTTTCAAAAAATTGTCATCCACTTTTGTTCCCTGCCATCCAAAAAATGTTTAATTTCAGATACTGGGCACTATATTCTGATTTTGTTTAAAATTATTTAATTTGATATCCCACATGGATTTTTGTGGTTTTTCAAAATTTCTACCCTCACATTTTATCTCCTACCGCCCTGTTTTTTGGGGAGGATCAATCTCAAAAAGAACAAGAGTCTGTGGGATAAAAGTATGGATATGCATACCACGTTTTACAAAACTTGGGTGCTGTATTGAAAAGTTATCGTGGCCACATCTGAAGGGAGGTGCAGTTGCACCAGATGCCACAATGCACCTCCTATTTATTAATTTATTTATTAAGCAGGTAAAATAAATCAACACAAAAAATACAAACATGAAAACATGTAACATTTATTTTAAAAATTTCACTTTATGGACATGCTTTATCCAGCTAACTTCTGTAGCAAGATTTTTCATCGACATGTGTGTTTATAAAGATAAAAAAGATCAAGAAACCATGCATGAGAATATTTCCCTCTTTTGAACAAAATAAAAGTACAAAGTGTGAGAAAAGAGCAGACGAAAAAACTAGGCGGTGGAGGGAGATGAGTATGGATAGGGATTGGGTGGAAGTGGATTTTCAATGGGGGGGGATATGTCTGCACGGGTGCCGAAATCTCTAGGGACAGGCCTGCCCCAAACAGATAGACAGACAAATGCCAAACGGTTGAGTTAAAACAACTTGCTTGATTGGTTAGTACCAATACAATAACATAAATAATAACTGCAAGGTGACAACAGAAATATAGTATTTACACTGGATAATCACTACAAGCACATATTATATTTGAGAAACCAATAATGTTACATCAGTATATATTTCTAAAACCAGACTTCTGTATTTATGCAGACATCAGTATCTGTAGAAACTAATCTATCCAAATACTACAGACGGAATCAGATATTTTATATGAATTCTCAAGTCACATTCACTTGATTAAGTCTGATAGAGAAACATAATATTCTTTCTGCTTTCAAGAACATTATTATACTGAAAGGTAACAGCTAGGTTACATAATAAATTGCAGTATCACTATGTTTTTGGGATTGAAATAAGTTTTTTTTAGTCTGAAGACTAGGTACTGCACCAGTACAAGCAAAAAATTTATTACAAAAATTTATCACTGAACTGGGAATTTTTTCCTTGTTTGATTTGTAACTTAATACAAAATCACAGTAAGGGATATGTGCTTCTACACACATGAACAATATTAAATCAATCAGGTTAACTGAATGTCTGTATCCAACTTCAATTACAGACTACCAATGTCTGCTTACCAAATGCTTCCAAAATTGTGTTAGCTTCCAAAATCTGTTGTTCAACCCATGTGCTAACATTACTTGTAACAGAACACAGATACTGCAGAATAAACTTTGTTGTTTCGGTTTTTCCAGCACCACTTTCTCCAGATATCACGCATGACTGATTCCTCACGTTGGTCTGTAGAGATTTGTATGCGGCCTCTGCCAGGGCAAACACATGTGGATCCAGGTTACCCATTTTATGACCATGGTACTGAAATACATGCTCCTGTTAACAAACAAAACATTTAAATGATAATATTCATGTGTACTTAAAAGATGTTTACAATTAATTTTAAGTCTACAGTGTAAAACAAATTTTAAGTTCTCGTATACATGTAAATTTGATCTTGAAAACATGACTAAGACATTCGATATAATGGGATGAATCTAGCACTTTTAGGAGTAAAAGCGATTTAGCTAGGTCTCGACATTGAGAAAATTAATTTTAATCAGAGTGATTTCTTACTGGAAGAGGAACTTCTTGGATTTCGTTGTCCATGACGTGTCCGTTACTTAACTAAATATCACTATAATATTGACGACTCGGAACACAAAGTTTTTATAAGTAAAAACGTAAAGTTTTACCTTACAGCCTAAACCGGCTTTCACCTATAGAAGGCTTCATCAGAGGCTGTCGTTAGTAGCGCTGCTCGTCTTGTTGTTGGCGACGAGAAAGTGTTTCGAAAGATTGAAGCTGTGTGTGTGTGGTGAGATGTGTTCGAATAATGCGTGCGATTTGAATTGTGTCTGTTCGTTTAGGATGTCGTTTTTATTTGTTTTTGTGTGTTTGTATATTTCTAATTGTTCTAGAGTGTCTAGTTTTCGGCCTTTTGTGTGTACGTGTAGTATGTTCATGTTATTGTCTATGTTTTTATATGTGTGGTTTGCTTCAATGAGGTGGTTTGCGAAGGTAGATTCTGTAGTGGTGTGGAGTGCTTTTGTGTGTTCAATGTATCTCTGTTTGAAGCTACGTCCTGTCTGGCCTATGTAGAATTTACTGCAATTTGAACAATTTAGTTTATATACACCGGGTAGATCGAATTTGTTTTGTGCTTTGGGCATGCGTTTTGATAGTGTGTGTTCTGTTTTGTTAGTAGTTTTGTAAGCGATTCTGTATCCTGCTTTTTTGAATTTGTGGGCAATTTTTTCTGTTTGTTTGTTGATGTATGTTAGTGTTATGAATTTGTTGTTTTCTGTCTTTGTCTGTTGTTTGTTTTGTATTTTGTGTAGGAGTTTACTGACTATTGTTCTGTCATAACCGTTAGATTCTGCTAGATATTTATATATCTAGACATTCTATCTAGAACAATTAGAAATATACAAACACACAAAAACAAATAAAAACGACATCCTAAACGAACAGACACAATTCAAATCGCACGCATTATTCGAACACATCTCACCACACACACACAGCTTCAATCTTTCGAAACACTTTCTCGTCGCCAACAACAAGACGAGCAGCGCTACTAACGACAGCCTCTGATGAAGCCTTCTATAGGTGAAAGCCGGTTTAGGCTGTAAGGTAAAACTTTACGTTTTTACTTATAAAAACTTTGTGTTCCGAGTCGTCAATATTATAGTGATATTTGGAAGAGGAACAAGCCAAAGATATAGTCTAAATATGGCCTGGACGTTTACCTCAAGTCAAATAAAACTCGATTAAATGTGAATGTGCCGAATCGACGATAGCGACTCGCAATTAAAACCCCTGAAGAACGTGTTCAAACTAGCCACAGGCGTGAGACTGTTTACTGAGTTGTAACTTTACGGTGACGTCGTTTGACTTATGTTTTGCTCTGTATTCTTATTCGTGTTCTGTTGCGTTTTGAATTATTAATAAAATTTTAATCTTATTCAAACTTGTCTAACTATAACAACAATGCCTCACTACCGTCTCTGCCCTATGAAACATTATGAGAAGAACAAAGCATCACTGATGATAAACACGTATTATGGAATATCCATTACACTGAAGAGCAACTGATTTTCCTTTGGATGAAGAAATTTGGTTTTCTTCATGGTCATTGGTCTTCAAGACCAATCCGAGCAGCTAATGTAAAAGAATGAAAACATTTCTGATGTTACTGTGATCCTCTGAATGATCACACATACTCGCACTAAAGACCTAAGATTACTGCCGAGATTTGAGCTGCTATTTGAAGACTATAAAAGTGTATTAAAGGTGTGATTTAGTCAAGGAGGAAATCGTCAACTCTGTTGAAACTGCCAATTTTCCACCTCCTGGGTTGAAACTTAAGAAAAACTCATTCATCATGCGCTGTACAACTTGGATGTCTCATAAGGAGTGGGTCATGGCTGATTTTGACTAAGCCCTGCAATCACATGTCAAGATGACGATAATCACTGAAGAACAATATGGTCGAAAATTACACATTCCAAATCAAATTCAACTCAAGCAAAGGTTAACTTGAATTTACATCTCTGTGATATCAGTTTCCCGAAAAACTAGAGTTCGCTATAACCGTTCACAACACCTAAGGCAAAACCTTCGAGTTGTTAGCATTGATCTCTGGATTCCCTTCTTCATAGAGAGAATGATGTAATTTGCTTTTCACCGAGTCAAGAAATGAGGCTGTGTGAAAATTCTACTACTGCCATAAAATCGAGATACTCCAATATGGAAGAATTTTCAAGCCCATAGAAGTTAACTCAAATATAAAGGCTACAAAATCGGACTATGAAGAAAGCAATGGCAGGTACCACGACAACATAGAGGACTTTATCGGAGCTGAACAGCTACAGAGGAGAACTGAAACTGCGTGGCACTTTACAATCAACAGTACTCACTCAGCCCCACTCCTAAAAAAAAAAAACCAATGGCGGTTTTAGCTTATGTGCCAGAGAGGAGGCCCAGATACTCACAGAATCCGATTTCTCATAAAATTTTCGAATAATAACATATGTAGGTACTGTTTATTACCATGTGTAATAGCAAACTACTTTTTTATGTTTAATTATCATCTTTATTCCCACCTATTATGATTACCGTAATTTCTTACGGTTATGATTCCATTATATTTCTTTACATTAAGTAATATAGGTAATTATTTACACCAACTACGATGAGCCCTCACATTACAAGCTTCGAACCTTCACTGTAGATAGTAGAATTACAAACATTAACTGTTCCTTATACATTAACATTAACTGTATGGCCTATAATTATTATATAAATATAGATAACATCGGCGTAAGCCACCGTAGCAAAACGTTTGTTCTGGTGAATTCTACATCACAACATACTCTAGAGACTTATCATCTTTAGCCTACTGTATTAATAATGTTCCTAAACCAGTATTCTGCAGGTGGCAGCATAGTGATATTTATAAACTAGTTTACGTTTGCCTCTGTCTCCGTGTCTTCTTTCGTGACTACTGTGATCAGTAATGATTATTAACTGAACGAAATGTGAATAAAACTTCTGGATTTACACAGTGTGATTCACGACTCCCATTTTTAGAGTGTGTTCTATAGGTTAAAATACACACAAATGTCATTATAAACATGTATCCGGAAACGCTTCGTTTTCCGAAGATTTCGCCACTTTTCTTGTATCAAAGGTAAAAATGAGCTAATAAAATTTCCTACATTAAGTGTAGGGAGTAATTTATGGTATACTATGCTTTTTACTTGAAAATTTTTTTTAAAGTGGGTTCCAGAACTTTATTTCCAGTAGTTACGGAGAAAATTGTTGAAAAGCGTAAAAATTATAATCAGAAACACACTTTTCTTGGCTTAATGTAAATTTACTTCATACAATTGCCAACAGAGAAACAAAACTTAAGAACACTTGATTCCGAGAAAAATTATGTACTAAATTAAGTAAATAAAAAACAAATTCAAACTTAAGAAATTCTAATTTTATGTACAACAAACATCAATGAACATAACACACTTGTCCATTTATCCACTTGTAGTTTGTTCGTTTATAATAAATATTCACAGTACTTCAATAATAAATGTCCATTTACTTCAATATGTTTGTCTGCACACTTGTGGATCGCTCATATCGCTCTTTGTAGTTCCGTAGGACTGTCCTCAAGCTGCACACCAGCATCAATAATGCGGACAAGTTATGCATCACGGGTTTTTACTTTTGTTTTGTGCACAATATTCTTCATCCATCCCAATACGAAAAAAATCTAACGGTGTTACATCTGGCGATCTGAACGGCCAGGAGTGTGGATCAATCCATCTCTCTGGTAAATGCTGACGTCAGTGGCCTGAGAAGTGGGCAGGTGCCCCACCGTGCTGGAAATACACACGGCGGCGGCGTCTTGATGCCAGAGGAACATTTTCAAGCAGCTGTGATAACTCTTCTTGAAGAAAATGTAAGTAATCATCAGCAGTTACGCGTCCTAGAGAAAAACGGTCCAATCAGCTCTGACGCTAAATCGGTGTTGGAAATTACGTCCCACCGTTGTATGAGGATTGTTTTCCACCCATGTGTGTTCGTTACGTATTTTGTTAGATGCCGTCCCGTGTGAACTGTGACTCAGCAATAAATAAAGTCAACCTGTACAGCTGGCGATTTCTATTCAACCAGTTGAAGAACTATATGAGTTGAAGAAGGGGAGGGTCTCCTGGTTGCTTATGGTAAGGATTACGTTTCCTATATGGTAAGGATGGTAAGAACTAAGTGTCCTCTTGCCACAGATTATGGAACCGCGAACCGCAGACGTCATGGGACGTCATGGACTGATACCCGTGCGTTGAACAGAGTCGATATTTTTCATCGAGAGCGTTCTCATGTCAGGAAGGAAGGTCGTGACAGATACGAATACTGGAAAGTGAACCTGTTTCCTGTAGCATACGGAATATGCCACTAAATATTTTTGGATTTGGAATTCTGCATTTAGAAAAACGTCTGCAGCATATATTCTACAGCAGCAGCTTTTGCATACCATCACATACACCCAAAATAAACACCATATCGACGTATTTCTCAGTTGAAAACACCGTAAGGCATTGTAACACACCAATCACCACACTACATAAGCTAAAATACACTTCTGTAAGCTTACAAAGTTATTCAAATAAAATAGTCAAAACTTCATTGTTGATCATCTGATATAGTGTATTTCCTAACTTATGATTTAAAGATTTCTTAAATAATTTCTAATTTTCTCATTTTTCAGTATTGTACTGTCACATTAATATTAAGTTGAATTTCTTACGTTTGAATTTTATTTATATTTACGATATTTACAGAAATTTTGTCAGAATTTAATAGCCTATACATTTTGTTATGAAGTTTTATTTGATTATTGGTAATTTAACAAGTAACGGCAAACCTAAAAAAATTTTTTTACTCATATGTTTAGGCTTTTCAACAACTTTCTCGGTATCTATAGTACGTAAATAAAGTTCTGGAACCAACTTTTTAAAAATTTTGAGGTAAACAACATATTATCATACTATCAATATTTCCTGTAATCAGAGTCTCAAAAAAAATTTTATATTTACCTTTGAGGGCATAAAAATAGGAAAATCTTTGACTGGCCGTAACTTGAAAACAAAGCATTTGCTGACACATGTTTATATGACATTTTTTCTTTACTTTGACCTTTTTTATTACATTACGGGTTTCAAGCTCTAGCGTTAACTGGGTACATACAACTGCTGGACATTGGACTGACAACTGAAGAAGGCCATTAATGCCTAAGAACTCTGAGACGATATTCTCACATCTACTCAAGCGGCCTCGCCCACTCAAGATGCTGTTCGACTGTCAACATACCTAGTCGATCAGTTGGCTCACCTATCGAATATTGATTAGTCAGTCAGGCAACTAGCATCGGCACAATGCTGAAAATTGTGGACTGTTCTTTCGAGTCCGGCTTTGATCTCTAGGCTAGCTAAAACAATAGTCAATGCTTATGTGTTCTGTGTATTGCCAGTAATCACCTAATTGCTAGATGTAGAAAAACGTAGCAAGTGTACTTGGTAGGGGGCTTAACCTAGAAGCTAGTTGCTAGTACTCTTTCTGCCTTTTGAGAAGAGAAGTTGGCCTTCGTCTCTGGGCGATTCTTTGAAGACAGAAGGCCGGGAAGGCGTAAATTCTATTCGCGTGAGACTTGGAACACTACAAATCCGTAATCGTCGGACTAGGCAAAGTACAACCCTAGGCGACTCATGGAAGCGATTCTATTTGCTAGCATTTGTTAGCAGTGAAGCAGCATCGACAGCACACGCTTGTAGAGGCTGACACGGGTTAAGGACGTTTAGACTTTTAAGGGCCAGAGCAAAAACATCCAGGACACAAAACCGAGATCCGTAATTGCAATCTATTCCTGTCACTAATGAGCAATTTTGCTTTTACCTAAACTGCTACTTGATTTACATATATAAATTTCTCATTAGTGGCTCTTAGTTTCATGTACATTTACTAAATGTTCTTTTCTCTTGTGCATTAAACAGCAACCTATACTTTAATACATGACGTTTAAAACTTACATCTTAAGCTAATTCGAAGTTGTATAATCTTACATATTTTCTTCTGAGTTCCCGCATCACGTCGATTTTTTTCAAGCGTGATGTACTTTTTCGCGTAATTTTTTGTAAACATATTTTTCTTAAATCTATTATTTTTACCTAGAATGATTTTATACCATAGCCCTAAAAGTAATCGCATGACAATAAAATTTATTTATTTCAAGTTTATGAAAAATGAAACATTCACGATATAATCTAATGAGTGTGTTGTATTACTGGATGCAGAAATGTTTTCTCGTTTGGTCACTTCATTAAAATACCTGAGGGTGAGATATTGCTATTTGTCTCGCCACTGTGGCGTCCGCCGCTGTGTGTTTTCGCCCCTTCCTGTCACTGTAATTGTTTTAATTTTCTCTAGCATTGTTTTCACATTCTAATAGTTACTAATGATTTTTTAAAACTTAAATTTGTTTACGAAAATGCCCGAAATATTAAAAGTATAATGGAAGTCAACTCTGCATGAAATTTATTAATTAAATTATATGCGTTATTGGCCACATTTTGTTTCGGAAAAATGTGGAGTCTGAGTCTCATCAATTCATAAAAACAGAGTGCTTGTATATAAACAGATTCTTAAACGTTATGTATGGCGTGTAGCTTTGGGCTATGATACCTATTCTAACATCGAACAAATACGTATTTGAGAATACAGTATTTATATGCATAGTTATTCGTCCGTCGCATGTTAGAAATTGATATATTCACAGAGAATCTCTTTGTGAGATATATATATTCACTCAACACATCTTTCGTGAGAGATATACTATCAAGAGCTAGAGACAAGAAACACAAAGCTAGATTGGCAAACCGTACAAAGAATGACACTCAACTGCTTAACAATAATGCCCTCACATGGCAGCTTACAAGGAAAAACAATCCTTTCTTCGAGACAGTGTATGGGTATTAAAAACTAGTGCATAATGTAATGCAGTCGATTTTTATTGCTTAAATGTCATCTGACATAAACTGACAAAATTTATCTTTATTTAACGAATAGTTCTAGATCGTAATAGAAAGCTGAAATGTTTACACACCATGTTGAACACTGAATGAGAAATGGAAATGGTTGAAATTTCACAACTCCCGTTTGCACATCACAACATTGATTTCTGCAGTTGGGTCAGAAAGAAAAAAAACACATAATGAAGAGTACATAAATTAAATTGTGAGAAACATGGAAAGTGACATATACAGATGATTCACGAAGCTTTTACCTCACCCCAACACTTTCAAAGCGCAAAGCGTATGTCGATACTCGAGACAAAGCTCGAGGTACTTCCCTTCGTTGGTTCACAGCATTTTGACAGTATCTATCTTGATCGGGCGAGACCGCTTAAGGGATATGGAATTACCAGAATGACATGAATATCGGCTTGAAAATGACCGCATACGGCACGCTCAAGTCAGACAAGTGAACAGACGGATAATTTGATTTTACAGGCTTTTCAGTATGATCCACATTATGACTATTCGTCACATCCAAAAGTTACAATTGGCAAAATGGATGTGATATGCGAATTCTACCAAACAAAAATGTTTTAAACTGAATCGCCTGGGATGTGCTGCTCTGATGGGAAAGCAATTTTAAAACCGTTTAATCAGCCACCAGAACCACTTCGTTCGTACATGTCAGGAACGACTTCAGAATCCAAGCATTTTCTCCAAATTTATTCGGAGATACAATTCATGCTTTCAGATGACATCTTCCGGTATGACAGCAGCAATCGAAGAAATTTATGGTTTTATGCCTACTTTTAAAGTGAAAGAACAAATATATCACAAAGTCGGGTCTTTGCTCCCTGTCACAAATGAAAATCTGAAGTTTTTACAAATCTATTTCATGAGAGATGATCAAGCCAAGGCCAATCGACGCTGTGAAGCCATGCCCGATATAATAAAGGATATTGTTTTAAATCTCCAAAGGCTGTTGCATAAAAATAATAATTTAGTAGAAGCGTTCAAAACAGCTTTGGAGAGAATACCGACTGATGAGTACAAAACTGTTATACGAGCTGACAGAACGCCATACAGACATAGACAATAAAAGTTATATTAAAATATGTATTAAAAGTAAAATATTCGCGTGCGAAGCCGCGAGTAACAACTAGTGTATATATAGAGTAGACGCTAGAGCTTGAAAATCTGTCGGAAGACACAGCATAATACATGCTCACTCGGAATCTGCATCGCAGAAAGCTAGCTGTCACATGAACACAGAAAGTTTGGACAAAACTTACCGGAGCTTGTGTAGGACGTCCTCGTGCTACAAACTGTTAAGAAGAGTTCATGTCGCCAAAAGGGTCACGGCTACGGAATCACGACCACGATGGTCGCCTTCCATTTCAAGTAAAAGTTTGTCAGCCTGAGACAGGTGTTGTACAGATCGAATATAAAACAGCATTTCCTGTTCCGGAAGACACTAAGGACAGGCTAGGAGGAGCCTTTCAGGCATCATTTCAACAAACCGGTCGGCGCTCTTCTGGCTCTAGACTGGTTTGGTCTCGGCAATGATTGGAAGCAACAGAAAGCTTTCTGCCTCGATGCAAATTTGGTCTCGAAGGCCTTCAGCTTGGATACGTTACGAGCGAACTGATTATCAGTATTGTGATGATACCAGATCACATAGCTTTAGTTACGTATTTAAAGGAGAAACGTCCTGGTTGATGACATTACAACGGAAATCTTCTTCAGAGCGTGAAATGCATAAAATGCAAGACGAGGAGTGTAATGCAAAGAGCTTTACAGGAAAAACATTTTCTGAGCAATAGAAAGTTGAACTTGTTTTATACAGGGTTTTAAGGAATGACCCCCCCCCCCTCAGATGCCCAAAAGTCTTGCAGGCCGCTAAACCTGTTCAGGAGGTTCCAAACGAGAGAATTCTATATACGATACAAATGAAAATGCAGGGGCGGCAGACAGCTTCTGGGCAAGGAATGCAGGGGCGGCAGACAGCTTCTGGGCAAGGAAGACAACAATGGTTCAGATGTCGGAGAAAGTAGTAGCACCATGTATGATTGCTACGATCGAACACAGCTAGATATAATCTCTCAAGGGATATTTTGGTATAAATGAAGTCTCTGTAGTCTAGCTTTCTGCCATTCTTTGCAAGAGAAATGAAACATAAGAGAGAATAGGTTGCCAAATCTCCGCAGTGGAGACGCCCGGATTGGTCGAACATGGAATGGCACGGTCATCGCGGTGAGGTGTTTATTCGCCAAATTGCTTAAATTTACATTCATAAACAACACTGAAGAAAATTTAAGTAACCTACAAAACAAACGGTAATAATATAGAAAAAATAAACAATTCAAGTAAGAACATTATTCTAAACAATGGAATCTGCACAATTAAACACAAGAAATTTTATGCAGGTCAGACACAGGCAAGCAATTAATAAAGCTTATTCGAATGTTTATGTTTACAATTACACAACAAATATTTACAAACCTAATTTAGCAGCACATGTAAAGAAAACAGGACATGAATTCTACACATTAATAAAACGTGTATCATTCAAAGGCACTAAAGGGAAATCTATATGTGTACAAACATAAAACACAAAACAATGGGATCGATGCATTAATGTAATATCTGAACAAATACGAGTCGGTACAAAACTGACAAAATTTTTAAACATTGGAAATACTCAATAAGCAAACCGACGACGGAACCACCCAATAAAAGCAACGAAAAACCTCACCATTACAGACAACAGCAGTAGGTACTTAACCAGACAACGAATCAACAACATGGAAGTCGATAAGTATACTGCATGATGCTCGAAACACGTCGGAAGTAAGGAAAACCCTTATTAATAGTACATTTATACAATTCTACTCGCGCTCTCCTCCCTCTCCCTCTCTCACACACACCACAGTGGAACTTCCGAATAACGAAACACAATTCCGGCTGAAATTTTCCAATAATATATATATTCGTGACCAGGAGGCAAACTTTCATAATTTACTATGAGTATTTGGTGCGTTGCAGTTACATAATACACTATCATAAATCATTAAACACAGTGTATTATTCCTCTCAAACAAAAATAAACAAAAGCTTAAAAGTAATTTCTATTTCTTTACATAACTAGTAAATTATTTTATTTCACAGAGGCTTACCCTACGTCTAACGGACTATGAGTACTAATTTTTGTGGTGACTAGAATACTTCAATATACTTTGGGCTAGAGTAAAATTTGAAAACCACTTTTTGTCGATTAAGAGAAAGCTTTTGATTCTGTCTGTACAAAACCTACAGTGAAGCGTTACAACAAGGAATAGGAAAGGGTTGTTTGTAGACATCGCCTAAAATATAGGCCTACACAAACTCAGACTCAGCACAAATCAAACTGCTCATGTTATCAAATAAAGTAGGCTACTAGCAGAAACTGGAGTGCGTCAGGATGACGGCTTACTACTGCAGCTTGGAGTGTGCCTAGACGATTAGAATGGGGGAAAAAGGAATTACGATAGATGTGAATACATCTTCCAACTTTGGGATTTTAGGAAATGTAGTGTTGTTTTATATAAATAAGGAGATCATTAATAATCTTACCAGAAAATTCGAAAGGTTGGTTTGACGCACAATAGATAAACATAATATTTAATCGACTGCATCAGCTAATATTCGACTGGGGAAACTAAAACTGCTGTTTAAAGTCTGGCAGCTGCGGCTGACGTAAAATATTTGTGAAAAAATAATAAGTACCAAAGACACAATGCCAGAAACTGTCAGTCGAACAGATCAGGGCGTATTGCCTTTGAAAAGATGGGGATTATTATAAAGATTTTTATATAGACGCGTTTCGTGACATGTGTCACATCATCAGTAATCCTCGTCAAATGTTAAAATTCACATAAAACACATAAAAACACATTTGCACATATTTACTAAATCACAATAACGACACACACATAACACGATGTAACTTCGGCTCCGCTGGACCGGTCCGACCGCGCGTGTAGTTGCCGAGCCACTAATTAAACTAAGTCAATCCTTATCACCAGTCATTACCGTCATGCGCGATTATATTTAGGGCTGTATCATATAGTGAGTGAGATTGAAACCTTAATTGTTCGTTTAATATACTGTTATTGTTGATATTCTTGTCTTTAAATGATTTATAAATCTCAAACTCCTCGAGAGCGTCCATTAACCTACCCTTACCGCATACATGGATTGCTTTGAAATTAGTATTGAAATCTGTGTAATTATGGTTATGCATCATTAGATGGCGCGCATAATTAGATTTGGTCTTGTCTAAATCATTCCTTGGTAGATGTTCTTTGTATCTCTTCAAGAAAGACCTGCCAGTTTGACCCAGATAGAAACAATCACAATCATCACATGACATCCTGTAAACACCTGTTTTCTCTTCTAACGGGAATGGTTGTTTTATGCGTAACAAATTAGAAATATTATTATTTGTTTTAAACGCGACTTTTATATTAAATTTAGAAAACACATTGGATAATAATTAGGTAAAAGGCTACCGTACACTGTCGTTATATACTTTTTATTATTATTTTTATTTTTGTTAACTTTATTATCACCGATGGTATTATGGTGGGATCTAGTTTTATATAGGTGTCGCTTAAGAAGTCTATCTATCATCGAACTCTTGTACCCATTCGCTATTGCTATGTGCCTTATTATATCCAATTCATCCTGAAAGTCCTTTTGGTTAAGTGGAATCGTTACCAACCTATTAACAAAACTGTTGTAAGCCGCCTAAACAACAATAATAATATTTCTAATTTGTTACGCATAAAACAACCATTCCCGTTAGAAGAGAAAACAGGTGTTTACAGGATGTCATGTGATGATTGTGATTGTTTCTATCTGGGTCAAACTGGCAGGTCTTTCTTGAAGAGATACAAAGAACATCTACCAAGGAATGATTTAGACAAGACCAAATCTAATTATGCGCGCCATCTAATGATGCATAACCATAATTACACAGATTTCAATACTAATTTCAAAGCAATCCATGTATGCGGTAAGGGTAGGTTAATGGACGCTCTCGAGGAGTTTGAGATTTATAAATCATTTAAAGACAAGAATATCAACAATAACAGTATATTAAACGAACAATTAAGGTTTCAATCTCACTCACTATATGATACAGCCCTAAATATAATCGCGCATGACGGTAATGACTGGTGATAAGGATTGACTTAGTTTAATTAGTGGCTCGGCAACTACACGCGCGGTCGGACCGGTCCAGCGGAGCCGAAGTTACATCGTGTTATGTGTGTGTCGTTATTGTGATTTAGTAAATATGTGCAAATGTGTTTTTATGTGTTTTATGTGAATTTTAACATTTGACGAGGATTACTGATGATGTGACACATGTCACGAAACGCGTCTATATAAAAAACGCTAGAACGAAGTCACTGACGGATACAAGGTAATTAAATTATTGTGAAAAAGTGACTTGGATACTATATAAAAACAAAATAAAATATTATAAAGAGTAACAGTCTGCAGTTGTGATTAAAATGCGTTTTTAATCAGTTCGTGATTCCTGCAACGACTTAAAGTCGGGAATATGGATAACGAACAAGTCAACAGTGGAAAAACGACGGATTACATAGTAAAGCTTGGACAGGACTGTGCTTACAATTGCCACGTGAGTCAGGGAAACAACTGAAAGAAAACTGGACTAAACGATGTTATTGACAAACAAAGGTGGGCCGACATTTGGCTATACGGTGATAATGTTCACAAACGTAACTAGACTGGCGGCTTAGGAAGGTAAAGCGTTCAAGAAGACGGCAGCGTTCATCCACGGTTAGTACCGCGGTAACGTGAACTGAACAAGAATAACTCATGCGAGAAACGTGTGAAGAATAACTAAGGACGTATTCGCTCAGCAGCGGACAGACAAGATAATGATGATGATGATGATGACGACAACATGAGCCTACAGAAGAACGATGTTAAAAATATTCTCCTTTCTTACTGTAGCGTATACAAAAAGTGTAAGTCGAAAGTTATCAGATAAAATATTTTATATTCTTAAAACTATAAGCCGATTTCGCACTTTTTACTGACATGAATATGAAAACGTCTGAAATTATGAACCACTGGAACCGGATGTTTTTTACAATAAGGCCAGTAATTTATAAGGTAACTTGAAAAAATATTATTAAGTTTATTTCTTCTAAACAAACAAGTATATTTACGATTAATTAAATTTAGGACTTATGTGTTATTTTATTACTTTGAAGAAGTCGTACCCAAACCCCAGTTTTGGATAGCCTTCCAACTCCGTTAGCATGTCGGTTACACAGAGGCACAGTTCTGTCCAAATTTTCATAAAATTTAACCATTAATCAAAGACGAGCTAGAATTGACTAAGGTAAAATAACATACCTCAATAGACATCATTAACCTACATCTTTAATCGTGTTACAAGTCGTGTATAGTCTTTAAACGTAGAATTAAATAACAGTTTTTACACTGGGAAGGAATTTTTTACTATCAATGGTACTTTCACGTTACTTCCTAACGTAATGAGGGAATTAAACTTGTCCAATGGAGGGTACAGGCACCATCAAAAGTAGAATACAGGAAGTAATACTTCACAACTAACATGTCTAACACATTCGCCTGTTAACAGAAACTGGGGCATTCTTTTCATTAAAGAGCTCAGTTTAGCTAGAAATTACTCAGATACTCACGAAATTCTTTTAACGGTATAATTTCGTTAATTGCGGAAATGTTTCTAACTCGTGTCGGTTAACGCGATGTAGGTTAACACGTCATCAACATTCCCATTCTTGTCACAAAGTGATGCGCATACCTCATGTATTTCCAATTGCAAACAGCATCACTACACATCTTTATTGGCACGTTGCACACGCTATACCGATACCAAACAGCCAGCACATATTGTTTAACTTGAACTTTACAATAACAAAATACACAAAACTTAAGACACGTAAAAGTTCAAGGTTTGCTACACCTTATTAAGTAATTATGAAATTATTACTTACAGGATACTATCGACGCGTGAACAACTAACTAGGTCTGATGGATACGGTAAAATGTTAAATAGCCAGTGAACACACAATTTATAGCACTTAGGGTACGCACACTTACTGCTTAGAACGAAGACGTGGAAACATCAACGTGTACTGTAAAGTAGTTATAATCATTATTTTCTTCCAGTAGAGACCTCATTGTTTCCTGTGGATACCAAGCTACATCCACTGAGACAACTTTCATTAATTTAAGGCCATATATGTTATACCCATCCATCAACCATATTAATGGTATGGACCATGGACCATTCATTGTCACAATCCGATAGTTAACTGCAATAAAACTGTTTCCAGGTGTGTACACACACACACACACATACACACAAGCATATAATATTTGAAAACGAAAAATCATTAACAGAAAAATTCGAAAGCATACAAGGAGTAGTAGAATACAATGCCGGGCTACTTTAGAAATAAAGACACGATCGCCACATAGTAGACAAAACACATTAAAACTACGCCACGAATAACAATTTTGAAAATAAGAATGAAATCACAGGAAAAGCTAACCGAAGGTATTTAAGGCGTTAGAAGATTTTAGAAGGTATTTATATAGTTCTACTAACTAGTTACGAGTTTTGGGTTGAAAAACAGAGAAGAAATGGAAGGCTGCTGAAATGCAGATCTTGAGAAGAGTCAGAGGCGTTACTAGGTAAGGTAGAAAAAGAAACGTTGAAATTTGAAGAGATTTAGTTGAACTATTTTGTGATTTAGAAGATATACAACTTCCACTTAAATTCACAGCGGGAATGTAATCGAGTTGGTGGGGACATTTACAACCGAATGGAGGAGGCAAAAACCAATAAAACGGACATGGCATAAAAATAACAAAAAGGAAAACCTATTCAAAAAAGTGGATAAATCAGTTGCAAGAACTCTAGAAAAACATGGGATGAAGCGAAGAGACTGGCAAAGGACAGATGAGAGTGGACTTCGTGTATGATAAGAAGTGTGTGTGTGTGTGTGTGTGTGTGTGTGTGTGTGTGTGTGTGTGTGTGTTCTTATAATATTCGCAGTCCGAAAAGCCGTTTTCTTGTGTTTCCGGATTTAACTGTGTCGACTCTTGTCTTTCTCTCGACGTTCCTTCTTCACGGTTGGGGTGTTGCTCCTTGTATTTTGCGATGGTCTGTTGACACTTCTCATTGGTTCACGCTTAACACTAGTGTCTGGGCTTTCCTGTTAGTGGCCGTTGTGTAGTTGTTGAACAAATGTTGCCACGATGCAAGTATCTTTGTACTCGTCACTTAAGTTTACGCAGAGCTCGTAGCTCGTAGCTAATGGGGGGACGGGGCTCAAGGCCCCTGCATGGTAGCAGCGCCCGGAGTGACTCCTCCGATGACTGCTAGTATCGTACTCTCTCAAGGACTTTTGGAAATACAAGGTCATGTGGGTTGGATGGTATGCTCCTTTTGCAGTTGGGTAGGGGAGAGGATCTCAACAAGTGAGGTGCTCAGCCTAGCCAAAGTCTGGTAGGTTGTGTGCCTTTAAGCCAGCGGTGACGCGTCCGAGTCACAGCGGAGAAACCTCCCGGTACATATGAGGACCGGTTGGCCAGCGCTGCTGTCTCCGACGTGGCCCCACTGTCCGCGCAGCGTTGATCAGCACAGGCCTGTTGCGTATCCAAGGCGGACGCCTGATGAAAGAAGGCACTTGCACAACTAACATAAGACAGCCCCGCCAAGGCCGCAAACGACCAGGGCCGACCATTCAGGGCAGAGTGAGGTTCAATGTGTTTGTCTATGGTGTGAAAAGTGATCGGTTTGAGGTATGTTATGTTACGTTAGGGTGTTGACTCCCTCAGGAGAAGGGCCCTATGTAGGAGACTATGGGGGGTCGTCCAGCAGAGTGCGGGGTCTCTTAACTACGTGGCAAGGGGGACCTTCGTCCCTGGCCAGGTCACGTAGGTGGGGGTGTTGGGAGTCTGCTGCCCGGAAGAAGAGGCCCACAAAAAGTCTGAAGACAAACTCTTCCACCGTTTGCAGACGGAGGCCCGTCCTGATAGCTGTGTTACAAACAAACCAGGGCGAGTTGGATAGGATTCGGACGGGAACTGTTCTGGAACTGTTCCAGCTTACGTTTCGTAGTGGTAGATACGAGGGGCCACCACGCTGGGGCTGCGTAGATGAGTACTGATCGGGTTAGTAGGAGATATAGGGTAAGTTTTGTACGCAGGGAGAGGGGACTTCTGCGCGAGATGAGGAGAAAGATTTTGGCTTTGACGCCACGGGCTTGTCGGAGTTTGGTTTGGACGTGGCCTGTGAAGCTTAGTCGACTGTCAATAGACACTCCTAAGTATTTCAGACTTCTTCCAAGCGATAGGGTTCCCATCAAGGGTTAGGGGCTGGCATGCGGTCCGCGTACGCGTGATACAGATCGCTTCGGATTTCTCCCCGTTGATCGCCACGGGCCACTTACGTAGCCAGGGAAGCAGAAGGTCGAGTTGGCGTTGTATCACTGTGCTAGTAAAACCAGGGTTCTGCGAGCTGTAGTGATACATGGCATCGTCAGCAAAAAGGGAAAGAGTGACATTGTTATATACGGGCAAGTCGTTCGTGTACACGAGGTACAGAACCGGGCCGAGGACTGATCCTTGGGGGGACGCCAGCGTCTATGGGGCGGTCAGAAGAGACCGCTCCATCTACACTAATGTGAAAAGTCCGGCCGCGGAGATACGACCAGAACAGTCTCACAGTAGATGCGGGAAGGGGCGTGTGTGCCAGTTTATAGAGCAGACCTTCGTGCCAGACACGGTCGAAGGTCTTACTAACGTCCAAGAGGACGGCTGCGGTGTGCAGCTTTTTGTTTGCAGCGTCAGAGAACTGGGTAACGACGCGGACTAGTTGTAGGGTGGTTGAATGCTACCTGCGAAACCCATACTGTTCGCTGCGGATGAAACCATCGAGCAGCGGTACAACACGGGCGTGCAGGAGGCGCTCAAACACCTTCGATAGCACAGGCAGTAGTGAGATGGGTCGATAATTTTCAGGGAACATGCGAGATTTCTCAGGTTTAGGGATCATGATTACCCTTGCATTTTTCCACAGGCGAGGGAAGTAATTGAGGCGGAGACATGAGTTGAACACGTCCAGGATATGGTCAGTGACAACTGATGGGGCATTCTTTAGGGCGGTCGCTCCTATTCTGTCCGGGCCACAGGCCCGTTTAGGATTCAGCCGTGCGATAGCATGGACGAGATCGGCTTTTTCGAAGGGGGGTGGGGGATCCGTCAAAGGTTGGGCGAGATAGTTTTCGAGGAAGTCCTCGACGCGGGCCATGTGGTCCGCGTCGAAGACGCCTCTGTGAGGGGTAAATTGTTCCTCAACGGAGTTTGCGAAGACCTCAGCCTTGCGCTCCGGAGAATGAACAACACCCGTCGGGGAGTCAAGGGGGTGGCGAGTCCTCTTTTCGCTGATGAGGCGACCAGTAGCCTGCCAAACGGAGGCGTGGTCGACTTCCAGGGATTCAAGATAGTTGTCCCAGCTATGCTGATTGACATCAAGCAGGAGTTGCTTGACGTAATCAGACTGACGGCGATACTGCCGCTTGACAGCGGGATCGCGAGTGTTTTGCCAGCTGCGGCGAAGGCGTCGCCGCTGGCTGATGGCTTCTTGGACTTCGGCAGGGAGTTGAGACTTCCTACGATGTGCTGGGACAGTGTAAGAGTGTTTATCCATGCAGTGGGTAAGAGTGTCATGGAGATGTGTGACTTGGCGGTCCAGCTCCCTTCGAGAGGGCGCTGGGGCCTCAGGGGCTGATGGGAACCTACGGCACAGCTCGTCGTGGTAAGAGCCCAGTTGACTCTCTTACGAGGATGGGCAGGCGGGGAGTCGCTTGTTCGTCGGAGCGTCACAACCAGCGGATTATGGTCGGACGATAGGGCAGAGATGGCCTCGACCAGGATGGGGCAGACAGCGTCCTTGACAATGACTATGTCGAGAACGCCTGGCTGGCTGGCAGGGTTGACGGGGATGTATGTTGGCTTGTCTGGGCCGATGACGAGGACGTCAGGCCTGGTCGAGGCGTATTGGGTGAGAGCACGACCGCTTTGACTAGTCAAGCGACTATTCCAAGACGGGTCTTTGCAGTTCATGTCTCCGACTGCAATGGTTGGTAGATCGTGGTCAAGGAGCGCGTCAAGCTCCTGGGGATTAGGCACCAGGCCAGGTTTGTTGTAGACGGAGACCAGCCGGAGCTCGGTTCCCGCTACGCTGATGGCGACCGCAGTCGCTTCGATGTGGGTAGTCAGGGGGGGGGGTAGAGGTCGGTGAGATAATCGCCTGTGGATAAGAATGGCTGTGCCGCCAGAAGCGGCTCGGGTGAGTGGCACTGGGCGGTCTGTGCGATAAGTAGCGTAAGCAGGTAGGTTAATTCGGGCTTGGGGACGCAGGTGGGTTTCTGAGAGGAGGACTACGTCCGCGTCATACTCGCTCGCGAAGCAGGCCAGCTCAGCGTTCCAAGCAACGAGTGTGAGAGGCCTAGCCATTACGGGCAAGCAACAAGGTCGTAAGAGAGGTCATGATTGTGACGACCAGAGAGTTCAGGTCGCGCGCAGCAACTAGTTTGGGCAGGAGATCTTCCATCCAGTCCTGCCACTCCGCGATCGTTAGCACGCCCGTTTATGCAGAGTGGGCATTCTGAATCTTTAAAGCTTCTCTGATTTTTCGTTCTTGGGGAGGCGCCACTGCCACCCTCCTATCACACCAAATCGGCCACATATGAAGTACTGCAATTGGCAGATATTATTTCGTATACTCGGGGAACTGAGATGTGTTAGTTCGGGGTTCAGATGGTATTTCGGCTTGGTAAATGATTGTTTTTTTTTTGTGGGGGATTTCACTGATGCGGTCTGTTCCGCCTTAGATGTAAGGTAACATTGTATACAGAACACACATGTATTAAATACACAGTGGAATACACATGACCACTTAGAACACTATCGATCAACAATGCTGAATACACCACTACAACGTTCCAAAGATGGAAACGTGTGTTCACTAATTCCAAAGTTCCACGCACTACACAGCCAACACAAGCAAAAAACGATCGATCATCATCCACAATCCACCAATATCACGCTAGACGAAAAGTAAAGAAGATATTTTCCAAATATTTTAACTTTGCCGTCACGTTCAGCTAAAGTTGTACGTAAAAATACGACCAGTCGAAGCCGTCCTAACAGAACTAGACTCTACAGACAGCAACGATGTTCGCCTCTAAGTCGTTAAATATATTGAAGTATATAAAGAATATTAAACCCACCGCCAATAAACATATCACGAACAGAAAATTCGAGCGCTGTACACTGGTCAACAAAACAAAGACATCCTCCTAATATTACCAGCCGACAAATGGCGGACACAGTCGTCAAGTAATTCTTACAATCTGACCAATAAATGAGTCTATAATAAAATTAACAAACTACAAAGCCGCCGCCGCCAGCAATCCCACTACAAAACAGCCACGCGAATTTCACACTCGGGTGGATAGCAAACCTAAGTCAACTCAATACACAAGTCTCCTGGAGCTCCCAGAACCTACGGAGTTTTACAAATTTACAAGTAGGTCTAACAACCCAGGCCAAGCGTTAGTTCCTACGGCTCTTTTACACAGCGGTAAACACTTGGCCCACAGCTAAAGACATAATGTCAAACGTAAATGAAAAAGATGTCATCAACATCACATCGCTTTTCACCAACCTCACCATCACCGAAGCAACAGAAATCTTTAGACTCGTCAACTTTCCAGAAGAACGCACACTGCATGCGTCCATCTACAAACCTCGGGGGCTATAAATGGCTATTACTTCAGACATGTTAAGAGGCGCACCCACAAGATCAATATTCATACCAGCTACAGCTGGTATCTTAGGAACAATTTCGAGAAGAAAGGGCTAGACAGATTCCACTCAAACCAACCTACGTTTTCGTTGTCCGGTAAACATTCACCAGCACCTCAACAACATACGCCGGCACACAATTTAACAAAGGAATTGGAGAAAAATAATGCACTCCTGATCTGTATAATCACCAGAACATTAATGTCAGAGGCGTATTTACGGGGGGGGGGGGGAACGGGACCGGACCCTCCTTTAGAGTCGAAAAAAATTGACAAATTCTGTTAATCTCTTAAATTTTTGTTTATTATTTTTTCAGCTGTGTACGCTAATATAGTAGTTACTCTTTTTTTAAATATGCAAACAGGTTTATTACATAAAATTTGAGTATACGTTTGAAATATGAAATACAGGAAAATCAATACAGTTAATGAGTATCTTCTAATCACTGTATCGATAACGCATTTTTTATTGTGTTATTACCGTTTACTTTAATGGGATTGATTTCAGGATATTATTACACATTTTTCAACCACTTTAAAGTTAGAAATTTTGATTACGCTTTACTTGTTTTTCTTTTGTATGAAGCCGACTCGACCGGAACCTCCCAGACACAATTCTAGATACGGCACTGATTAGTAGCGGCTTCCATTATCGGCATACACCAAACAACGCACATAAATAGACAGACCTACCTTTATGCAATATCTCGCCAACGTCCAGTCCAATTTGCCGGAATACTCGCTCGTACATCACACAGACTAACCGACGAAACCAACACAGGTAAAATTCACAGAATCACATCAACGTTACGGCTTCACCGCAGACAAAGAACAAGAGGTAATATCTTACTCGTGGCCAATACCAACCGAAAGTCACGGAAAGAGGTATGCGACACATTAACCGTATGACATCAGATCTGTGTGGAAAGATGACAATTCAACATTAGCACAATGACACACCATAAAACCGGAAGACACGAAAATACTAGCTCCCATCACTAGTGAAACAACAGAACGAAAAGTAAGAGAATCCTTGAAGATTCCAAACGCTCCCTCTCGCTAAATTTATGATTCATGCAACATACTGTACCTGCACTGTGGAAATATCTACACGCCTTTTACCCACCGGTCAGGAACAACAGTGTTGGTCGGAAACCAGTGAGAAGTGTCAACAGTGTGTCGCAAAATAAAAGAAGCGACGTCCGAATCCCGAAGAAGATATAGAGGAAGAAGCATGTCGTAACATGGATAGGAATATACTACCCGACGCAGTCCGTGAACACATAAACATGAACCGCAGCAAGACGCAACATGAGATGGTATGCTAGAAGTTGTAAGCTCACTTGCTATTTTTATTAAAGTGAACAATTGATTTTCTCAAACACGAATATCGAAAACAAAATGAAGATAAATCTGAAACTACCCTATGTATTTTTACGGGTGTAGTGAAATTATAAAATTCCGTGGGAAAAATAAGCTTCTGGATCAAGTGGTGTACTGCGTATCGAATTACTCTAATTACTCTGCACTTAGTCAAGGTGAGATACAGTTTTTAACATTCCTAGTCTATTTTATTCTATTTTCATTATACTGTATTTCTATTTTGTATTTCTTCTTATAATCGTATTATAATTAAAATGAAATTCAAAATGTAAGCACTAAGATATTAGAAAGGATTTTATCGTTATTACACGAAAACGTTTCTTTTATTTATTTATATTTACTATTTCAAAGAGCAAAGGGTTGCTGAAGTATTAAATTGTGAATACATGTAAGGTGGCTGATACGCATTCTGAGTGTAAACACTCCACTAACTGGCAGTAAAGGCATCGACAAACCACGTCATTCAACAAAGAGTACTCAACCGATTGCTTAATATAGTTTTGTAACACTGTTGAACCTTTTATTTTCCTGCTCTGAAAGGACAAGGACAACTCAAGAAGTGGAATCATATGTGGAGATTAACATCAGAAAACGTTCCCAAAGATCCTGCAGCAGTGTAATATATAGGCCTATGTTTACCTAATATCAGAGTGGTCTTTCAAAATAGTACAGTATAGTGGTTACAATAAGCACGGCAGAATGTTCGTTTTCGGCCCTACGTCGACTTAAAGTTTGTTTACGATCTATAATAACTGAAAATCGATTGAACAGACTCAACGATCCTTGCCGTCCATCAGGATACTGTCTCTTCTATGTCGACTGAAGAATTTACTAGAAATCTTTGCGAGGAGACACAACTGGAGACTTTCTTTAGCCTTACTTTAAATGCACTACAAATTAGACTGATGTTCGGTTTGTTATCTCTGTATTTTTTTTTAAGTTTTTTTTAAGTTTCTGAAATTGGAAAATACACGTCTACATGTGTACACGACGTGTGTATTTTTTGTGTTTACAGTCATATAGTTTTACAGATTAATCGTAACTTACCTATGCAATGTTAACGATAACAAATATATAATATTTTATATTTTGGTTGAGTGGATATAGTTTTTAAACAACAGACCTTCAGACTTTGTGAAATGCTATCATAAACTTCTCCATATGTCATTCGTACCTTTCTTCTTTCTTAACTTGAACACGCATTCCTAACAAGTAGATTACGGTACTAATTTTTATGTTATAAGATTGAATAACGTTTTCCCCGACCGTTCTTTATAAGTTTTCCAATGAAAAAAGAATACTGGATTAGTTTCGTACGACGATTCTTCCTAATTTAGAAACCCCTCTCTCTGTATCTGGGTAGCCTTACACTATTACAGCTAGATATGATGAGTCGGTTTTCAAGCCTCAGAGTTGACTCAACACTATCCTACTGCGAAAAGTAAAGAAGGAAACATTTCAGTATTTAAAATATCCGTGGACGACAATTACCGTACTTTAGTTAAGACTCATGAATCCTCCTGTTTAACCAGAATATTATATATAATAAACATTTCTTAAAATAAATGTTTTGCAGTTATTCATTAAGACTAGAAGTAATATTTGTAATTTTAACGTGTACAAATTACTCAAATATTCTGTTAGTTATCTTGAATTCACAATATTATTATTATTATTATACTGTAGAACTGTTTGTAGAACTGCATTAAAATCTTTAAACGTGGAAACGTTAGACACTTATCATCTCATCTACATATAACAGTTTGTTTTGTCATACGGACTTTGAGTAATGACGTCGCCCAGAAAATCGCCTTTAGATAGATTATGATTATCTGTTGTATGCTGCTAGCACAATCTCGTCATGCCCGCTGCTGTGTGTGTCAGACTCGGGACATACAGTGCAGACGTCCGTCGTGGGGCAAATCCATCTCGTCGTGTCGTGTCGTGTCGAGAAGTATTCTACTTCTTCTTCTTCTTGTTATGTAGGTTTAATCGTCTGTTTTTCTATACGCCTTGACCGGCTGTAGTAGAAGGGCGGAATATTAAACGTGGCAATGTTGCGTCTGAGGCCTATAAGCATAGTGTAATAAAATAGCTAAAGTGAACGTGTTATATTTTGATTTAATTTCATAGCATTACTAAAATCATGAGTAGGCCTATTTATAGCTAAATCTAAATTATAGCTATGTGCGCACTTAGTACTAAACGTTTAAGTTGAAGAAATTAGTGAATTACTGTTAGGCCTAATGAATTAATTTTGTTCGAATTATTGAATTCGTATCATATTGTTAGAACACAAAAAGCCATCCCAATACCAGGGGAAAAACTACGAATCAACTATATTAAATGAATGAAAATAAAATGACTATGACGAGACAAATGACTATGACCCAACCCAAGTGATTGACTTAATAAAGAAAAGAAAATGAGAAGGTAAATGAAAAGGAAACAAACAAAAAATAAAGAAAAGAAAAGGAGAAATATTAAATTCATATGATGATGAAAAAGACTCAAACAAATAATAAATGTAAATGATAAATATTAAAATCAAATAAAGTAATATCAATTAAAGTACACTAACCAAAGAAATAGATATTAAATGTTATGAATAACTATATAATGATAAGTGAATCAGAACATGAAACTTGTTAACTAATAATTGTGAATAAAACAATAAAAAACCCAGAAGTGAGAGATAGGTAGGGAGTGAAGGTGAATAAGTGAGAAAAGAAAAATCAATATTAGGGAATAACCACTAGTAACACTCAAGTACCATAAAAAAGTGCAAAGTGCCAGTGTAAACCCCAAAATAAATAGAAAACCCTACAGATAGGTATAGACACCTAAAACCAGTGAATAACACTACAGTTTAATGGTGAAAAGTGCCAGAGAATAAGAATATTATTGTTATTAGAATTAAGAGTGATTATTGAGTAAGAATACAATGGTATTCAGGGTAAACATCCCACAAGGAGTAAAAATATTAGTGTTACAATGGTTAGGTAGAGAGAAAATATAAGAAATATATATTAAAGAATATAAGTGAAAAATAAGTAAAACGTCCTATGTTCAAAAGGATAATTAGTAAGTTAAAATAAATGATGTTATAATGTTAGTCACCAAAATAGTTAAGGATAAACTAAATATAAACAAGATTAGCATAGTAACTGTTAAAAGATTTGTTCAATTAAGTTTATGAGAAGGAATATGGCTGAAAAAAGTATACAGACCATAAACCTAAATTTTGTGTTATGTTTTATAAGTAATAGTAAATAATAGACAAGTTATGAAAAATGGCAATATAGATAAGCAAAGAGATACATTCTGACAAACATAATAATACAGGAACAGAAATTAGAAAATAATAGACAAGCTATGATTTTGTAAAGTAAGAAAAACATACAATTATAACAAAACAGCCCAAATCAATTCAAAAAGTAAACAAATCATGTGTGACACAAAACAAAACATGTATAAATGTAAAATAATCTTTAATTTGGGTAAAATAAGAAACAAAAGCCAATTACTACTTAGGCCTAGAAAATGCCTAACTGTATAAATCTAAATTCAACAAAATGTAAGAAATTAACTATTGTATTAGAAAATCCAGGGCAAGTAACTAGTTAAATACAATTAGTGAATCATGTTAAGATGTAAAGGTTAAATTAAAAACATAAAATAAGAAAGAAATGTAATCAGATAATATTAACATTATTGTCAAAACTTTAATACATAAACAAACCTAGCTTTGTGGGATGTCAAAATGATCTTTGAAAGAAAATATAAACAGTGGTGATAATATCTCATACATAGATAAGAAGACAGAAGAATAATAGTAATCAGAAGATATTTAGTCATTTTGAATTAAAATTCAAATATTATAACAATGGGCATAAGTTATGAATAGCCAATGAGAGACAGACAGTTGCCATAACAACCGAACGTTATTTATTATTATTCCGTCAAAAACTGTTAGTTCATTATTGACGCTCAAGACCTATAGACGCCAAACCGTAATCGACTCAATTTTAATTTAAAACAGTAAAGAAGCAATCAAAATTTATAACATGAAGAAGCAAGAAGTCTGATGAGGAACTAGTCCATTCAACCGAGGCCACGGACCAGATTATTAAATTCTAAATTATTTATTTAGACCAACATATCCGAAAAAGACGCCAGGCGTAATTAAATTCATAAATGAAGTAAGACTGATGACCAAAAAGGACCCAACCTATTTCGAACTGAGTAACTCTTCACCCTAATTCAACAGATTTGATAAGTATTGCTGAATTACCCGAATTTATGGAATAAATTCTTATTAACTTTTTCTCACAACACAATTAACTCTCACTACGAACTGATAATCAAATTTCTTTCAAGGATTAATTAAAAATAAAACACTAAACTTGTATGAAACCAGAAAATAACCTGGGTAAAAGTTACGAACTTTTAACACACACACTTTTTAACACTTCACGAACAAATTGTATTTAGACCTAATAGTATATAAGTACCATCAATGTAAGGTAGTGTACTTTATTGTAATCATATTAATATTTTTTCGAAACCAAAAGAACTCAAGATTTAATGAACGATAGAAAACAAACATTTGTCGACGCCATGTCGAAATAAACTCGTTCTGAATCAGCTTTCGCCAACCTTAAGAAATAATTGTCTTTTTATTGCCGGAGCAACTTTGTTTAATAATCATATATAATTTTGTATAATATTGAATAACAGCTAATTACAAGTTAATAAACTAGTACAGAGTTGTAACCACCGTTCTTTATTTCATAGTAAATTGCATTATATATGATTTGTGTACTTTAGCGACGAGCGAAAGTGACGGCAAGCGCTAGACGTCGGCAACTCGGCGAACTACCAGCGAGAATAATAAGCCCGCCAATTGCGTGGGTAATTCGAATCAGCCATACCGTCTAGAACGACCGCTCGATTGCCATAATTTTTAATTGTTTTGGTTTAAACAATTTGGCGCCACCCGGGAATTATAATTACATTGTAAAGGACAGGTAAGGTTCACACTCGCGAGTACTGGTAATTCGTGAGATCGCGACGGACATCGTCAGCGTTACAGAAGCAAGTAAGTAAACACAAAGTAACGACTACAACGTGTGAGGTGAACACACGTAAAAACACATTTTAACAGAGCACATACAGAGCTCATCGTTACAAATTGACGCACAAACGTGTGGCTTTTACAGGTTTAAAGAAACGACAAGAATCAATCGTTACAATATGGATGAGATAATTATTATATTTCTTAAATAATATAACAGTATTTTACATAGTAGACCTAAACTTTTAATTTGCAAAAAAAGAATTGTAAAATTGCTGTTAACCGGAAATTAAAAATGATGCCATTTGATTATTGAAATATCAGCTTGTTCCAGTGTTGCCACGTTTAATATTCCGGCCTTCTACTAGAGCCAACCATGATCAAGGAGATTCGCCAGAGGTCGAGAGAACTATTCAGTTTATTATAATTACTATAACAACTTATTTCTCATTGTTATGATAAAACTAACTGATAAAGTATATACGCAAAACTTTTCGCTGTTACTGTAAACATTATAATTTCCGTTTTAAATAATAATTACTTTGCTATAAGAAAATAAAGACAACAAAGAAAAAATTAAATACAACAAACCAGTTAAATTCAACCGGTATTTACGAGACTTAATTATTAAATATTTAACACATGTAGATGGTTTTTCCCACAGGAAGGTCCTATCCTGTCCTAAAAGTATTTACCACAGTCATACGTCCCTTACTTCCTGAAAGTATCTGTCAGACATAAGGCAGGCTAACAGTAATACTGCCGTCATTTCAAACGTACAACAGCTCATTAAAATCCCTACAGTCTTAGTTATAATGGTCAAGGGTGATTTCAGCAGAGTAACCGAGTTACTGCCGCATTTTAATTACCCTTTATTTATTGATCATAAACAGAAACTACTTTCGCTATAAATCGTTATCTAATAATTGAAAGCTGTTACTGAATAAATTTATTAATTACGAAACTTTAAGAGAACCCACCTGCCAATCGTGCTTTACTTTATAAAAGAAAATACACAAAAAGAAATTATGATAAACTATGCTACTGATCCAGACAGGCAGTGTTCATTAATATGAGCTTGCAAATCGCTCAGAGTGATAAGAAGCGGATGTAAGCGATGCGATACAGAGGCAGGGATGAGACTAGATTGTAAAATGGCAGCCATTCTCTCATCAAGACACGCTGCAGGCTGTTGGGGACAAATTGAACGGATGGAGCAAACAACCGCACGCGCATGCCGTGATTTTCCCTTTCAGAGAAATGCAATGAAAACTATAACTTACAATGAAAGAAGGACGTCTGAAGAAATGTATGTTACAAGTGTTATGGAATTACGATTAAACAACATTTAGCCATATAACATATTATACGGGTTTCGAAGGGTCCAAAAATAACCGCTGAATGCAGAGCTTTGTAAAAAAAAAAAACAACGTAGAACGCGCATTACAGAAAGAAATGTTAAGCGCCTTTGATAAATCATAAAAATAAATTAATTTGGTTGTTTAAGACCTGATGATGTCGGTGATGACGAAAAGCTTAGTCGAACAATAAAAATTATAGCAGTTAGCAAATTCATAAAAGAAATAGTAAGGATGGCTGCTAATTTAAACAATACGAAGAATAAAAATAAATGTTCAAAATAAAATTTTTATTCCTTACTCTTTTTATTCAGAGCAATCTTTTATTTCTTATTTTTGTTCACAAAAGAAATTAAAGTTGACTATTCAAAAGTCTGAAATCGACAATTCAGAAATTTACGCTACACGTTTTCCTAAATACGAAAAGGAATTTTAAAAATACTGTGTGTATAGTATACTCTCCGAGTATGCATGAATCATTGTGAACGATTACAAAACTTGTGAACAATTACCTAACCAAGACGTGCCTTTCTCACCACCTCTTCTAGATCTAAGCTCTTCAGTGTGACGGTGTTTTATGGGTTATTTCCTAGCTTTTTGACGGGAGAGTTGGGAGCAGACGTAATTCTGAACTTCTCTGCCAGAAGGTGCTGCGTATCTAACTACTCAGTTGGCCTCATGATGCGGAGTGGACACCGTTCAGTCTCCGCCATCTTTCACACCAGAGGCGAGAATTTTAGTCATTAGACTCTTTGTCAGTACAGGACCACGAAACGCCTTATTGAAGGCGTGTTCAATTAACATGCCTATAATTGTGGGCAAAATTGGTTCTCCCCTACAGATTACCTTTTATTTTTCCTACGTACACATTTTTATCAAAATACTGGAAATAAGGCATAACTGGAATAGCTCTAACGTTAAGAGTTGAAATTAAAAAATCAAACACGGACTAGCTAATAACAACGATACATAATACCCACATAGTGTAGACTGAAAAAATAAATATTTCATAACTCAAATAAATAGACTTCAGACTTAGATCAAATATTTACCATGTTAGGAAAACAATTAAACTTACATCTTACAATCGTCCTCGTTTCCTGAAACTATACAATTCTGGTATTAAAGCATCAAAATCGATGTTCAGTTAACGAGCAGTTTGTACTCTAATTCAGTTCTGTCGTAGAGGTTCATAACAAATCACTTTTAAATCTTGTGAAAATGAATCTTTCTGAAGAAATTTTGAAAACCCCGGTTTTACTATCACTTCGCACTATAATTTAAGGTTGTTTTCGCAATGTTTTAAGCAACCTATAGTTCGTGTTAAAGTTCGTTATTTCTTCTGTTAAATTCAGCAATAAAGTCTTTTAATTTTTGCGAATAAAAGTCAAGTAACTGCTAGTTTACCTGTGCAGAGACGATGGTTCAAACACAGAGACATTAGACTAGAAGAGACATGACATTCCCTGTAAAGGGAAGTGTGTCTGGGCGAAAAGATAAAGGTGGATTAATAGGCCTGCCTTCGTTTTCTGGCTATGCGTTAATTATCTTTTTAAGGCTGCAAATACTAAATTATTTACCAAATGTTGAACGATTGTCGTTATTAAAAAGACTTAACTTAATTTTATTAATTTACAAAAATTGTAATTCCCTTTTGTTTCTACAATTATTTATAAGCTTTATTTTAACACACGCAGTTGGCTAAGAAATATGCCTACGTTAGCGATTATGAAATTTCGTTGAAAAAGTTTTAATGGCTCTGGGGGGGGGGGTCTGATCCCCCTGACCCCACCTTAGTTACGCCATTGACCTTGTAATATACTGTTTATAAAGTTTGAAACTAATGGACACAATCAATACATGTGATAATGCAACATTTACGAATCTTACAGAAAATTAGATGTCATAAAGTCACATAAAAATAATTGGCCAGTTTAACTTTAATTAAATTACCCTAACAAGCTAGGTGACCGTACTGAAATGAAGACATAATGACTTAAGTTTGCCTCCTACCACGGAATGACGACGTCTTAGAGGGGGGCACTGTCTAGGTATGTTAAATGTCTTGTCCTTCAAAAAAAAACTGAATTTTCAGCCGTCTTTTAGCTACAAAATGTACGATAAAATGTAAAAAGAAGCCTACAGCATTGCATTATGAGAACGATACATTTCTGGAACAATGCATAGGCCTACAATAATTTGAAATAAATCACGTAAAGAAAAACGTATAAAGTTCTAGAATGTGATTACTGTTCAATTCCGATACTAATTTATGGCAAACATTTGCAAAACAAAATTAAAAAGTCCTGCCATTAGGCACGATAACTCTGAGATGTTCCTGAATGTGTGGCGACTATTAAAAAAAATACCAAAAAGATACACAATCGGTAGCAGCATTCAATCGAACGAGGAAAAATCGAAGGGTAAGGAGGCAATGACAGGTAAGGCTTCATAAACTTGTTTGTAACTTTTACAAATGAAGAACACCGTTCGAATCGACATTCCAGAAAAAAACTGTCAAAACCTGGGGTATTTTTAGTGGTCATCGGTTGGCTAAATTTGTATGAGTAAATCGGACTATTAACAGATTTTCTGATTTTTCTGAATAATACTGTAGTCGGATAGCAGACTTCCCTTGAAAAAAAAATAAAAAAAAAAGTTAATTACCCTTAAAAAATTAAAAAACACGTTATATCATAATGCAAAACTATTAATTGAGTTAGATTTTCAGAAATAATTTTATTTTCGTTTCATTACCGTTAAATTATATAAACGATTTTAAACTTAACGAGAAACAAAAATAGTTGAGTTATTTTTTTTATTATGGCTTGATTAAGATTCACTTGTGTGTTAAATATCAGATTATGTAAAGAAACGATTGGATGTGTAGCGATTGTTAAAAAAAATCAACTTCGACGTGTGTATCCAGAAACTGCATTGAAACAACTTGACGTGACGTGAGGGACGCGCAAGTATCGTCCTCTACTGATCTCTATAAACCACGCAACTTTTCATTTGTGTGTGTGTGTGTGTGTGTGTGTGTGTGTGTGTGTGTGTGTGTGTGTGTGTGTGTGTGTGTGTGTGTGTGTGTGTGTGTGTGTGTGTGTGTGTGTGTGTGTAACTTTAATATAATGACAATGTGAACGATATTTTGGCAATATCAACGATTAATTAGCACAAACTTTAAACATACGTAGCACGTTTCTTCGAATACGTGAGAGACGGATTAATGAGAATTAAAACACTTCATCTATTCGAGACGGAAAAATACAACTGTGTGACACATGTACAGAACGTTCATAAAGTCACGCAACCCAAAACTAATATCCATAGTATACCTGTAAGTTCTTTGATAGAGGGTTCTTGGCGAGATGAATATTTCAACTAAGATCAAGTAACACAGTTCGAGTGACACGACGTTCGTCCGTTTCGCGGCTTCACAAATGTGTTCGCAAGCTTAGCGTGGACTCGTTTTCCTAGCTGGTAGCAGGATATACTCCGCAGCGGTGAACGGAGTCCGCACACAAGCACCGCACTGCTATTTCGCTGCGGAGAAGTGTTTTCCTACATACTTCGGGGCCCATCAGTTGTACCGAAGTTTCGTGGGCGGACGGATGAACGTGATTGCAATGAGTGCATCGAAAAAGAAAAAGGAATATAATATAATGACTCGACTACGTTCAGCATGCCAGAATGATTTTATGGCTAATCTTCCTAACTGCTCCTCTTTAATAGATTTCATGTGACGGATACTGTAGCCGACCTTATCGTGTACGTAGTGTGATAGACGGTCGGTTTA
Source organism: Magicicada septendecula (assembly GCA_034769895.1). NCBI lineage: Eukaryota > Metazoa > Arthropoda > Insecta > Hemiptera > Cicadidae > Magicicada > Magicicada septendecula. The sequence continues at coordinate 1,002,284,743 of CM068367.1, forward strand.
CATGTTGATACTTCGCACAACTTCAACGGTTGCTATTAAGTTCTCCCAAAAAAATAATCACTGTGTAAACTACCTCAATAGACTAGACTTCTCTCGATGTTGTTCACTAAGCTACAAAAAAAAAACGAATAAATGAATAAAATTAAAACTTACATATCCGTATTCAAATCACGCAAGAACTCGGAGAATTTGATTTTTATAGACGAATTCAGTATTTCTAGACGGGATGCATATTTTGGACAATGTTGTACTATTCAGATGAAGCATAGTTTCGTCTTTCCGGATACAGACAAAACAACAGTGTACGGAGTTATGAGGCACCTCACAGTTTACACCCAATTCTCTAGAAATTGGCGTGTAGTGTGCAATTTCACGAAGAAGAACAGCTGGATCCACTTTTTCAAGCCGGAAATATTAACTGCAAAACGTTATCAGGTAATTATTCTGGTATCCACGTAATTCGGATTTCGAGCTGGGCACTCCTCGACGCATCAGCTGATGCGTTTCGTGGAGACCATTCTCGAGGCCGGTTGCTCGCGGGATCAGACCGTCGCCGTTTTCCTTGATGTCGAGAATGCTTGATGTCTAGCATACTTTATAGTCTTGTAAGATGCTGAAACAGTTAGAAGAACACGAGTGCTGGTTACAGCAAGATGGTGCTAGATACCACACTGCCTATTCAACTAGGATAAGTTTACGTGAATTTTTCCCGCAGTATCATCCACTATCAACGGACTTGTCACCACCAGATTTTTTAAATTTGGATCATCAGAAAGAAATTTTTTCCAAAAGAGTCCGCATACTTTGCGTTAATCGAAAAAAGAAATCCTCGGTAAGCTGCATCAAACATGAATAAACGTGTTGACGCCTGCGTCGATGTTCAGGGTGGAAATTTTCAACATTATTGTTCAGTTGTAAGTGAAAAACTACTTAATGTACAATGTACAAAGTTTAGTTATTCATAAACAAATTAATTCTTTCACACGTGGATTGCGTGATTTTTTTTATAACAAAAATATAAATATATAATAAATATGTAACAAATATATAAATCGACAGGCGTGATGAATCAAAGCAAAAACAGATGTTTACAGTCTTAATAATGTTTTACATCTTTTACAAAACATACTCCTACTCCAAAATTCATTAAGCAACTGGCTTAGATCATAATACTGCCTTCTTCGATTCCTTAAAAAAAAATAAAAATTTAAGAGCTCATGTCCGTATGCATCAAAACCAATTCTTCTTCAATATTAGTGACATATTTTTCGTCCAAGATATAGGGACTGACTACCCTCTGTTAGAGTTCATGGATTGCTTAAAAAATAGAATCTCTCTTCTGCAAGTGTCTAAAACATGTTCTCCACTGGTAACAGTAGATGACATTATTCATGTGTGTGTGTGTGTGTGTGTGTGTGTGTGTGTGTGTGTGTGTGTGTGTGTGTGTGTGTGTGTGTGTGTGATAGAGAGAGAGAGAGAGAGAGAGAGAGAGAGAGAGAGAGAGAGAGAGAGAGAGAGAGAGAGAGAGAGAGAGAGAGAGCGATGAATATAAATTCCATTCAGCGTTAATCATTTCTTGTTATCGCTTGTTAAAAATATATTTATTACTACCGTTAAATTGCTCATTAAATTGTGTTATTATTTTTAGTGTAACTAAAGTGTTGATGTCTCATTTTTATAGTCCACTTTATGAATGATTCTACGAATACAATCATAATGAATATTATTTTTAAAATTAGCAGCTTTAATTCTTGGTCAAAATAGATTGAAGATTGTAGTTTGAAAATCGACACAGATATATAGAAAAATAAAACTTGGGCTATTTACCTCAGTTGTCAGTGTACAGCGAATGTTCTCTATTGGAGAATATACTTTGTAGAAAAGTAAGACATCGTATACTGATTATTAAAGAGCATATGTATTTCCATTGGTACGTTTCATCATTTGTAACCAAAAACGTCTCGCTAATGATATGCTGCCTATGTAGGGCCCCTTTGTAAATGAAAACGCTGTAAGCGTAACTGTCGGTGATGAATTGTAGTATCCTCACTTCTAGAAACATAATATTCTGAAATACCTGAAAATGAACATACTCCTGGTAAAACAGTTGTAAGTGTTAGAATTTATGTCACAAATAGACTAGTCACACGTTGATGCGTTACTGAAATAAGAGGAAAACGAAGAATGCGACAAGAAAAAATAAATGGAACAGCGCGTAGGCTAAACAGAAAATAAAAGGCACGGCAAACTGAGCAGCAAGACAATTACTGAAGAGACTAACGGAATAATAACTTCTAAAAATAGCTCGACACTGCTATAACTAAAATTATATGTCCTAACATTTACGAAATATATATTATTCTCTTCAAATGGTTTGCTTGGACTTAACGTCAGGAATAAATTTTATATATACGCCCATGTGGCGCGCGCGCGCGCGCGTGTCAAAGAAGCCATCCAACAATGGATCATGATCTCAGCACCTGAAAACCCAAACAAAAGCGACAAATAGTCCTACTCAATTATAAATAAAATTTTACTGAAGAATTTTCGAAGTTAAAATAAAAAAATTAATTTTGTTTCGGAGGAAGGCAAAAATAGTGGAAATCACTGTCAGATATAAACTCAGAATGCACCATCTTATGCCTTTTGAGTATTATATCTCAGACCTATTGTAGCTTGGAGTCTCCACTCACACAGTATCTAGAAGTTATCTGGAGTGAGCAGGATGTAGCATATACGGTGTTCCATATGTGTGGGGTAGACACTGCACATAGATGTAGTATAATATAGTATGAATCACCTTACTGTAACTAGACCTGAGTACCCTACGCGCAGGTGACTTGACTCCGATTCGTAACCGTAATCCATATTCGACCATTCAACAATGAGATACAGTATAAACCACTACCTTACCAGTATCCACGTGCGCAAACGTCAGAAATAATGTGTACACGTAACTGTTAATAATAACGAAAGCATGTAGCCCTTCAATCGATGATCATCTTCAAATCACAGTGATTTACAGTTACAATTACGATAGTGATATGCAAATTTACTTGCATAAATTAATAGATTACCTTAATTCTGTAAAATTTTACTTTAGATAGCCCCGCGTTGTTGGAGCGCCAATAATATACGGTGCAATTCATTAATTTGTAAATTACTTAATTACTTTAATTGTTAATTATGTATTGATTAATGAGTATACCCTTCACAGGCCAATTACCACAATGTAATTAAGGTACAAATCTATTAATTACTCAGGTTGCTTCTTTAAGATTAATATGGTTCTTTATTTTAATTGGTCAATCACTAATGTAGATAGAATCGTGTGTTAGTCGCCATTTACGACTGTGTAAACAAAATGTTAAATAAGGTTTTAATTCTCATGAGTATTCATTCAATACACATTAAAATTTGTATGGTTATAATAGTGATTTGAATTGTGAATTACACTGGGTTTTCTGATAATGATGAACGCATTATTGATTGCTTAGGTACTAATTTATTATATGTTAAACATTTCGTATTTAATAACAAACATATATCTTCCTGGTACCTGTAAATACATCAACATATACATATCAAGACATAAATTCCTCCTTAATTACTCTCTGAAATGCACACAACATATATAAAATACATACAACAAAATCAAATAATATTTACTTTATCTAATGCGTTCATTCATCCAGATGGATTGACTTTAATAGATCATGATTATATATTTGAATGCAACCCCTTTTTAATAACTTTCTCATAATTACTCAGGTTAGATTCTTGGAAAGAGACAGGACAGTAGTTTGACTATACTAACAAGATCATAAAGTGTTACTTGGTAATAGTTTATCCGTTATTTCCATCGGTGCTATACCCCAGGTGATGACGATCGTTGAAAATGCTGCTCCATTGAATAATGATGATGATGATAACTTTCACTGGTTATTTGCACTCGCGTCGTTAACAGAATAGTGTGTTATGTTATTCAATGTTCGCACACTTCACTTCGTCTCCGCGTATAACCATGCTTGCTTAAGTGTTCTGTGTGTTTCTTTGTGTGACTACACAAGGTATTATTGTGTGGTTGTCTAATAGTTCTTTTGAATAAGAGTGTCTTGGTTACAGTAATTTATGGATATTATTATATCGTTCACGCACATTGTGAATTACTGTTCGTTATACTGCTTTCTAAGTCGTAAACAATTATATATATTCTTAGTTAAATAAAGTTCAGTTCATCATTCCGCGTACTTTAAGAATTCACGGTTGTTCGATCTACCGATTCACTTCGAAATTCACGTGACTGTTCTTGGTATAAGTACGACACTTAATAAACTTATGAGATTGTTTGTAACATTATAAGGTTAATCACGAGAGTTATGTGTCTCTCAAATACTTTTATAGTCCGAAATATTATAAGATTCTTCGCGAACTGTTTGACAAGTTATGTTAGACTCTCAAAGTTTCTCAATAAGACTGCGTCGCGAACGACTCAAAATTATTATAAGACTCCTCGCGAACTGCTCGAAAATTTATGTAAGACTCTCGAAAATTATTATAAGACTGCCTTGTCCCGCGTCGGACACTTGGTTTTTATCAACGTCTCCCTACTAGGATTTTGGTCTCTGGCTTGTCCACGCCTAAGATTACTATGATAGGCTAAATCACTACCCTCTCTCGAAGTCTTTTCCCACCATTTCGAAGTCTTCCAGTCTTCTACCCTCTGATTTGTTCTTCTCCTAGTTGCTATGGAAACTGGCTTCTCCTTCGCTCTCTTTCGTGAAATACTTTGTTCTGATAGGTAGCTAGATATGTCCTTTGAATCGTCTTGTCCAGGCGTCACTCTCGTTCGGAGAAATGCAAGCCATTCCCCGCCTGTCAGTCAACTCATTGTTTCGAGTTTCCAGTAAGGGTTTACTCTAACATCTTGGTTATTGTTCGTTTCTGTAACTCCGCGTCCTGGCAATTAACCGTTTTCCATCCAGTGTCAACAGCTGCAACCTCCACGCTTTCTCGTTGTAAATCTCAGCTTGTCACTTAGGCGTATATCCCGCTGTGCAACGACGCTGGCTCTCTTCATAATTTGTTGTTCGGATCGTTTCTAAAGACTGCAGTACATCCTCAATCCTTTGTCCCTCGTCTCGTTTTTTGTAGTGACCTCGTTTCTTAGTTACAACCTTAAATGTATCCTTGCTTCGATTCTGCGTAAACGTACGACTGAGCCCAAGTACATTGTTCGGTTTGTTACGGTGTCATAATTCTCCGTTGGCACACTCCTGTCAACTTGAGTCGTCGTTCCTATTGTTGCCTCGTGCTGAACACGCTTCTATTGTCTGATATGGCGTTAGTTGTCACCTACCTCAATTAACTTTGTTTATGGCTCTGTTCTTAGAGTCACTGCCACCGTAGCGTGAGAACAGACTGGTCAAAAAGGAAAATTAAATTTTTAATTTTTTTTTTTTTATTGCTATACAATCATAGTGAAGTACACCTCCCAACGGTAGCAGAACACAATATACTGTTTTTCAAGCGTTAACAGCTAACAATAACTATACATAGACTTAATATAAGTACGAAACAATGAGCTGAAAGAAAAAGATTATACTAACTTTTAATGTTAGTATACACTTACTAGACTTTAATGTTGCTGACTTTACTTACTAGACTTTAATTGTTATTCTAAATACGATCAATTCATTCGTTCTTCTAAATTATGGTCAGTTTGAAGCCAAAAAATGGATTTTATCATGAGTGCGATAATTACAACTAGAGTAGTAAGCTGCACATTACGCAAGTAGTGTATCTCGAAAACAAGAGCTAATAAAACTATTCTACAGTCATATCAGTTTTTCTGGATCCAAAATTCGTAAGATTTGACTATTTTCAGAAAGCAAATAAATCAGAAGATTTTTTTTGTACACTGTAATACACTTTTAATTATAGATTACACGTAGTACTGTTAAATTCTAAACGCAACAATAGGAACGAATAATAAAAGAAAAACCTAAAATACCGTACATACTCATAGACTTCTGACGTTAGGCAGTGTACAGAGGACTGACACAGCATTCCAGCACTGACCGCTACAGTTCTTGTGTATAAATTAATCATACAACTATTACCAACTTGAATGAGTTATTTACGTATTAGTTACGGCGGAACGAATCTTTCTAGTCTACATCTTGGGCGGAAAAGGAGAAGAAACGGCTAAATCTAATCTTAAGATATCGAATAACAATTTACGGGGAAAACCACGTTAGTGCCGAAACGTGGTCGTTGTAAAAGACATTATGCATCGATGTCGGATAGTGCAGTATTCTGCATTATACGACTTACAAATTACAGTTACATGAATCACGACGAAATTTTTACAGATAAAAATCTGAGCCGAGTAACACGGCATTATGAGCTGAGTAAAGACATTTATTGACAATACCCCTTTCCCTTACAAACGGAGTTATTACATTCACATATTATAAAGTGCAGACGTCTGTAAAGAAGATGATTCTATAAAAAAAACCTACAAAATAAGGATACTGTCTTGAATATAATATTTTACCGAGACACAAGTTTTTCGTTGTATTCCTTATTGTTTGGCTGGGGGGTGAGGTGACTCATCGTTCCCACGTTTTCTCATGAGTCAGAAAGAGTGTAAAACCATATGATGATGTTTTTCCTGCAGCTTGGGCAATTTTTGTACACGTTAATAGCAGAGGTACAGCTTCTTCACCTCAAGGTCAGACTTTTCCGCAACCAGAGACTCTTGTCCTCCGACTTTTTTTTTTACCATATAACGTTATACTCCACAGAAGCAAACTCTCTGTGGAGTACAACACTTTCACGCTCAAGTCTAATAAACCATAATTTTACAAAAATAATTTAAAAGGTTTAAATTCGGTCAATCAGACGCTTGTGGATGCTTAATTGAGTAGCGCATTACTAATGGTGAAGTGTGAAGTGAAATACCTATTAACAGTTTACTCACTCTTAAAAAAGAGTAATAGTAATAATGGTTTTCTTTGATGATAAGATGATTTCACTAGTACGTCTGTATTAATCGAGTTTTATTATAACAGATTTTAATGAACTTTTAACATACTGTTGTTACCTGTATGGTGTGGATTATAGTGAACTGCAAATTGCTCCTTAGCATTCGGGAATCTCGAGTATTTGCTTTTCCTTTCTTCCCTCTGTTCATATGTTACTTGCAGCAATAAACATCCTTTGATTCTATTATTATTTATTAGAATTATTTTCTTTGCATAAAGGGCTTTACAGACCCTTAAAGGACTTTAAGACTTAAAGGGCTAAAGTCCAATAATGTTACAGTTTGTTGGTGTTTCTTTTTATGTATGTGGATGAAGACTGACTCGCCCCATTCAGGCAGCCATTACTCGGAATTTACATTTTGGATCACGCTGTATCCATTATTCCAGTGCCACATTTCCCCATAACTTTAAATAACACGGCTCTTTAATTTCAGACTTTCAATTTCAACGACTCTATGTGCCTTCCTGGTTTTGAGAGAATTGCCACACTTTGTAGTAACGGTTTCTTCAAACTTTTCTGGTTATTTTCCACGTACAGACACGTCCGAGAAAAGTATGTACATAATACAGCTATAATAGATGCGTGTGTTAGGTTGCTTCCCTTTTATCTCTTACGACTTGGGTTGGAAGTTTAAATTCTCTGGCGAGATGCTTCACTGTGTTACATAAATTGTTGAGATTTGTTTTACTGGGATTGTTGCGTACGTCAACTTTTTAGACGTTTGTTCTTCTCCCATTTACATTCTTGTTTAATAAGACTGTTAATTGTTTTCTGTTTGTTTTCTACTCTGGTGTGTTTTAAATTGTAATCTCATTCTTTTGTTCTATTAGTTTCAACGTGCCATTATAGATTCAATGAGGTTCTTCTTATTATTTTTTTTACTCCGGAACGCAGGATTTTCCATATCTGTCCTTGACGTTTCAGGGTCCTTGGAAATGTTACAATCTACGTTCCTGTTAAGCAATTTGAAACCGCTGAAATTTCAGCAGCATAGCCTCTTTAAATTAGCCATTTCATAGTAATGTTTAGAAATGTTTATAGTTTTGTTTTAAAGTATCCTAAACAAAATGTTTAGAATATTTCGTTTTACAATTATAAACATTTTAATGATAAACTATATCTACAGTTAGTAGGCACTTTATGTTTGTGCGTAAGATTCTGAGGTAACTTAATCTCTCCAGCCTACTGAAAAATTTAATTTTACAATACAAAATCGTTAATTACTAGACGTTTGGCGTAACTATTTTATGAGTCCTAGTGTACACCACGCACGAGTATATGCAGAGAAATTATAATCAACCTTCGCGTGTTCACTAAACAGAGAAGCCATACTACTTCATACTTCACATTTTCGATTCCCAATTTTCGTTAGTAACTCTTCATAGTGCAGGTAAATCACCTAAATGGTGACTTACAAACTTTCCGCTTAAAGAGATAATTGTAACTCGATGAAAGTAAGCAGAGTTGTCATATATTTGACAGAGCCTAAGGACGATTGTAAAAACACTCCATGTTTTGGAAAGCGATAACCATCTTTTAGTAGAAATAAAAAATATTCACAGGGTATATGAAAGGGGTTGTTTTGTTTGGGCTGTAATGGAAATAGATTTACTAACTTCGCAATTCTCTCGAACTAATCGCGTACGGTAAACGATGTGTTAATTTAAGCGTGGTTACATAAATAATGGTGTAAAGCCATATAAGTAAGTAAACGTTATCTTAGCTCAATGTCCGCCTTAGAGAAATAAAGGGTGCTTTACAAAGAACAAAATACATCTTTCAATACATAAAAATAAGTTTTATTTAAATAATTTGGATTAATTTGTACTAGAATATTTTATTATGTGTAGAAGCTTATGTATAATACATATGACCTTGTATTCTATTATATATACACAGCTTATACAGTAGACCTAATGCTGTTTAAATTCTGAATTTATTTCTGCAAATATCCAGTCGTTCTTTGACCATCTTTTTAAATTAAACACATGCGCAAGGATGTGTTTAACAGTAATGATATAATTTATTCTACGGCGATAAGTAAGTCCTAAATTCATTATTCTATGTATGCTTTGTTAGACAAAACGGCTCGGAGTTTCTCTAGGCGTATGTAATTTGTCTAACATTTTATAAATATTACAACGCATTTTATAATGACATTTGTACATGTACGAGAAACTTACACATTAAATTTATGATCCGTCAAATCTACACATTCAATTCATTACTACCCTGAGATCTACAATTGTATTAACCGTCAATTTTTAGTTTCTGTTCAAGTCTAATACGTAGGAATTAAAGTAAAGAAGAAAAGGAACTGGATAGCGAATGTTCTGGAAAAAACTGTAATAAAATTACTAGAAAAAATACCACTTAAAGTAAAAATACGAACGTAAACATGTATTTTCGCATTTCGACGACGTTGCTTTTTCAGCGACAAATGCAGTACTGTAGGTTATTGTCAGCTGCACCAGGCCAATGCAGTGCGGGTGTGGATGGCACAGTGGCGCGCATTGCGGGAGTCTGACGAAGCTGTACAGCGTAAGATCAATAGCCACCCTGCCACGCCCACATGCACCCTTAATATTACATCCACGTGACTACTAACTGGTTTTCCACAAGAAAATTAAAGAATTTGTCTGTCATTCCTATTGTCTTACATGTATTTATAACACTAATTATTAAAAACGTATGCACGAGCAATTAAACGCATACAAATTAGCTGTTATTATTAACTGTCATTTTGAAATATGACAGTTAATGTAATTAACAGTTATATGCTTTAAACTTCATATTTTAATACTTACTTGACCTGTTACGAGGGGCAGCCAGATACAGCTTGGTATATGTAACAAATTGTGCGAGATGTCCGACTTCATGTTCAAACGGATGTCTTACAGCGTCTGAGTAAAGCAATTAGGTCAGCACGAAACGAGTAATTGTTTACTTAGTGCTGCTGGAGTTACTGTTGCTAATCACAATAGTTCTCATTTAGTCTTAAACACTGACGTTAACACGAAACAGCGAATACTGTAAAGTTACAGAGTTGTTTCAGTCAGACGATGCCGAGTCACATTAACAGAAGCTCGTTTGATGATCTAATAAAACACGGTACCTTACATTTGGGATTCTTAGTGGGGAAAGTACGTTATCAAGTTGAAATATTTGCTGCTGACACCACGCAGCTTAGCGAGGCCTACTGTTTTGTCGACATACACCTGAATATTAACTTTATTGCGACTCGTAAAACTGTTACACCTGTGACGCCCTACGCATTATCCATGAGACTCCATGACTAAAGATATCTACTGATCTCACTGCATTTCAACTGAAGCATCCATTTCAGAAAATTACGATTGCTGTTACGTTACTGTCAAATCCGCATGAATAACAATAATACAAATATTGCAGAAATAACTCAGCATGCAAGACAGGATTTCCCATGCATTTAAAACCGATTCCCTACATAAACGTGATCGTTCAAAGTCAGTCCATTAAAGAGTAAAAAATAAAATTCGTAAGAATACTTCGGTCTGAACCATTGTTAATGTAAATCTAGGCCTACAGTGAGTGGAACATTTATAATTGCAGATCTATTGTGTTTTACTGGCACTTAATAAAAAAAAAACGAATGAAAAAAAGCAAAAAAGTGCACGTCATACACATAGTCTAAATGACTACAATTAGTGTTCCTCATAACACTTAAAAAGAATTATTAAATTTCGTCCCTTATCATGAAGGAGATCGGCACCTTACCCCTACTCAATTACTAGCTTAGTAGGCCTATTCACATTCACTCTGTGTGTGAATATGTCTTACGCTAGAGAAGACAGAGCCCTGTAATGCGTGGCAAGGGGGCGAATGTTTACAGTTTTCTGTTTGCAGATTAACACAGTAATTATTGCCACGGCAACACCATTGTTAGTTTTTTTAAAAAGAGAAATATTTTCTACTACTGTGGTTATAATATTATATACTATGAACACTAACCTTACAAATAACCTTGTCAATTTAAGCTAAGTGGTAATTTATTTTATGTGTATGTTTCATATTAATTGCCTAAACACTTTTTTATTACTAATGATTATAAAGTTGTTATCAGAGCAATTTTTCAACATTTTTATGTATAATATTATTTTTTACCGTTCTGATAAATAATTATAATCGGTTGTTTTCAATTAATTAAATGACTTTAATGTTTTTAAACAACTGGGCTCTATAGCCACGGAACCTGGAGCAAAGAACGGAGTGACTTTCTAAAGTGATCACAGGAAATAATTAAAATGACTATAGCGAGAATTAATAAGCAAAACATTAAGGCATAGGCCTACTACTTATGGTAGTTTTTAACCCGGATAATTGACGAGAATCTTCATGCACGGTTGTCTTGGAAATATTAATAAATAATCCATATTAAGAAACAATGTAACACGTGGGCGAAACAGGAACTCTGAGATTTCAGGGAAATACCGTGTACGATCATTAGAGACGTATACTGTACTTACATATACCAGTAGCTTTGACAGACGAGTCATAATAAGTATTGAACTACGCTTGAGTAGACTGAAAAGGCCTCCCCCTGCCACTATTAGCTGCAACATAAAACATTTTCTATGACTTGTTCATACGAATTATTGCAGCCATGGCCACAAAAGAGTGGAAATAGCAGGGAAGTACTGATTTAAAAATCAAAATTTTTAGACTGGCGCGTTCAGTATCTCATTTGCACTGCCACGTATAGAAAAGGAAAGAAAACAATGAGTCGCGTGTAATATTGATGCGAAATAATAACGAGACGTTTAGAAAGTGCTGGAACTTGAAACCAATTTGTTATTACTACGGACATCAGTCACCTACTGTTGTTATGGTATTTTAGAAAATATTTTATTAATTTTTCAAGCCAGCGGTGTTTCTGAGAACTCTTGCTCGTCCTTCTCAGGACCACCAATCGTCTTCTGCTCTTTTGCAGGTCCAGCCTTCTGCTGGTCCTGCTAAGGACCACCAAACATCTGACCCTCCCGTGAGGGACCAGCCTTCTGCTGGTCCTTCTCAGGACCCTCTATCCATTGGTTATGCCGCAGCCCTCGGCGCTACGTTGTCGTCGGACTCCGAGATGAAGATGGAGACGGAGGACGGCTTCCAGCCCGTGCCTAGCCGGAAACGGCGAGGTAGCAGTGGAAGCATGCCGACGTCCCCAAAACGGACTGTCCCAGCGACACGAGCCGTGGCTGCAGAGTCGGCAGGCCGCATATCACCTTCCCCAGATATCACAGAACCAGAAACAACACCAAAATAACCAAAGATACCGCTAATCGTCGTGCCACAGTGCGGCGACTGGCATACCCTCCTTCGGGAGCTGAAATTAGTAATGCCGTCTGGACGAATCGAGGCCAAAAGCCACGGTTCGTCAATTCGACTGCTGCCAAAGTCGATCCAGGACTTTCGGGAGATTGCCAGAAATTCCTGGCCGACTCCGGTCGCGACTTTCATACCTTCCCCCTTCCTGAGGAGAGGGAACTCAAGATTGTGGTGTCCGGGATTCCCCATGACACCCCGATCTTGCGGATCTGGGAGGATCTGGCGGAGAAGGGTTTCTTCCCTACCTCCGTCGTCCCTCTCCTATCCGGTGACCGAAAAAGGAAAATCAATTCCTTTTACATCAGACTCCAGAAGGTTGGTTCCTTCGCTGACGTTTACCAGCTAGAAACCATTCTGTGCCTCCGGGTACAGGTTAGGGCTTTTAATAGTAAGCCTGGGCCTTCCCAGTGCTTCCAATGTCAGCGATTCGGCCACTCATCGGCCTTTTGTAAGATGCCGCCGCGTTGTGTACGCTGCGGGGAGGCCCACAACGAGAATTGTCCCGTTGTGAAGCCTCAACCCGCGACGTGCTGCAACTGCGGAGGCAGTCACCCGGCTAACTTTAGGGGTTGCAATCAATTCAAGAAGGCCCTAAAGAAGCAGCAGCGGGAGCAAAACCGTCAGGTTGAACCTCCTCGCCCTGCTCCTAGACCCTCGAAGCGGGCGGCAGTCCAACCACCCGCCTGGGCATCTACGGCTCTTCCTGCGGCACCTGCCGCTGGAGGAACCATAACGTACGCTGCAGCGGTCGCTACGGCGCCCCCTGTGGCCCCCAGAACCTTAGCACCTGCCGGAGTGCCATCTCCTCAAGCGGCAACGCTCGCAGTACCCCCCTCACAGACCCAGCCGCCTAAGAAACGGCGCTCTAAGCGCAAAGCTAGACAGCCACTAGTGGCTAAACAACTATACCCGGAGGCTAACAACGCGCCTCCGACTGCCCAGCATCTACCCGGCCAGGAGAATACTTCTGTTGCCCAGTCCCCTGCGACTTCCGAGGAAGTCTCGCCAGCCCCCGAGCAGCCAGCTCCAACTGCCCTACCTCCCCTGGAGGCGGCATCTGCACCTTCCGCGGCCCCAGCGCCGGCTAGTCAGGTCCCTGCGGCCAGTGGTTCACCACTGGTCACTGAGGCTCAGCTGATGGCCTGGGTCAGCGGCATTGTCCCGCAAATTCTTGCTGCTCGGGATGTCCCGTCTATACTCATGGTGATCCTAACATCCCTGATCGCCCTGATTGTCCCTACATCTAACCATGGCTAGACAGTTTCGGTTCGTCGCGTGGAATGCCGATGGTGTTCCGGCGCGTCGGGCCGAACTGGCAGCTTTCCTTGTGGAGTACGATGCAGATGTCGTACTCCTCTCTGAAACCCATCTTGCCCCTAATCGTCAATTCTCCCTGCCAGCTTATGCTTGCTACAGGAAAGACAGGAATGGTCCCGATCGCCACCGCACATCTGGCGGAGTGGCGATCTTAGTCCACAGGCGGAACTCTCATAGAGAACTCCCTGCCACTGCAACGACCCTCATCGAAGCATGTGGTGTGGGGCTCGATGTTGCCGGCCTGGAGGTGCGCTTTGTTTCTGCGTACCGCCCGCCCGGCCATCGAGCTCCGCCGCACGAGGAGTGGGACACCCTCCTAGACAGCGATCTCCCAACCATCATAACCGGAGACCTTAACGCCAAGCATCCCTCTTGGAACAGCAGAACGTCAAACCCCTACGGCAATTCTCTCCGTAGGGCTGTCGAAGATGATCCCAGTGTCCTCATCATCGGCCCGTCCGAACCGACATACTTTTCCCGTGCGGGTTATCCGCCGGATGTCCTTGATATTGTAATTGTCAAGGCCATCCCCTTTCATCTACAAGTCAGCGCGGTGTCGGACCTCTCGTCCGATCACGACCCCCCGCTTGTAACTGTCTTGCTGCCGTCGGTCTCACCCCGACTTCCCGATCGTCCTTTTAGGAGAGTCAATTGGCGATCCTACCACGATGATCTGGCTAGGCAGTTACCATCTGTCCCTCCGGAACCACTCGTCTCTTGTGACGACGTGGATCTCCGGGTACATCAGCTCCAGGATCTCGTCCAGTCTGCAATGGACAAGCACCCCTATACTGTTCCGGTGAGTAATAAATGCTCCGACCTTCCTGCGGAAGTTCTCCAGGCCATCCGATTACGGCGCCAGCTCCGCCGCAGATGGCAGCATACCCGTGACCCTGCCGCTAGTCGGCGTTTTCGAGCCCAGTCGGAACACGTCTCGCAGCTTCTGCTTGACGTAAACGCGGATCGATGGGACTCCTATTTTGAGTCCTTGGAAGTCGACCACGCCTCCGTATGGAGAGCCACTGGTAGACTGAAAGGCGAAAAGAGGACTCGCCATCCCTTGAATACCCCGGACGGCACTGTATACTCTGCAGAAGTCAAGGCGGAAGTCTTCGCCGACTGTATTGAGGAACAGTTCACCGTCCATAGAGGCATCTCTGACCCGGCTCATACGGCCGTCGTCAGGGATTTCCTTTCTGGATACTTTTCTGCTCCCCCCAATGACCCTCCTAATTCGGTCGACGAGGAAGACCTTGCGTCTGTCCTTAGCCGACTGAAGAAGAGAAAGGCCCCTGGCCCCGATCGCATCGGCGCCGCTGCGTTGCAGAATCTCCCGCCTTCGGCAGTTGACGTTCTTATTGAGCTGTTCAACTCCTGTCTCCGGCTGAGGTACTTCCCCCCCCCCTGTGGAAAACCGCTAATGTCATCATGATCCAGAAATCCAAAAAGCCGCCCACGGTACCTGGAAGCTACCGCCCGATATCACTATTGCCAGTAATCTCGAAGGTATTCGAGCGTCTTCTCCTGGCCCGTATTCGGCCCCTGGTGGATGGTTTCATCCGCGAGGAGCAGTTTGGGTTTGAGGCACTCGACTACTCTTCAGATAGTACGGGTTGTCACCTGTCTAGCAGACGCCGCCAACAATCATCAGGCAACAGGCGCCGTCCTGTTGGATGTGAACAAAGCCTTCGATAAAGTCTGGCACGAAGGCCTGCTCTACAAACTGGCGCATTCGCCACTCCCGGCATCTATCGTCCACTTGCTCCGATCCTATCTGACGGATCGCACCTTCAGGATCAGCGTAGATGGGGCGTTCTCTCGGGTTCGCCCTGTCGCCGCCGGCGTCCCACAAGGATCTGTCCTCGGCCCCGTTCTGTACGTCCTGTACACGAACGATCTGCCTGTTTATCCCGGGGTCACGTTATCTCTATTTGCCGACGACGCGATGTGTCATTTTAGCTCGCTTTCGCCTTGGCGGACGAGCGTAATGTTACAACGCCAGTTGGCTATGCTTCCGGACTGGCTAAGGAAATGGCGAGTAGCGATCAATACGGAGAAATCCGAGGCGATCTGCTTTAACTCATAAGTCCACTTCCCGATGCCGATCCCTCTCCTTAGAGGGGAGACCCATCAACTGGACCGCGACGGTGAAGTACTTAGGCGTTCGGCTTGATCGGCGCCTAAACTTCAACGCCCATGTGACCGCAACCCTCAACAAGGCTCGTGGTGTCAGAGCCAAACTATCACCTATGCTTTCGCGGAACAGCAGCCTGGCTGTCCGTACAAAACTTACATTGTATCTACTGTTCCTCCGGACAGTTCTTACTTATGCGGCGCCCGCTTGGTGGCCTCTCCTGTCGGCCACCAACAGGCATAGCCTGACGACATTCCTGAACTGGACCCTACGCTCCCTCACGGGGTCCCCGTGGTTTGTGCGAAATTCCGCCATTCACCGGGGTCTCCGTGTTCCCACCTTAGAGGCCTTCGTCTGGTCCTTGGCAACGAATTTGTTCGCCAAGGCCGGCGAGTGCCCTTATCCGCACCTCCAAAGGCTTAACAGCATGGAGAATACATCGCCCCCTCGCCGCGTCAGGCGCCCTAGGGCGCTGTTAGACCCCCCAAAATTCATCACATGACCCCCCCCAGAAACGAACCCCCCAACCTTCTGGAGACTGAAACGATCACCATCATTCACTACCTGCGCCTGCCGAAACTGTAGTCAATCATGCTGCGGCAGATTGGATTGGATTGATTTATTGCCAGCATCGGCTTTGCCGATTTCGCAGGGCTGTGATCCGGGACACGGGCTCCCGCGAGGTTGTGCAAATGCCTTCCTTGCGAGAGCCGACTTCCCCGGTGACGAGTCCCTTCGACTCGGCCGCCGCCTTCGGGCGGTCGAGCCTCTTATCCTCGCCAGCGCGCCTCTAAGTTTTCGTGGGCTATGCCCTCGGGGACCACGGAGCCGCGCCCAGGCGTGGCAATTGGCTGAAGCCATGACACCTGAGATCCCCGTCAGCACCTGGTTTGCTGATTCGGCAGGGTAATGACCTGAGACACGGGCTCCTGCGAGGTTGTGCAAGTGCCTTCCTTGCGGAAGCTGGCTGTCTCGGAGTCATTCCTTACCATTTCGGCCGACGCCCTAGGGCGCTCGAGCCTCTGGTCCTCGCCAGTGCGTCACTACGTTCCCAAAGGCTAGCCTGAGTGGTGTCACGCCTCGACGGGACTATTGGCTGAAGCAAAAACTCAAGCTTGCCTCCGTGGTGCCCATGTAATTTATCATGGACCCGCGGACTGCACCATAACTCCCTTGTACAGAGGCCTAGGCCTGGACAACGCAAACAAATTAGGGCGCAAGACGCCCGTGCATCATCCATCCATCCATCCATCTGAGTACTCTTACAGTGCTTCCATTTCTGTAGAGTTCTAGAAAAAACATTTTAACTGGAAAAACATTATTTGGAAAACGTATATAGAATTTACCAGAGAAAAGGGTCGTGCTGTTTGATAAACACTGCACCGACTAAGTTCAAGAAAACGAAATAAAATTTTACATTTATACATCTTTAACTATTTCTACGAAGGGATCGGTTTGTCAAGTTAACAATTTAAACAAATCTTTCTTATTTAAGACAATAATCTGATAACTCTTTTAAAAGATAAAAATGTTATTCCCATAAAATTAATTCTGATAGTATTATTCGTTAATACTAATACAGCACACCTAATAGCTAATTATCGCCATGCATGTAATACATGTGTTAGCGCAGATGACTTCACATGTACAATTACACAAATTAAAATTTTGTATGCGTAGAAGTGTAGCCCACATAAGTTGATTTTGCAAGTGTTTCCAATTAAAAAACAACTAATGCAAAATCGAAAAAGAAACTTAACAACATTCAAATTTTAGTAAATTCAAATAAATTAACCGGTAACAAACTAAAAAAATGTATGTTACCTGGCTGAAATCAACATGAGACGTTCTACTCTGCAATTGACAAAATGCAAGCCGTTGTGGCCAAAAAATTTATATTTACGAAAGATTAACTATATGGATAAACATATTAGAACTCTTCCGTAGACGTGAGTTGAACCTCACAGAAAGGTGGACGACTGTTAACTAACAAACAAAATTTGCAGTATTTACGCTGACCTCACAAAAGAAAACACTCACATACAAGAAGCCCTATCTATTTGTGATATGCGTATATCATGCGATTCGTTACCTATCTGTTGTATCGTTAATCTAAGTAGCGTTACAATTGATGTGTAGACTCTGTTCATATATAGTTGAGGAACAAGTTTTTTTTTTAAGATCAAATCATAATCAATTACATTAATACTGTCTACGGGAAGAACGACAAAACCTCACCAATAAGGATGACTGTTCTTTGAATCGACTGTAACTGATATTCCAGACAATACACTCTGCTTACAGCTTTATGAGAATCGGGAAGACAGTATTCAGTATTTTCACAACGCTTATCATTAGTTAACGTTTCATTTTCAGATTCTTTGATCCATTCGACTCATCAATCACAAATGAAAAGTAAGCAAACGTGTAGTTTACAATACGTAGTGAATGATGGACTACGACATGCAAAGTAATGTCACCAGTGTTCATGCAGACATGAAAAGTGAAATAAATCTGATAAGTAAAGTGAACAATATGATGGGAAGCATACAGAAAGAATGTATAATCGGCAAAAAATATGTTTTCTAGTTAAAGAATAGGTAAAGGAAGTTTACAAGAAAAAGAAAGAATGCTGAGTGAATAAATAATTGAGGAAAGTAATTAAGTGTACTGAAATAGCTCAAAAACGAACTACTCGTATCCAACTTATGTCGGAAAATGAATCTGCAACTGACAAACACATAAAATGATTATTTTGATCAAACTGTTTTCCAATCACTGTTGCAATTTCAGATACATTTGCCCTACTGAAAGAAATGAGAGTCGAAGCGAGTTGGGACCACCGGTTTCAATGACTGACGAGAGCCGGTGGGTGAATTTACTTCCAACGTCTCGCGTAGTGCATAATGCATTAATTTTAAATACACATCACAACTGCGCCTTTCTTGTGACGCGTCAATTGAGATTTAGGTCTACCCAGGCTTAATGGGCAGTACTTGGGGCCTTACAGGTGTTTACGCTTAGCTTAAACAATCGTTACTGTCTACCATACGATATAACTGTTGAGTTGATTAAAGTTTACGACGCAAACTGTGAAACGTGAACTATATTCAAACCCTATCCTTGTCAGACGGAAACACAGTAGTACCGTCCGTTTGTTTATGCTTCGCATAAGTAAAAATATGTGTAAAATAAAACTTAAATGTTTTCATCTATTATAATGACTTGTAAATTCATAATTTTAATGTTGTTTGTGGGGATTTGATTATAATTTGAATATAGTTATATTTCTGGTGACAAAATTAAAATCTCCGGACAACAATCACGTACCGTTAGTTCAATAAAATCCACGCAGAGTAC
Organism: Magicicada septendecula; assembly: GCA_034769895.1. Taxonomy (NCBI): domain Eukaryota; kingdom Metazoa; phylum Arthropoda; class Insecta; order Hemiptera; family Cicadidae; genus Magicicada; species Magicicada septendecula. The sequence continues at coordinate 1,002,303,962 of CM068367.1, forward strand.
AACTAGTCCCAACACGATATAGACAGGATATTTAAGTTTTTCAAAACAATTCATTCGGCGAGTTCAAAACGAGATGGACTTTCAACAGAAATAGGTATAATACACTATTCGCAAGAGCTATGTACTATTTTGTCATTAAAATGAATATACAGTATTGAAATTATATCCACTACTAGTGACTATTCCCTAAATGTTTCGTTAGGGATAGGCCATTTGGCAATCATTTTTTAACACCATTGATTCTGGGGATCGTAGGAAAGAAATGAGGTGCAACAAAACAATGTTATCCGTCCCTGTCACGCTTCACACCTCGTACTAAACACTGACATCTCTTTTCTATAATACAGCTTCTTCCAGACTTGTAATTACTGTTAAGAACACTTACAAGTGAGTGAAATGAATTAGTTATTTTAAATAGTCTGCAAGGCGACCTTTAGGTGCACAACTATTAACAACGTTTTATGTATTTGTTTCTTCGATTTCGATACGTATTTGCTTAACTCTAGGCATCTCTGCAAAATTAATATCCAACTTGGGCGAAACTTTAAACTTCAAGGCACTACAACCTTCGAGATGCCAATGATTGTTACCAAACCATATAAGGGCGCAGTGGGTGAGTAGAATAATCACAAAGGCTCATAAAAACAACAGTAAAATTTCGTTTGTGTTACAGTTCTCTCTAACCTACTCCAGTTTTATTTTTCCCATCTTTTCCAGTCTCTCGTTTACCTAGCGGCTTACATTTTATTATCTGTTTTAATACCCTTCCTGCATCCACGTATAGCCCTTGTAACGTTCCTACGCTTAATTGTATTCTATCTATTACAATTGGATTTCACAAAGACTCATTTATCTGAGCTGAAACACAAACTCTAGCAAGAGTGGAGAATAATTAACTTGGAACTTCTGAAGCCTGGTGCCAGAGCAGATAGGCCTACCTAAAGATAAGCAGATGTTTTAGAGTGGCAAAGATCTAAGACTAGAAAACGATGTGGTTTGGTAATGATGACGACGGTGATGGTGCGTTGATGGTAGTGACGTAACATTTACAACTCCGGTCACTGTTCTACTTCATTTATTATCTAAGTCCTTCCGGATAGAATTTCTAAGATTTAATAATAACAATAGTTATTTTTAATAAAAGTTGTATTGACGTCTCACACGGTAGCCTAATTAGTGAAACTTGTTACAATAATTAAAACAAAAACAACACCTGTGTGTATTTATGTGTATAAAATAAAACACAAATGTATTTTCGTGTTAAATATACATTAACATCTGACCATCTGAAAAAATAGTTACTGAGTATAGTTGCACTACCTACAATAATTACTTTGAAAAAAAAAACGCTACGATCCGTTTACCAAGTGTTGTTAATGTTTTAAGTACGTTAATATGGTATGTATATTTATTACATAAGTGTTGGGTTGTAGCATGTAAGACTGGGCTGTAAACCTATAGAAATATTCCAGTCTTACTACTGGCGTTCAGTTACATTACATACCAAACACGTAAATGTACGCTCTGCCCAAAGCACTAACGAGTATTATGCTATTTTTAACAATCACACACAACGTGATAGCCTTTCAGAGGTGCTTCAATAGTGATCAGACAACAGACAATTATCATCAAAGAATATTACAAAATATGAAAGTATCTAGTTTTAATAATACAGACGTTTGCTCATTCGGCACAGATATAACCGCTATATAATGTGCAAAACATACAATACAGTTCCAGTAGAATTTCTTGAACTTGATACTAAAGTGAACTGCTGTCCTAGCTCCAGTTTTATAAGAGCCGGCTGAGGTCAAATACCACTAGACTCATACTTTCCTCTCACTTCGAATTTAAAATAGCTCCGTGTACTTATTTTATGTGTCATAAAAGAGACAAGAAGACCAACAGAGTTTACACACTGACTTGTTAATTCTGTGACATACGAGAAAATAAACTGTATGTGTATTGAACGAGAGTATACTTCTGAACCTTTACGTCGCGTCGCTTACTTATTGCATTTGTCAAAACTGCGCTCAGCACAATTAATTTGATTATACAACATAATTAAATTTTAACATTCATGCGTTCGCTAGAAGACCCATAGCTTGCACATTCATGCTATACAAAAACTACTTGAGAATGCCTGCTTTACGAGGTCATAGCGACTGTTGTTACACGAATCAGCTTGGTCTCGGATCATCTCCAGTACGAGGACGGCCAAGTTGCAGTCAGTACGCAGCTGACTCGCTGTTTTCTCATTCCTGGTTAGATGAATAGGCAAAACATACTATAAAATGCGAATTTGAGTAACAAATCAAGGAAACATTTTCCCTAATTTTTACGACTGTAAGTAAACCGAATGCGGACGGGACACGGTCACCTGACGAAGTTGATTTGGACTCGACTTGTGGTCGACACAATTAGTGGTCACATAGCTATTCCTTTCCAATTTCCATTCACATGTAAGGTAATTAATTTCTCATTCCGTGTATCACATTTAGTGTAGGAATGTATTATGAGAAATTGTTAAAACTCTCACAACACATGACATTGTGATGAAACGGTTTAATATTTTTTACGGACCTACAGTTTAATTTTAAGTGATAGCAAAACCTGAGTGATTCCTGCCCCATTCTCAAAGTTTGTCGTCTGTCGTCTCGCACTGACATTCATTTCAGATGCAACTCTTTTTATCCAATAGTCAATAGGCTTATCAGGAGTGAGGGTCAAAATCTTTCTAGGCGTTCAGACCTAGAACAATTCTCACGCGCAAGGAGAATTCACACGTTTCTTTAAAAACTTATAAAGTTTTAATAAGGGAAGTAATTGTAAAAAAAAAAACTGCGGCTGCATTGGTACTAACTGTACAGTTTTCAATAATTAGTTCGTTATCCAATGTGTAACAGAAAAATCACGTTCACATGTTATGACGGAAGAAACCCAAGTTGACACATCTGCTATGCGCATTATATCGCCTACACTTTCTATATTTGTAGATGAGGTTAAGCTGACGACCCCCTACTACAGCACTGGGAGCATTAGAAGCACATGTTCAGAAACGTACAGCAGAACTAATTGAAATTGTATTTCTCCAATACGGTGTCACTGAATTTAATTAACATTTTTTATGTAGTATATTATACGAAATATTAATATCTTCTTTTGAAAACGAACTGTAGGATACTTAATAATTGTATTTTCAAAAAGCTATGTACCTACACGTTAACTCGGAAATGCACGTTGTAAATCGCTACCTTGGAGCAGAACTAGCCTTGTGGCCAAAGACACATCTTTTCAGGAGAGCAATTTGAGAGTCTATAGTTTTTCCAAGAAACATCGCCAAATGTTTTATACCCACTTTGCAGTAGTCTTATAAACATCTAAGTTATTACATAATTAAATTAAAATGTTTTGTTAATTAAGTGGACATAGGCTAGTTCTGCAAGAAGTTAATTTACGATGATGGATATAGGCTAATTCGGTTCTATGTACAATACACTGTTATTTTTAAGATTTGGCTTACAAATACTTCTCCACTCAATAGGTAGACAATGAGAGAATATAATGCTCATAAAAACAAAAACCTTTTTTGGGCTATTCTCTCCACCAAGGTAGCGAAATTATTTCTTTGTTGTTGCAAAACAAAAACTTTTTCAGAGAAAAACACTGCAAACATAGTAAAGGATCTGTAACGATGACAAGGCTTATCTTTTGTACTGTTATGTAACTTTTACTAGAACAAAAAGTTAATTGGAAAAGATAAATAACACCATTACTCGTCTTCGATAAAGAATTTAAGGATAGGACAAAATTACGAAATTTTTTAAGTATTACAAAATCAAATTATTTAACGAATGGCACCAGACAATTAATTTACTATGACGAAAATTAGGTTTGAAGAGTATAAGGGATAGGACATACGTCTTAATTACATACCAGATTCGGTCCCTGATAAGTAATAGAACATATAATTTTTAATGAAACAAATCTATACCTGAAACAGAAACAAAAATACCAAACATTATACGAAAATAATTCTTTTATGTAACGGCTCTTACTTTCAGTCTGACTATTAACAATGAAGTAAAGCAGCGAACCGCAATCCGCAGAATACAGGTACGTGCGGCGTGGCATAAATGTAAACCTGGTTTGTATTAAACGAATATGGTTAAAATCCGATCAGAATAGAGCTGAAAATTCAAAGGCTTATGGTTGAGTGTACAATTAAATTTCATAAAACGCAATCATTATTTATGTTTGCTTGCTAAATAGATAAATTAACTAACATTTATATTAAAAGTGAACTTAACGCACGATGTTTTGCTACAGAAATAGCCCTATAATGTAATAAAGGAAGCAAATCTGACATACTCTTAATAATTTTTATATTAAATTAAAAACGTATTTCCTCAGTCTGAAGAAGCGTGAATTCCCATTATGAACTGGAACTCTCAGTACAATACTTTTTTTTCAATTTCATTACTACTAGATGAAGCTGCGCAAAATGGTCGCGTTCTGATTTACAAGAATTATAATAAAATAGCTTGTCTCTCGAGAAAAATATTACACGCAAACGCATATCGCGCGTACGTGTCATGGAGGGAAAACAGAGTGTGTGTGAGAGCGAGAGAGAGAGAGATGTTATATACATGACCAGATTTATAAGGAAGTTATTACTATCTAATCTTGTTAACTGATACGGTGTCTCGAAACTGAACCGAGTATAAGGCGAATGCTCATTACCCTAGTAATAACGAGTAACTAGAAATTTTCCCGTACTTTTAAAGTTTTTGTAGATCTCCTGAACACATTAAATCTTAACGTGTTCTCAAATGTTTGGTTGGATTCGTAAAAAAAAAAACTTCCAGATAGCCGAGATGTGCACAAATAGATGCTCTGTCACACTAAAAAGAAATTTATATAAAATAAAATACGTAAAAAGCTTTTGAAAAATTAAAACTTGTTGAAATGCAGGAAAATTTTATAAAAAATATTTGTCGAGATTTCTATCTGACTTTAAAAATAAACTAAAGGGTTACCAAACACCAAGTATTTGTTTTAAAAATGAAAGTGGCAGAATTGGCCTAAGCAATATGGAAAATTCTGAAATACTTGCAAAATATTTTGATCAACTTTTAAATTGCCCGGAACTGATTCAGAAGTTAGAACTGTCAGACATTTATGAAAATTTAGAAGAAGATACACCTCCGGCTATCGAAGAAATTGAAGAAGTAATTAAAACTTCGAAAAACAGTAAAGCTAATGGAGAAGACTCCATATTAGTTGAATTTTTGAAATGGTCTCTACCAAAGGTCAAAAACGATCTACAATTAATTTCTGAAGAAATTTGGAAAACAGAAAAAATCCCAGAAGAATGGAAGGTGGCCTTAATACATCCGCTGCATAAGAAGGGTGATAAGCAAGAGGTTTAACAATTACAGAGGAATATCTTTACTTCCAGTTTCGTATAAAATATTTTCAAAGATTCTATTGAACTGGGTAGAAAAAAACATTGGATAGCCATTTGGGTGAATATCAGGGTGGCTTTAGGAAGGCCAGATCCTGTCCAGAACAAATATTCACTCTGAAGTCAATAATCCGTCACAGGCTACTGAATTCAAAGGAGATTGTAGTAACATTTGTCGATTTCAAAAAGGCCTTTGATTCTGTTATAGAGAAACTACAGATAAAATAATCCGAGAATTTGGTGTTAAATCTAAATTGGCAAATCTAATCCGTGAAACCCTTACGGGCACAGTCTAAAAATAACATTTATGGAAGAAATATCTCAACCGTTCAAAGTAAATACAGGTGTAAGACAGGCTGATGGTTTACCCCCAATTCTTTTCAACTGTGTCCTGGAGAAAGTTGTGAGAATTTGGAATGAAAAATTAAAGGAATGCAAAATATCACCAATCATGTTGAGAAGAAGGAACAAACATATTGAAATAAACTGTTTGGTATTCGCAGATGACTTTGCTATACTTTCTGAACATCTGACATCTGCAGTAACACAAGTTAATTTTTTAGAGGATATAGCCAGTAGAACAGGCTTAAGAATTTCTGCAGAAAAAAACAAATTTCTCACGAACATTAAAAATGCGCCAAAATTCTTGCTAACAGATATTGGTCGAATGTAGAGGTTAGAAAATTTAAGTATCTAGGGGAAATAATTCAAGAGAATGGTTTAGAAAAATCTGCTATAGAAGAAAGGATTCATAAAATGGAAAGAGGATATGGTATAACTACAGATATTTGCAATAAAAAGTGCATATCTAAAAATGCGAAAATAAGGCATTACAGTACAATAGTGAAGCCAGAATGCCTATATTTAAGTGAATGTCTACCATTGAATTATAATTTAGACAAATTAGAAATATTGGAAAGACGAATTATTAGGAAAATATTAGGCCCACGAAAAACTTCAGAAGGTTGGAAATTAAGAAGTAATGATGACATATATCAGAGTATAGAAAATATAACAGAAACAATGAGAAAAAGAAGACTATTATTTTTTGGACATTTATATAGAATGGACGACAATAGCTTAACAAAGCAGATCTTCGGGAAGAAGTCAACATCAAGTTAGATTAAAGAAGTCCAAAAGGATTTAGAAAAAATAATATAAACGCAGAAGAAGCAATTGAAAGAGAAGTTTTTCGGGCAAAAGTGTTAAAAATGAAGGAGTCCAGGGTAGGAGAGAGAAAAACGCAGGTTCAAAGTGGACTAAAGACAGGTAGAAGAGACAGTGAAAAGATGAAAGAATATTGGAGAAAAAGAAAAGAACAAAGAATAAAGAATTGAAATTGGCATGTGGTCCTTAGATAACTGATACAAGAAAAAAAGTACCAAGAAATATTTATATAAAAAGATTGTTGGTTTATTTCTATGGGTTTCTTTTTACGTTAAATACATCACGCAAACTTTAACTTGTTACATAAATAAATTAACACGCGTTAATATGTTATATTAAAAATAAATTATACACACGATTTTTCCCACAAAATGCATAATTCGGTAGTTAACGACATCTTGATCAAGAATATTGTGGCAAGGTATTTACAATGGAGAAGAAAGGTGATGATAATACTACTACTACTACTAATAATAATATCATAATTACAATAGTTTTGCGTTGTAATATGTTGTAATACTTTCCTTTCCCTTATTTTCATTATTAGTTACTCTTTTTTTCATAAAACCTACAATAGATTAAAAAAATGCGACGATAAGTGCTGACAGATTAGATTTTGTTGGATATTAGACACTGAATGTAGATATAATGTTTACATTCATTCCTAAATTAGCATCACCTTCATTTAATTTTTTCGTTATAACACCGTGCTAATTTTTTCGTTATTATCATTCGCCTGTAATAAAAGTTTCTCTTTTTACTTTGTTTTTTAATGTTCTTAGGAATATAGGAGGAAGAGTCGCCGGTTGTCTTGTCCGCATTGTTATTGCGCCACGATCTTACGATACGGGCGATAGCGTACTTCGCGCTCACTAGTAGCACGCCCAGCTACCACGTTTTGGAATGCACAAGAAGGCAATGAGTAATCATCAGCCTAAAGCATTAAGTACTGCAGAGTACCATAATTAACATACGCACTATAAAATAGAAAACTTGCAGTGAAGACATCACACCGTGGTTTCTTAGGATCCTGATATCACCTCAACTTACGTCAATTCACACTAAACTGGGTGATAAAAACGAGCCATGACACCAACACCCTTCACTGAATCTGACTTAGCCTATTTAGTTTTAACGTATCTCGAAAAAATGCATTTTTAAAAATAGGCGTATAGAAAACATTAAGCAACTTTAAAAAATTTTCAAAAATTATCGTTGACAGTGGACTGGTGGGTGTCTACGAGAATTCTCTATAAGCATCAATGGACTAAAATGTGATTAAGCAGGATCTAGCCAACACAATCAAATTGCTTACTACACGTTTAAACAGTACATAGACCCGCAAACAATTAACGGGTCCGTCTTGAACTATCCAATAAATAAAAATGCAGTTATATACTCCTCTAAAAAATAAACAAAACAAAAGTAAAATAAAACCGATCAATCGTTTCCTCCAATGTCCGATCTGTAAAAAATGAACAAATACCATTTTTATTTTTAGTACAGCCTCCCACTCAAAACCCTATGCATCACGCAAAAAAGTTATTCGGGAAACTACTATAAAAATCTTTAGTTGTCTTCAGAATCTAAGAATTGCGGTTGAAGGATTGTGAAACACAACAACAAGGTCCTACAACGGTTACTATCCGTTTCTGACAAAGACCGCAGATTTTTGGGTTGAAACGTCAAGGAAAAAATTACTGTGATGAAGGTAGTCCGCCGTCTTGCAGGATTTTTAAAGAACACACAACAGTTACCGACATTATAAACAATTATTGTAAATAGGCCTACTGTTTAATAATAATCTTTTCAATCAACTTAAATGAACACGCAAATTAATTGAGTAGTGTAAGGAAACCTTCCAAGATATTTACTATCTTCAAGGTTTTTTATACGCGAATTTAGATTAACCCACAATTTCATACGACACGGAAGATTGTAATAGTAGTCAACATTTTATTATGATTCTTATTTATGATTGTTTCTATATTGAAGAATCTAAGTTTGTACTGAAGGACTTCTCCCAATAAAACATTTTTCACTTAAGTGTAACGGCTTGCTAATGTCAGTTTAATTCAGAGTAAATGTCTTGTCAAATTACCAAGGAAGGGGATGACATGAAGCAGGTAAGAGGACAAGAGGGACAGGTGGCGGTGGAGAAGTCTGATGAAGGTCAATGATTATAATGTATAATGCATAACCAATGTGACATCACCTTCCGCCAGCAAACTTCCCTTTCTCGGTGACTCACTAATATACCGACGGCACAACGCTCTTTACGCCATCACCTACAAACGGAATCACTGTGACACGTTTACTTAATAAACGTTTACTGTTCTTTTTTTATACACTTCTATGACGCAGTTCAGTTATGTAAAGTTTTATAAAGTATTATATATAGTTGGCGATATTTTCTATAAATGTAGTGTAAGGTACATAATATATCAACAAATGATTAAAAGTCTGTAAAATTTAAAACGCCTCTACTATAATAATAAATTCACGACTCTACCACTACCACTACCCCACTACCACTATCACTGCTACTAGTACTACTACCACTACTACTACTACTACTACTACCACTACTACTACAACAACTACTACTACTAGGCCTACTACTACTACTACTAATAATAATATAAAAGCACGGGGCCACAAAATGAAAAACAAGTAAAAAAAAGTAATTAATACAATCACATATTATATTCTGTTATCAAACAGAAAAATGTTAACAAATTACGCGTTAAGGAAAAAACAAAAAGGGAGAAACCGCACCGATTTGTGTGCATTTTCCGGGCGGTAGACTTATTTATACACTTGAGGTTAATGAGATGGGACTCCACAGAGACGTCTGACCACATTAACTGTGGTCAAATGTGTTTGTAAATAGTGTAAGTCGGAAGTAGCAATCCGCAGACAAAAAAAAAACTCGCGAAAATCATCACGGTCGGAACTGACGACCTATATCTTGGATATCGGGGAATGAACTGATTTACGTAACAGGCGTATTACATCATTATATCATTACTTAACACAAAGCGACATCTAATAGTGCTAATGGAATTTACCTAAGACATAAGTAGCAAAAATATTGAAGTAATATAATAGCTAATGCCGTAAAGTAACAAATAATGCAGTCAATTTTCGAATCATCTAGTAAAGGTAAACATACATTGACTGTTTCCACAGTAAAGAGAACAGAAAATTGAGTTTGTGGGAGGGAGTTAGGGAGAGAGACAACAGAAACAATATTAAAGGATTGAACCGACACGTAAGACACAGCGATGCATCAAAGCAAAACGATGTTGACTGTATACACACGTAGAGCTACTGCCGCGGGAAGTCAAGATGTGTGAAAGTGCAAGGAAGGTAATCGGAGCGTTTCTGAACAATTGTGGAGACTTCCCACAAAAAACATTAAAGAATACCTATGATAAAAGTAACGAATAAAATTGTATTTTACATGCAAGGACATTATATTTACTCATAGATATTGTAAACTGAAACATTTGTAGGCCTATGCAAAAAAAAGCTAGGAAAACATCTAGTCGTGCCTTTCCATTTTTAAAACTCATTAAAATGCATAACCGATGGTTTGTTTTTACAGAATCGTTTGAGATCGGCGGATGTTACTTTTTCTGTTTATTATCTAATCATTGATCAAAATTTACAATTAATTTGCCGTAATAATAATAATGGCTCCCATGTATACCACCGAAGTAGCTAAGGAGTAGGCAGGGTAGGCTGCCTAATGTAAGCCGTACGGCATACAAGGAAGGCAGTGTGGCCAGCACTACGCTTCACCCGCCCATTATTATCCCAAGGATGTTATACCAGGTACTCATTTTCAACAGGTTGAGTCGACCTGGGGGCTGAAAAACACACCTCGACTTTATGGTGCGGGCCCGGGACCTCTAGATTAGTAGCTAGGTGCCATTCCAAATAAATGGTTACATATTTCTTGAAACTCATATGTTGGAATCTAAATGTACAAATGAAACGTGATCATTAACAAGAGTTATTTTAATATTTAGACAATCACACAGTTGTATCCAAACTTTCAGTTTTCTAAAACAACCACACTTATTGGCTTTTCCGATTATACGGACCGCGGTCAGTTGCGACCGCGGTGAAAATTTGAAAACCCTCGGAACACTGACCGTACAGACCGTAGCTACAGACAGAGACTGCGTCTATCAAAGGCGTGTGAAGGTATGAAGGCTCACGCCCGAAATGGTAATGCATACTGCTGTTGCCAATGTTTACATACTGCTGCGACCAATCAACTTTATCTGTGCATGTTTGCCCATATTTACACTCTACATACTGAATCCATATATGACAGGCCTCTGCGCTAGCTTCGCTCGTCCTTCGGCCGCCTATCGATTTGCGGGTTACTAAAAACATCACTCATATGTCACTGATATTGAAACATTAGATCAAAACGCTTGGCCCTTTAACCCTCGCAGCTAAGAGGATATCACCTAACCTAACCTGACAAAAATATTGGAAGAAAGAGGTTACTCGCACAAATTTGAAAGTTACAGAATTGAAACCTCACGAAAGTTAGAACAGTAAAGTTTCTACTAGTTGTCACGGATTCGATCAGTTGCGACAAAGTGAAAGTGTGGGGTAGAATTGACCGGCTAACAACAGGTAAAAACGTTGTTCCGTCGCAACTTACCGAGACCGGATTATACAATATAAATTTCTGTTAGACAATAGAAAAAATATTTCACAAATTACAGAAATTGTGATAAAGCTTTTTCTTTGAGATCCAAAGAAAATACTGAGAAAATACAGACGAACTGAATTGGATAAAACATTTTTCCAGTTTATTTTATACAGCGATTTTTCCATATTAGTACAGCGATGCGTCGTAAAAAACAGGAGACGTCCAAGAGTCGCTGAGTATAAACTACAGCCTTCGAGAAAGTTACGGAGAGTCGTACAATGATAAGGAAAACAAAATCTGTGCCTTCCGCCTATTACGTAATTCTTTATCTTACCGGTATCCTACATGAAGATGGAGCTACAAGGATAGTTCCGTAGTTAACGACTGATTTTACATCTGTTAGTATTCGTCGTATTTCTCGAGTGTTATTCAAGTAGTTATGTGTTATAATTCCCGTCTAATAGTTTAACTGATTCACTGATTTGTTTATTCTGAACAGTGCGAAATAAATACTTGCAAAAAGTATCACAGAACAAGGAAGCTTATAATTGTAGAAAAATAAAATGATTGTAACAGGGTGTGTTTACCCTTATTAGGAAACTAACACACACCGTTACTACTGATTTCTCTGGCATTTAATAATTTATTGCACTGGAGCTAAAGATTTCTATCTACGCTTCCCGTCAGTTTACAACTTTATATTTTTGTGACACAATTTAGTTTTCATTTTTATACGTATGAAAGGATTTTATAAACCTGTAAGTAATTTTTCAATTTTGTTTTTGATAAATTACAAATTTCACATTTATAATCTTTTTCATTTCTTTTATGGCAGACAAATCATACCTTTCAAAATAAGGAACCGCCTGAACAGTTGGCAGGGTCTCTTCAGGAACAGATAGTTTTTGATTATTTGGTTCGATCCATATTGTAACGACGAAATTCTCTTGAAGTGTCAAGAGCGTCCTTCCACCCGTTTCCAGCAGGTGTAGCGTTTCAGTCAAGGCCGCAACTAAAGTACTTTCCAGATTGTTCTAGATAGCACTTGAAATACGCATTATGCTGGCACGTCGCAGTAAGGATGGAAAGCTATTCTGGAACACCTGCGCTACCCATATAACCCACAGCAGCTGGCTTTGTCAGTTCAGTTTACAGTGAGTGATTTCTTTAGTGCGGATCGAGTGGTTGTCCATATATTGTGGAAAGTGATTTCTGTGTTGTATTTAGTGCCGAACTCTATTAATTGACACACTGAACTTGAATTGTTGAACGAGACTACCTTGTTGATTAGAAATTGTTATTTGTGATTCATTAAAGCTGGTAATTACTGACTGCACTGGTGTCTGTATTTTGTTTCCACTGTACTATACGACGATCAGTGAGACCGGTCGTAATAATATATAGAAGAAGCGTAGGACAATCATGATGGGCATACAATGACATTGATATGATTGATTATAACTAGTACAAGGCGTTAGGAAAAACAATAGCACGAAATTATTAGGTCTATATCAAATGGTTGGAGAATTATTTAGTATAGTAATAAGATTTAGGATTATCGCTCTGTCTACAACAAATAAATGTTTGTTCGTTGAACAGCATTTTCCCAAAGAATACTATGAAGTAAAACTATACACCCAGGTTATAGGAATACTGTTTATAGCCCTAAACCCTCTCGCTCTTACTTATAAGACTTTTAGTAAACTAAAAACTGTTTTGGATGTTATTTTGTTTGAAGAACAATCTGGAAAAACCGCACTTCTATTTTAAACCAGGTGATTTAAAAAAGGAAGAAATGTAACAAAAAGCATATATGACTTTGAAGACTTCGAAACAGTTAGGAGAAAATACGATTAAAATATCTTGGAATTATTTTGGAGAGAACGAACTATTCTACCGCACACTATTTACTATTGCACAGCCTATAATAAGCTCTCAGAAGAAATACATCACAAGGATTAAAACAAGAGTGCAGTTTGTAACCCACATTGTTTAATGATCTGATATGGGACTGGAAATCACAAATCTATATGATATTGATGTTGATCAATTATACAACAACGTATTATACTGCGGCATGAGCACATTGAGTAAGTTAGGCTAGGTTGCCAAACTTTTAATACGCCACTTCTTTTAATAAGACTACGTTATGGGATTTCAGAAGTGTCTCATTCCGATGTTTGAGCTTTGATATTTTTTTTACTCTGATGCCGATATAGAATATTTGTGAGAAACGCTTTTGAAGTTGTGTAAAGTAGTGGTTTCTCTATGCGTCATAAATGTGGATCATGAAGTAAAAATGTGACAGTAGAATTCTTCAGTATGTGAAGTTATGCGTAAAGGAAGATCGCATTTACAGTTTGGACATCAGAATGGGGTCTGACACTTGTACAATAAATTACGTCACATGTACAGACATTGACATATAGGCTATGCGCACGCAAATTATGCTTTTGTGTCAGTACTCACTTTAAATACTCGTCTATTTTTTATTAATCTTTTTTACGCTGATTTCCTAGCACCAAATATTGTAACAGCAATACCTAACTTTACCTATAATTCTGCACACATCCATACAGAATTACTCTAAAAAGTTAATTAGAACCATTTTCAGCAGACAGAAATTAAACCCACAGATCCAGACATTATGTAGGTTCTTTTGGGTGCGAACTTCCCTCTCTCAAATGAGTAATGTTCACACACCATACGAACGTTCTTATATTTTTAATAACAATCTCTCGAAACGGTAATACATTAGAATTCCAATATCAAGAAAATTTTTGTATATTACACATAACTGCGATCGTTAAACTTAACGATGGTTAACGTGCAGTTAAATATTCTACACAGCAGCACAAAAATAATACAAAGCGCTCAAAATATATTACACGAAATATTCATGACAAAGCAATAGTATCATCCAAACAAAATTACGCTAGCATGTCACTTTACTGCAATTCACAGTACAATTGCTATTCTCTACAACTCAGAAATAGTCAACTATATTTAAAAAAAAAACTGGCTCATACGAAAGGTTCAATTTTATTTACATGAAAACTTAAATTGCAATTTACGTTATATTTAAATTGCAATTAAAATTAAATTTAAAACCAAATTGAATGGGCTTGTTGATTTCGATCACTATTCTTATTTAATTAATACAGTAAAGTATGTATTTAAATATATTTACATTCTTACATATAAGACTTAAATAAAAGTGCACTTAGCAATACCTATTATGCTGATGGATAATCACGTATAAGAAAAATGGTAACAACGAATGATAAGAACGCCACAGTAATAATGGACTTTAATTAACAGTAATAATATCTCAAATGTTATTCAACAGAATCATGTACAATGTAAACATAAAGAAATATGGATGGTTACAGTATTGATGAGTAAATATTCAGTTACTGAGCTGATCTTGGTATTACCGTATGTAACACATAAAGTGACAGTACAATCACGAAACTATCATTAGCAACTCAAGAAACAACTTCATTTGTGGACAATCAGTTTCGATCGAACACACTGTTTTGAAAACATATATACGTGACAATTTCAGCACCCTGATAGATACGTCTTTATAAATTAATATTACTATTCTAGCCGGTTCGTCGCTGTGGTAGCTAGACATTTCCAAAGGGGAATTGTCGCTAAAATTCCTCAGTAATTACTTCACTGAATTCGTTAATAATTCATTGTCTTCTGCTTTCTCCTTTGGGTCTTCTTCGTCTAAGCGTTAGGTAAAGTTTAGTTTAAATACCTACATTACACCTGAGAATGCCTTGGTACTTGTACAGAAAACGATGAAACTTAAACGAAAGAGAGGGGCTGGGAGGGAGATGGTTTTCTCCAAAAAAGTGCCTAATAATTGACTTTTCAGTCGGTAAAAGAAACATATTTCAACACTAACATCTATGTTTAGACATAATAGAAATAAGAGAACGTGCAGGAAAAATATCAACGTAAAACTTAAATGTTTATCTTAAAACAATTCACGAAATGAACGTGCATTTAGTTTCTGTGACATGAATTAGCCATTATTAAAAATTTGAAAGAAAATCAAAGGCAACACAAATAAGCTGTAACAAACATCTCGTATACTAACGTCTTCGTAAAGTCTGCGACAACAGTGAGGATAACGTTTACTTTGTGTTTTAGAAATTACATTATGTATTAAAGTTTACTTGTACAAACTGAGCTGTATGTCAGTTTTGATGTGTGAATTGTATTTTTCTCTCAAATTTGAATGCTAATAAATATGCGTGTGAACGAAAGAGGGTAAACATGTGAAGAAAGGAAAACGATACTTATAAAAGGCTGTAATCGGCTGGAGAAAATACATCATTTATTTTACCGGGCGAGTTGGCAATGCTACACTGGGGTCTGGAGTTACGAGAACAGTGAACACGTGTTGAGTCGGTGACGCGACTTACGGGTTACACACAACTGGTCAGAAACAGTATCTTCAATTAACAGAAATTCGGATCCAAAGTTAAAGATAAGTTTCTAATAATGTTGGATCAACAAAGCAGAATACTAGAATTGTAAGATGTTTTTCATGAAACTAAGAGAACAGTAGCCTATAATATGATAGTCTATATACGGACTACATAGCATATTTAAGTTACATGGAATGTAATACAAATAACTTACCGACGTGTAGATATCCAATTCCTTATACGGATTCACAGCAACCAGGATAGTCCCCGTGTACGTCTGTTTATTACTGTCAAGGAAAGTACGTTTTATACGTACGTTACTGTAAAACCAACACTTACAATTAACACACATAGTTTATACGTATACTACCTTACAGCCTCTCGGACAGACTATGCGGAGGCACAGATTATTCCCTTCAGCTTATTACCTCAACCCAGTGGCGTAGCTAGGATTTTTGGCGCCCGGGGCAAGGAGATCGTCGGTCGCCTCACCTTCACAATTAAAGGGGGGCAAAAGAGCAAAAATGAAGGCTCATCCAGTGAACAAAGTACTTAAGAAATGCAAATGTGTAGAATTTTGTATGAAAACACGTGCAGCAAACGTCTTAACAATTTTGTTAAGTCAAAATTAAGAAATTACATATTATAATATTACCGATATTCAGTTTGTATACATTTATTATTAACAAATGTAGACTATAAAAAATGTAGTAACATAAAAAATGTATAACGTAAAAATGTTTTATAAACATGCAAATTCCTTGTAGGTCTAAACAATGCATCGTAAAACAATATCCTAAAGCAACATAAGGTTAAACAAAGAATTACATTAAAAGTAATAAAATAAATCACTTACCATTACGGGTTAATGGTTCCGTCTTCTATTAATAAACACTTAGAATTTAATAAATATTTAAAACGGGACATTTAAAAAAATAACTTTCATGGTCTTAATTGCTGCAAAGTGGGTTAATAAATCACTATAATCTAAAGACGAAGCAATGTCGTTTTCAATTAATAGTGTCGCTAGATTTGATACCCTGTCTTGAGATATTGTTGATCCTAGGTATGATTTAATCAATTTAAGCTCACTAAACGATCTTTCACAAGACACGGACACTGGTAAAGCAAGAAAAATTTTTAAAGCTGTTGCTAGTGTTTTGTAGGCTTCTAATATCATTGAAGAAATGTATTGTAGCAGTCCCTGAGATTAAAAGTATTTTTGTTCTCCGTTAACTTTTCCCTTTTAAACAAAAGTATGACGTCTTACAAGTCACTGAACAATTCTTCACTGTTTACGTCATGTGGATACAGTTTTACAAGCACTGTGCACTTAATATTGATTTGGGAAAGCTGCTCCTTAAAATGTAGGCCTATATCCCCATCATTTACGTACACCTAAAATTTACAGAGTAACCCAAAGCGTTTTTCTAACTGTTTTATGTTAGAGAAACGGCTTGAAATTTCAACTGACAGTTTGTCCAAATTTCTATTAGAGAACGTCGCATTTCTTGCCGATCGGTTAATGCAGAATCGTCTGCATACTCCCCTGGCATCGTGCGCTTCTTTCTTATCCTTTTTGTTATACTGACACTCTATACATCACATACCTGCTCTGCCTTAGTAACGACATTGTCACACAGCTCATTCCTCTAAACTTTTAATTTGTCCGTTAGGGTCTCTAGAAGTGTCAATGCAGTATTTATCCAAAGCATAATAAAGTATTTTAACACATTATGCACAAAGTATATTTTATACGTTAAAAATTTATTCAAGTATTTTAACAAAGCCAGAAAGTTTCAATCTGGCTTTGGATTGTTAGTAACTGACTCTCGATGTCCTTATCAGTGCCAGATTTTGTTGTGCAAGAGTTTGTACTATGGCAATGACCCGTTCGAGGATTCCTTTCCATGTCTTAACTGCTTTACTTATTTGTTCGTGAAGTAGATCATCAATAAGTTCAAAGAACGTTCCATTCCAAAAATGCAGAGCGATGAGCAGGATTATTTTCATGATCCTGAATACGGGGATTTAACTTTCGCCACGACGAAAACCCATTTTTACTATTGAAATGGCTTCTTTGATAGATATTTTTGTAGAAATAAAGTGCAACAAGAGCAAAATAGAGATTTTTTAATTGGAGAAAACACATCCAAGTGCGATTTACCTTTTCGGCATTTTGCAAGGTTTTATCAAACCAATACTTTTTTAAGGATCGTCCAGCTTCATCTTCAGGAAAATGGCTGTTCTTGTTCTGCACTTTCTTGTTCCTCTATTCACCATTATGTCTCGGAAGGATTGAGATTTCTCGCTTGGCCAAGGTCCCATATCTTGTTGAACACGGTCTACATTGTTGCTAGTAATGTTCTATCCTTCATCGCCTGTAATTTTAAGACTGTACGGTGCAACATCATCCATGGTGTGATCCATGGTTACAAGAACCAACTGAATCTTGTAACTGTACTTTGACACTCACAGTTTGAAGTATTCACGTCGTTAACTTTACTGTATTTATCAACAGCCTTGTCGCTAATAACATCCATTTTATGATCGCAAGTTGATTCCTTGTTAATTGTAATATTTTGACGCTTAAGGTTCGATTTTCCTTGAACAAAATACTTCATATATTTTTTTGAATTTGTTGTAGTTCTTAATCGTATATTAAGAAAATGTTATATTCCTGTAGTTCTTAGGGAATAGTCATATAAAAGAAACAAGTTGTTTGTAGTTTTATAAGCTGAAAACAATTTTTCAAGTCTATGCTCACTTTGCGGCATATGCTGCCCCTTGACCCTCCCCTAGCTACGCCTCTGCCTAAACCTATCAGCTATCTTTTATTTGTCATGCACTGTCCCGAAAAAAGACCTGGCGGAAATAAATACCGGTACCTGACTGTAGCAACATACTCTCTATTGTTTATTTTCGTTTTTGTGTCGCTATCTGTATAAACATTTTTTACATGACTCTATCGTAGCATAGGTTACTAGTCCGAACTTGATAGTTTCGTCTACAATTCCATATATAATTTCTTATGCACTTCACTTTCTGACGTGAGTACATGTCACTTCTCATATGCATGTACCCACTAATAATATAATTTTGGCACTATAATTCTATACAACAAAAGCTAAACACCAACTAGATAATCAGAGGCGAATTAATAACCACTGTATCGAAAACACTAGTTCATTTAAAAAAAATAAAAACTATTTGTGCAAAATTATGTTCTATTTACCGAGCGTTGAGGGTAAATATACGCAAATAAAAATAATTCTGATTGTCTTAGTGTGAACAACATTAGAGGGGGCCAAACGAGACCAAAACACATACTATCGGATGTGACACAGAAAACGTAATCTTTTTGCTGTAAAAACTAATTTATAATTAAAATACAAATTAAAACATCGGAGTATATATATTGTCTCTTGAACAGTACAGAATGAAAGTGTACGATCCACAGTGATGATAAAAAGCATGTCCCATAAACTTTTATCGTAACGCTAAACAAGTGATGTATACGATAAACATAGACATAACAACTATAATAATCGTATACACGAAATGTTATGGCTGCTGTTCGGTTGTTGCTCACGTGACCACTTCCAACTGTACACAAAATAACGTTTAATATTTTATTACTGTTTTGTAACGTTTAGGTTCCTGCAATTTTTCAATAATGTTCAATAATGAGTCGCACTTTCTATAATTACTGATTTTTAATAAAAATTACAAAGATTTAAAACTACTAAAAATAAATATTTCGATCGATTTGTCATTTTTTGATTATACTATTTTTATGAAATACAAATATTTAGTAATTAAAACCTAAATATACATATACGTTGTCTTCTTCGTCTTCTCTTTTTCGATTCGTGCAATGTAGACCTCGTGCCCTGTCCGGC
Organism: Magicicada septendecula; assembly: GCA_034769895.1. Taxonomy (NCBI): domain Eukaryota; kingdom Metazoa; phylum Arthropoda; class Insecta; order Hemiptera; family Cicadidae; genus Magicicada; species Magicicada septendecula. The sequence continues at coordinate 1,002,323,624 of CM068367.1, forward strand.
CCTGCTTCCTTACTCACAGCGATTCCTAGCTCTGTCGACGTAGGCGTATTTTCTTAACGCGATTTATAGTGGAATATCATTGTGGGTATTCTATGCTCCATCCTGTCAAGACGTTTTCTTCTGTTCGTTTACTATTTATGGATTCAGAAAATGTTTATATAATTTCTGATCTCTTCATTCCTCATTACATACCTTTTAATACACTCTTTCACAAACCTAACGAACTTAATTTCTGTGGCTTGTATGCGAGTGACACGTTTCTTGGCCGGTATCCAAGATTCACCCACCATATATTAACACTCCAATAGCTTACAAAATTTAAGTTGTTTTTTGTAAAACGTTCCGTCTTAAAATTCTCACTAATCTGTTCATAGTTTGAAATGTAAGGTCTAACTGTCAAGTCGTAGCTTTAATAGCCTACGTGCTACTTGTTCAATTGACTGTGACTTTGTGAGCACCGGATAGGCACCGTGGAATACCAACTTTAGTTTTATCGGTGGAGTTTTTTAAGTTATATTCTGAAGCCAATAGTCAGTTATGAAGTGACAATAGTACCCTATCTTCTATGTCCTCAATTATAAAAGTTCGCCTACAAACATCTTCAGTACATTCCTATCGGTGCACCTTGCGGTAACCTTTCTTGTTTTCATATGTAAGTACACCGTCTATAAAAATATTAAAAGGCGTATGAGGTAGCTCCAGTGATACAACTATCCATTTATGGTGATTATACCTCCGTTAAACTCTGGTCTCTTGATTGTTACACTTCATCATAAAAGCTTCTTACGCACTCTACCAATTGACGTGGGGATCCGAGATATTTATAATACTGCATAGCCTATCTGCTCTGCAAAAAGCTTTCATAAAATCAGTGAAGGCTAACAGTACATGTTATCAAACATGGTACTAACAGAAAATCGTTTCCTCCCATGATTCTTCTAATAACACAACGGAAAAATTTGCAATGAACGCAAGTATGATACAAACATTTCGGATTACGCAGAAAAGAAGGACGAACTAACTTTATTAGGAATAACAAAGAGGGTCAAGCAGAAGGTAATTAAATGGATACTAGAATGGAATCTAAACTACAATAGTTGACTGGTCTAATACGCAAAACAAAACACTCGATTTCAATTGCAGAATTAAGAAAATTAAATGGAGATGTCAGGAAGACGTTCGACTAGACGATAAAAATGGCAGACAATCTAAAGGTTGCAAAGTTGGAGGCCAACACAAAAGACTGACAAAAACGACAAACCTCTGCATGGGAGTCGTTTGAGTTCTCTAACCGACAGGGATCTGGACAAGATCTGCCCTGAAGAGAAGTCACTGGAAAATGACTGGGAAGCTATTTAATTCAGCAGTGAACAGACAAGATCTAATGACGCTGACGAGGCAGTATTCATTAGCATATCTATGCGAAGCACACACATTGTATTATAATATGGCACAATTAATATTATATTAATACATTTGCGCAGTACATGATTATTATTCCATAGCATTGTTCAGGATGGCACTGTTATTTCATTAGCCTAATCTACTGAAACGCAAACTGTTAATCACATAGTGCACAACATGATTATTATTCTGCGTGTAGTCTGTATTTGTCCTTCACTGATTTTTTTTCTAATTATGCGATCTTAATTATATTCCGTTTATAATCTATTGTTATTAGGTTATTGTTATTATTATTATTTCAGCGGCGCTGAGAATATTCCTCTCTATTCTGAGGAGCAGCTAAATAAACCTGTCCGATCTCCACGTAACAATAAGTCATCAGGATCTGATGAAGTGCCGAGCGAAGTTCTAGAGTTGGTGGCACAGGAAAATACGGACTTCTTGTTGAAAATGTACGTCTATTTGATAGAGAGGGTATTCAGCGCCAGCTGGAAGGTCGCGCGGTTGGTTCTCATCAGTAAGGGCAGGAGGGCCCAGAACTACTGACCATTGTGCATGGTGACACAGCGGGTAAGATTCACACAACGTTTCTGAGGTCGAGACTGCAATCTGCCGTTACTGCACCCGGTGACTTGTCGTCGAGACAGTACGGTTTTCGACCTGAGCGATCAAAAAGAGTTGTAATCCAGGCGGTTGATGAAACAGTGGGGAAGCCGAGGATCGAAATCAACACTGGCGGAGGTAGACGTTGTTGGTCACGCTGTACGTATGTGAGGAACGCCTTCAACTCCGCGAAATGGAGCAGCACGTGGGGACCAGTTCCATGTCCCAAAGTACCTTTCTCGAATGGTACCTTCTTCGGTCTATAGAACCGCAGCCTGCTGTACGAAACTTCAAACGATCGGAGTGAGATAGCAGTCATGGGTGGAGCAGCTCAAGTCGATCTCTGGTACATGTCCTATGACACCCCGAGATCTGAAGTACCTGAAAAACGATTTTAGTTGGATATGCAGCGCTTGTGGCAGCTTGCACTCTCGACCATATTCAGCTGAAGCTGGACCAGGTAATACGAAGAGTTGATGCTTGGATAGAGAAAGACGGGCTGTAGCCCTCAGCGAGATCGTGATCTTGACAAAGAAGCGGATCAACACCATCCTCCCGATGCAGGTAGGGTAGGAAAATGTGGACAGAAAGTGTAGGCAACGAGGTAGCCTACACTGAAAGCCCTTTGCTCAGATGCAGCGTGGAGCAGCACAGAGGATAGCTTCTGCGTATCGCACGGTGTTCGAACCGGCTGTCCTGCTGGCCACTGGGCTATCCCGACGGCTCTGGTAGTGAAGAAGCGCCAAGCGACATATCGAAGGAAAGGCGACACACACAGCCGTGGTGACGAAAGAACGAATCCGCACTTTTGAAAGTTGGCAAACCTAGTGGTAATCCGATACGAGGGGACGGTGATCCTCAAGAGTCATTATAGAGACGTTCGGGCAAGGACGCACGGTGAGGCTGGGTACTACGTGACACAGTTTCTGACTAGGCACGATTAATTCCACTCGTACCCTGCATAAAATGGCCAGGTCGACGTCGTCTAACTGCCTCTATTGCCCGGAGGAGAGGACGATGCAGACACTCTTTCGCTGCGTGCGGTGACCGCGGCGATGTTAAGCGCGGACACGATCGTAGGCATTATGCTGGGCAGCGAGGCTGGGTAGGACCGGGTGGCACGCTGCGCTGAGGCCATCTTTCGTGCAAAGATGTGAGACCTGGACCAAAGCTACGAAGAAAATCTGGGCAGATGAACGAAAAAGGCTTAGTCTTAAGTATCGTGGTAAACGGTTCCTAGCTACAGCTCAGCGGAAAGTAGTGTGGTTTAGCGGGTCGGCCTGTTGACAAACCCCCAGACGCACGAAATCGCGAACACTCCTGTAGCCTATCGGACTTTTCAGACCTTTCGATATTTTTTATTATTTTCGTATACTTGTGTTTAATGTGATTATGCTGTTCTGTACGGATCACTGATATTATTCTGTTAGTATATTTGTGCGAAACGTGACCATTTTCTTTTTTACTAGGGGTTGCTTACATTATCTTTTTCAACTTGTTATTCAGAATGTTACCGTCCGCTATTTTCTATAGTGAAAGTGTAATTCTTTTAAATGTTGCCATGAGTCACTATTAACATTAAGAGTACACGATAGTTCACCTTAACAAATAATGCGAACTACTACAAGCTAACTTTAATTCAATTCTTTTTTTTTTTTAATTGGCAAACGTTTCATCCAATCGGTCATCAATAGCAACGTTAACATATATCGTTACGTGGGTGCATAACTGTGTATTTATTAATACGAACACGATTTCATGGGACAGTATGAGTCTCAGTACCTTAGTTATTGCAAGGAACACTTTTTCTTCAACGAACTTGTTATACGCTTGAAGTTGTAATATTTATACAAATGCAAAAGTTTAATAACGTCGCCAGTCTATATAAAAATGCAAATTTTACAGTTAATAATTCTTTGGGTAATATTTCACGAATAAATTATTTCTCGTTAAGAGTAATATTCTGCCATAATTCATAAAGAACGTTGAATACTTATGATGCCATTTCAAGTACGTTAAATTATGCAGATTCAAATTTCATGTACCGTTGAAATCTCAACACGCTTTCCGTAACAACTGCGTTTTATTATCTAAGTAATGTCAGACTATTCCCTCGTTCTATGTTGTGGCGCTCTTAGTGACTATTCCCGAACACCGTAAGGCTGCGTACGCTAACTACATCATAATTTGTCTCGGTGTTTCTACAAAGCGCTGTTACAGAACAGCACTGCATTTATATAATCTACCAGTCGTACTAGTTACTAGCTATAACGAGATACAACTAGATAACGATAATTTGTAGGTCTGTTATTTATTGTCGCAATTAAATAATTAATTACAATAACGCACCTGTTCTGAATTATTGATTTAGAGGTACATTAAAATAATCAGAAGTAATTTCACCCTTGTAAAAAAATGTTTTTTTTTTTTAGAGAATTCATATGTCCCAAAGAAGTGTTTATTTAGCGGACAACGCAATGTGTTGTAGTATATCACCTAACTTAAAATCAGGAGCGTAACAATACTTGCTCTCGATATTATTAAGAGGCGGTCAATGTTAAGACCAGGCATGGTCTGAACATGACTAAGTGGAACGGCCGGAGAAACGACTACTCAGCGTGCCCGATTTACAGGAAAATATGGAAATATTATGTAACAGAGCAGAGTGGGATGGTTGAGGAGAACAATGGATGGAGGATACAGGTCGCGACTGTAGGGTGCCACTTTACACAGCCCACATACTTAAACAATAGATTTCTCCCCTCCCGTCCTACAAGCTACCTTCCATACACTACACTTGAAACTTGATTTAGTAATTACTTCTCGCGGATGCATACTCGAAGCGTAGTAACTAACTGCCTGTGGAAATTTAAATTAAACACCTGTGGTGAAATGGACTATTCCCAACTAGAGAACGTTTTGTAAAAATTTTCGAAAAACCGTTCAACGTTCTGAATGCCGTAAGTATGATCAGTTATAGGCACTTAATTTATGGATATAATCCCACGGAGTGCACGTTTGTAATCCTGATTGTGACACTTTATTTTAGAAATTGAAAGCGTTATGTGCTGTGATAGTGAATTTGCAAGTAAACTAGAAAAGACCAATCGTTGGTACACGTGTCGGAACATTACGCTATCACGTTACATTACTGCCAATATAACATCTCCATATGCAGGACAAATATTTTGCTGTACATACTACGCTGATTACCGTACAGACTCCTGATTTCATTACAGATAAACTCAATTTTAATGAACAAAATTGTATTTATTTTGGAGAAAGCATGTGAATGTTGCTGTCACATAACTATAGCTGTATGTGCATTGCATGTATAGGCTACCTGTATGCACAAACTGTAACTTTACATTGGGGTCGTCTCAATCATTGATTACAAATAAACGTTTCCGAAATTATTTATACTCTAAAAGGCTATAAAGATAAAATGATATAGGCCTAATATCTTAATAATAAAGAAGTAATAAGAAATGTTTATCTATTAATACAGAATGGCTACTATAATACCTAAGGCATTTCCCTCACACACACACACACACACACACACACACACACACAAAGATTGTTCCTAAATATGACATGAATCGGAGACCTATCATTTACTGCTTGTAAATCGGAAGTTTTAAAGCGATATTTATTTCATTACGTTTCGCTAAAAGTCCATTCTTTGACAGAAACGTGAAAACAATTGTTATACGTAATTACTCGAAACACAAACGTGTACGTTCACGCGAGCTCGCGCAGATACACAACCGCGCTCACTGACGCACCAGTGATATTTACAAAACAAAATGTTTAGAGACGAGGGTTGGAAATGTCACCAAGTTATTACTCCCTTACGTAGAGCGCACAACTGTTTTGTACAAAAGAGCACTCCTAGTTGAGTGTAGAATGTTGACTCATTACTGTACCAGCTTTCATCTTAACCTACATTGCTGCATGCAACAGCAGCTCAGCCCCTTCATTTCTACAGCACGTTTTTCAAAACACATTTACTAACTAACGCCGAACAGGTGATATTTTATCTTCTCTCATTTAACTGGAACCGGCTGAAATAAACATTTAGTTTTATGCAGATTTACGTATGCTACACGTACATTACAACCATCGACTATTGTTGCATCAAACGTGATAAACTTTCGACAATTTTTTAACATTACCGCAATGACTGTAAGACGACTGTGCATGATAAAAATAGCAATCCTGAGCAAAAACGATAACATATGGTCATATGGTAGAATAAAAATAATAAATTCCAACCCAGTGCAAAAGAAATTGCGCAAGTTATGTTTTCGTGAAAACCGAGCTAAACCGTTCAAGAAACCAAAACCAGTATCTGAACTATTACATCGCAGAATTTAATGCTTTGAAATTGTTCAGATACCTAAGATTAAGCATGAACCTGAAACCTGAAGGGACTAAGGGTCAAAATTAATTGGCCAATGGAATGGCATATTACATACTATCGGTCATTCTAGTACTGCATTCTCAGTTCCCAACAACAACAGAACAATGTCTGAAAAGACATGTTGTAACCTTTCAAATATATGTAAAGGAACTATTTATACTTGACGGTATCACTTCACGGTTTTATACTTGAAGAGTTCGTAATTGCAGGTAACATCGATTTAATGTAACCAAATTCCTTTAGATGACTGCCTGATAGACGTAGAGTAATGTACATATTTGTATCCAACAAATCAGAATCTATTCTGTGTTTGAAAAATATAAGTAAAAATATCTTTTGGTAATGTTGAAACATTTCTCACTAAAATGTCACTGAAATTATTATTTCTGTTGTTGCTGTTATTATTATTATTTCCGATCCTATCTCCATAATATGGAGAAAGTCTTGTCAGCAGACTGCCTGTACTGCCCAGGTACAGAGGATAACGTGGAGCACACGTTCTTCAACAGTGATAGGTAGGCCACGAGAAGAGCGTCTCTTGTAGCTCCACATAATACGGAGAAAGTCTTCTCAGCAGACTGCCTGTACTGCCCAGGTACAGAGGATAACGTGGAGCACACGTTCTTCAACAGTGATAGGTAGGCCACGAGAAGAGCGTCTCTTGTAGCTCCACATAATATGGAGAAAGTCTTGTCAGCAGACTGCCTGTACTGCCCAGGTACAGAGGATAACGTGGAGCACACGTTCTTCAACAGTGATAGGTAGGCCACGAGAAGAGCGTCTCTTGTAGCTCCACATAATATGGAGAAAGTCTTGTCAGCAGACTGCCTGTACTGCCCAGGTACAAAGGATAACGTGGAGCACACGTTCTTCAACAGTGATAGGTAGGCCACGAGAAGAGCGTCTCTTGTAGCTCCACATAATATCGTCAGAACCATGCTGAGAGGGAAGGACGTCTGGAAACCTGTAGCACATTACGCAGAGGCCATCCTTCGGGCTAAGAAGGGAGATTTAGACCGTCTATAAAGTAGGGCAATGTAGATGTCACACCATTGGGGGCAGAAAAATGGCCTAGTCTGAAGTAGTGTGATAAACGGTCCCAGGCTAGTCCTAGATTGACGGAGGAGGGGGTTTTGTAGGTAGTCCACTTGAAATGGGAGTCTCACACTTCGTACGTAAATGCATTTCCTCTCCTCCTTATAAAACACTATTATTATTGTGAGAAGCAAATTTTAGATTATCGTAAAGGATATTGTCTTGACTCTGTAATGCTGTAAAGCAGCTGAGTGGAGTGAAGTTTACACAGCTTGTAATGATGACACAGCAGCTTACTATTTAAATAAGAGTGTGTTCTCATTTAGATAAAATGTAACAAAAATTACCCATTCTGGTTTGCCGTCGACATAATAAAATGCCTAAAGCAAAAGAGTGCAGACCATACAAATTTAGAAGACATGTATGGTTGGTATGGTTGAGGATTATGAGAACATCTCGATCCAGAAAGAAAGCAAAGAAGCTTCTCCGAAGAAGAGCAGCTTACAAAAGCTTACAGATCCATAGGATTCTAATGGATACACCAAGGTATACATTCTATGCATTCATTTCACATCTGAATACAGACATTTGCTTCCCTGTTAGATAGGAATCTTCAAGGAGGCTCAGATGGCTATAAGGAGATATGTGGAGGCCATCACATTATTATTATTTGTGGTGTGGACTGACAAAATGGTTTCGTTTGCGACTCACAATCGCAAAGGCTGTGCTGGGGTCGTGTGATCGGTCAACTCTGCCTGCGGCCAAAACCACAAGGACGATATCGTACGTTGTTTAACACACACACATACACACACACACACACACGCGCGCGCGCTTGTATGTATGTCTTTTTAAACTGATAACTGATAACAATATATTAAGGTTTTTTATAGACTTAGATTATGAGCTCCCTGAAGACGGTCCAAATTTCCAGGAGTGTTTGGCAGATATTAATTCTGTCAAGCTATTAAGCATAAAGTTCGTCTTTTGAATAAAATTCCTCATAATCCGATGTTCCACGTAGACGTTTTACAATGTTTTCAAAATTTTGTCTCCTTATGATTGGCCAGTGGTGTCTCTTAAATTAAAATATTAAAAGTAAACGCTACGTTCTGATTTCGGTTAAAATTTCTTCAGTTTGATATAAGGGTTTTTACAAAGATTGTTCTGGTGCCCCAAAATTTTACAATTTCAAAATTGAACACCATTTCCAAATGCTGGACAATTTTATACCTTGTATGAATTTTTGCGATTTTTTTCGTCAAAACGTTATCACTCACATAATTACCATCCCCTATAATTGGGGATCAATCTAAAAACAATAGGGATCTGTGGGGTAAAAATATCAACACGCACGCTAAGATTTACGAAAATCGCTTGATCCATTCTAAAGTCATCGTGAGATATCCCCCATGCAGACAAATGCCAATCGAGTTAAACTGAGAACTCGCTTCCCTGATTCAGTTATTGTCTTCAGTGGTCAAGAGAACTGATGCTTCTCCGAAGAGAAGAAACAATTTTACTAAAACAAAGACACAAAGACAAACGATAGAATTTTAACTGGTGTTAGTGTGATTGTAGACACTGCCTAAAATTGTACAAGCCCAACGTAGACATCACTACAGTATTAGCTGCAAATACCATGAAGACAAAATGATGGAGATCCCTTTGGGCACACCTTTGGAACAGTCTGGGAAATACCTAATCCCAGACACATATCGTAGTACCCATTTACAAAAAGATAGGTAGATAGGTAAAAGTAATACTGGAAAAAATAATACTCTTAAACTAGCAGGTGCATACTCGTTGAGCTGCGCTAAGAGGATGCAGCTCTACGAATGATTTTATGGTTCACGGTAAAATATTTTAGATAGTATTACTGAGTTAGTAACCCGTATCCGTAACTGAATATAGTAAATGTTAGTAAGCTCCCTGGACTGCTGAACTGTCTCACGGTTTTGAACGAATAAGCCCACATTTATTATTAGATAAATTTCAATAGTAGACACTTTTCAATTACCAAGAAAAATTATTAAAACTCCGATCACCCTAGGTTTTTTTTAAAATAAAAATTGTAAAACAGACAATCCTTATTACTTTTTCGTTATTATGAATACAATAAATGCTAAATATTTCGATTACTGTACTAGTTTAGTTTATAAACGTATTGCCTAAATGGCAAATCATTTAGTCCTAGCTTTTACGTTTATATACGTTTCCGTAGATATCTATGGGACATGTACCTAAAAATTTTGATAAATATAGCCTATTTAACTGATAACAATATGTAAAGTTTTTGCAAACATAGCTTACAAACTTTTTGAAGGCGGACCAAAATTTGCAACGGAGACTTAAATGGAGATTAATATTGTCAAATTATTAAAGATACCGAGTTCGTATTTGAATAAAATTCCGCATAACTTAATGCCCAACACAGACGTTAACAATTTTTTCAGAATTCTGACTTCCATTTTTGACCCGTGGGGCACGTAAAGTTAAAACATTTTCAGAGTAAATACTAAATTCGGATTTGGGTTACAAATTCCATTTATTCTGATACTCGAGATGGATTTTTACAATTTCTGGGGTGGTATATCTCAAAAACAATACGAGTCTGTGGGGTAAAAGTGTAGACGTGCATACCAAGTTTTACGAAACTCGGCTGATGCATTCAAAAGTTATCTTATTAGACAGACAAATCCCAAACAGAGGAGTTAATACTAAGAATTCGTTTCTCTCGTTCAGTAAATAAGTTTTTAATGTTTTTCACACAAAAATATTGGATATAATGATTTCATTTGTTTTAGTAACCACTGCTTTTACATTGATAATAATTACGTATTCTTGTGTAGCAGATGGATAACTTTATGACTAGAAGATATCTACATTATTATTAGAAACGGACTCCTGGTATACGGAGCCTATAAGAACATGACCTTAAAGCTTGAATCACGAGTTTAAGACACAAGTACGTTGTAACCTTGACATGTGTATGAAATTCCAATAACGGGAATCAGATGAAAATAATAATAACCCTTCACCAGAAACGTGAAAAAAAGTAGATTTAAACTCCTTCCGTGAATTATAAAATAAATCCTGAATACCTGCAGAAGAAAAAAAATTAAGAACCTGTGCAAGATCTTTTATAAAAGAAGACAAAAACATTAAGTCACAAGTGTCTGATTAGATTTTAATGAATAAATTATAAAATCACATGACTGTCCTAGGCAATGACCATTCTGGAAAACACACCGAACTCGTGGCTACAGATCCCTGGAATCATTCACACAAAAAGCCATCGAAAGTGGTTACGTCGATATAGCTGTAGATACTGAAACAATGCAGATATAGCTGAAAGCTGTGGCAGAAGCAATGATACTGGCAAATAGACTTACGCCGGAAAACAAAAAAGGAAGATTCTACGCGGGCGGTATGGTAAGTGCCCGTTTTAGGGAAGAAAAGGCAATTCTGTTTGAATGTGTCTTATTGTTTCTAAACACAGTCTCCTTTCAGCTCGATACACCTTTCCAGTAATATTCCAACTTTTTTAAGCCATCCAAAAAATATGATTTGTCGATTTCTATAAAATAGGCCTCTCGTTTCGGCTTGATCTGCTCGTTTCATATGAACTGCTTTCCGCCATGCCATTTTTTCATGTTTGGAAACAAAAATAAATCGCAAGGGGCCTACTCTGGAGAATGAGGTAACAATTCGCAGCATAATTCGACTAGTTTCGCAGTGGCGATTGCGGACGAGGCAGCTGGTGGGTTATATGGTGGAAGAGTGCTTTTTCTTTGCTTTTGCCAAGCGGGCCCATTTTTTCTTCAGCTAACCGTCGAATAGGCCCAATAAATCAGCATAGTACATCCCCGTGATTGTCCTTCCCTTCTTGAAATAGTCAATAATAGTCAATTCCTTACGAATCTCAAAAACTATGGCCACGATCTTACCGGCCGACGGGATCGTCATCGCCTTCCTTGGTGCACCTTCGCCGGCAAAAAACCACTCTGGTGTTGAACTTTCATTTCCGGTGTTGTGTGGTGATGTACCTCACCAACGGTCACACAACGCCGTAGAAATTCACTCGGATTGTGCTTAAGCATGGCCAACATTGCTTTGAAGTTGTCACGCGATCCGGTTTTGGTCAACCACAGCAAACGCGGAACCCATTTTGCCGGTAGCTTTCTCATGCCTAATTTTTGTGAGGCACGTTTTCTATGCGTTCAATTGAGATGTTTACACTGGCATCAATCTCTCTGTGATCTTCAGCCGGCGGTCTGGTAACACAATATCATGAATTTTGTCGACCACATCCTCCGTAATCACCTCAATTGGAAGGCGTGGAGGCTCTTCATCAAAAACGGATATTCGGCCGCAGTTGAATTAATTGAACCAATATCTGATACTAGTCATGGAAGGTTACTATACTGGTCCTCATAAACCGCATTTAGCTTCTCTTTGATTTCCTCAAACGTTTTCCCATTACAAAAAAAATCGGATCAATGACCGATATTGTTGTTTTTCCATGGCTGCAAAAATACACAACTTGACCATTTTCAACATCTTGCAAAACAAAACTACTCAATGAATCTGTTTGAAATTTTAACACGGGTCGTTTACACTGTTGTACTAACAGACGGTGATACAGTCAGTGGCGCCCTCAGTTGTCAAACACAGGTACTTATCATACCGCCTTCGTATGAACCTTGAATTAAAATCTTTTTTCCTGTCTCGATATAAGTAGTCGCAAGTGTCGTATAGTTGTTTTTGCCCATCAGATAACCATATCAACTTGACATTAGATAAGGAACCCAAAAAGTTTACTGACAAAACAAAAGACGTAGGCGACAAGCAGTATGGACTTTTTGAATTATCCCAGTTCATTAATTCAGACGAATTATGTGGCTAGTGGTCAATACATTGACGTTAACGATGTCTGTACCGGACTGTTGCTATAGGCCTATGAGCGTTACGCGAATTGTGTTACTAAGTGAACTAGAATTAAAAATTTATTATGGTGGAAGAAAAAATATTATCCCCTTGTGCTGACCAAAGACGATCACCAAGTTCAGTACTATACTAACAATAACATAATTTGCTTAAAATACTTGGGGGTATGTATGACTACACTGAGAACCACAGTGTAGTCACACACTGTGTGTTCACAGTAGAATAGATTAGTATATTCAGTTTTAGTCAACGTGACTACCCAACAAAATTATTTTATTCACGCTTTAATTTGAGGTAACAACTTTTGAAGAAAAAATGTTCACAATTAAATTTACGACCTTATCTATGTAACGTGATCAAGACGGAATGAGTATTTTACTTCCATCTAAATACATACAGTAACTAATTTACAAACCAGTAACGTGTCTGTAACCTTTAGTGTTCTATTAAACATAGAACCAATTAAACAGTAAGTACCTATACTTACGTTCAATGGTAATTATTTTGTTACGTATACCTCAGGTAACCAAACAAAACTTTTCCTTTTGCCGTGTACTGTACAATTCAATTGTTGGGTACGAAAACTCCAATAGCGTGTATTTATTATACTCGAATTATTACTTTAAATTATCACTAGTTTCTTACGTTAACATAAAATACTGAATCAAAAGTTACCATCTATTTTTCGCACTGCAATAACACATCTGATTTGTTTTTGTAATCATTTGCGTTCTAAGTAAAACTATATTTAACACTAACAAAATTTTAAAATTGACAATGTTTATAAGGACGTTTCGCACATTTGCGGCCGATCGCTGGTGCGTGATCGAAAATCGGAACCGGTGTTTCCATAGAAACTACTTCTTTGTTGTCAATAACGTAGAACATTTTGAATTTTTTGGTGAGTTTCAGTGCCATATCCCCTTAAATTTATCTTAAGGTAGTACATCAGACAAGAATTTATTACGGAGCGATGGATCAGGAGGAAGCGAGTTGAAGACTGGCTCAGACTTCCACCGATTCGAGTGTAGAAGGAACTAATTAGGCGGAAAAGCTACAATTGGAAGCAGAACGTCGAAAACGAAAGCTCGAATATTGCCGAGAGCGGAAAAAGAAGCAAAAAGTACAGAAAATTGAGCAAGGTTTCGTCAAAACTCCACTAACTGAATCTGAACGTCTGCAACGAAAACGAGAAAATCAAAAACGCTATCGAGAACGTAAGAAAGAAGCAAAGATGAAGAGCAATGAATAGGAATGTTTGGTCAGAACTCCACTAACTGAATCTGAACGCCTGCAACGAAAACGCAAAAATGATAAACGGTATCGAGAACGTAAGAAAGAAGCAAAGATGATGAGCAATGAACAGGAAGAATGTAAAGAGAAGCAAGTGAGTAATTTAGCAAGATATATCGAAACGCACTTTTATAATGACAATTTGAACGACTACTGCTTTGTTTGTGAACGAATTTGGTGGACTAAAAGCTTAAAAGACGTTACTGGACACGCAGACATTATAGAAATACTTAAAAACATGGTTATAATATTCTTGACAAATCGAAAGTATGCCACAATTGCTACAGATGCCTAAAGAAGAACAGGTTGCCACCTTATGCGACAATCAGCGGCTTTAAGTACTCACAAATACCAGAGAATTTACCTGAACTAACGCCAATAGAGGAACGTTTAATATCGCCGCGCCTTCCATTCATGCACATTCGTAACATATCATACTTTGCTGGCGCTAAACGTATAATTGGACACGTCATAAACGTCCGATAAACCTTGATACCACTACTCTGCAATTGCCTCGCATGTTGAATGACGATTTGGCGTTTAACGTTTGCCTTAAGAAGTACATAATCAATAAAAGTTCTTATATGCGAAGACTGGTTTCTAAAAGTAAATTAAAGCTCTGGTTAAGGCATCTGTTGACGACTGAGCTATTCAGATATTATAACATCACGAGTAATGACAAGTTCTTCAATAATGAGCCTGAAAATGAAAGCAGTGAGGATGAAGACGAGGTCAAGAACGACAGCAAGTAGAATGGAAAGACAGTAGAATGGAAATAACAAGCATACAGCGAGATGTAACTGGCGAAGAGTACATCAAATTGCAGCAGCATACCTTATTCTGGTGTGAAGATTTGATTTTACATCTAGCCGCTGGACAAAATAATCAACCATTATCGCTCGCATTCGATGAAGATGCAGAAGAGTTATCTTTCCCAGCGATATATTATGGTGTGAAACGGCGGTTTACTTGTCGAGCCACACCATTTATGATAGCTAGTAGCGAAATACGTAGACGGGATCGGAGAGGTGTAAAATCCGATCATATCATGTATATGGCTGCTAAAGTGCTGCGTTTGACAATCATACCGAATGGAAACTTGCGTTTCGAGCAAATAATAATCAAATCAACAGCGTGTCAAGACGAGATCTGGAAGATACCGAGTTTGTTAAGAGCTTGCTGCTAAAAAATGAAGCGTTCATGAGAAACATACCGAACTCAATCCAATATTGGCATCAGCGTAAAGTGGAATTATTCAGTATGATGCGACAATTAGGCAAACCTACCATATTTCTCACATTGAGCGCTTCAGAAATACATTGGCCTCATCTCTTAGAATCTATTTATCGCTTTCAAGAAGATACCAGTAGACGTGCCGATAGATCCAGCGATATTTGACGGCATGTCGAGCACAAATCGAGCAGAATTGGTAAACAACGATCCAGTTTTGTGCTGCTTGTATTTCGAGAAATTGGTGTCGACCTTTATTAACGCGTTTAAAAAACCAAATGGCGTGTTCGGAGATCATTACGTAGTTGATTATTTCAAGCGCATCGAATTCCAATATAGAGGTAGCCCTCATTGTCATATGTTACTATGGTTAAATAATGCACCAACATGTAAAAATAACACAGATAATGACGATTTAACCGCCATTACATCGTTAATCGATCAAATAAGCACAGTCGATAGTTCAAAATTGAAAAGCGAACGAAATTTACAGACGCATTGTGTTTTTCCCGAGTATAATTAGTGTTGTGAATCAACAAACCAATTATCCATCATGTCTTTAAGTCGTTTTGTTAGTGCTGATCAATCAGATGATGATGACGACCCTCGAGTATCAACTTCGATCGTCGAACCATGCGAATATACGTTACGTCCTAATGATGGTAAAGATTCTTTCCTTACAGCAACAAATCTAAAATATATCTATGATGATTTTACTAATACGTGCAAGGAAAAGATCTGTATTAGTACTGTCGACAAACTGAAAGAAACTCATCTTAAGTTGACGAAAAAAGCGATTGTTCGCCAGCATTTCGTTCAATTCCAATATAAGGAGGCGCCTCATCTACTGCTAACTATTAACGCGTACGGGTTGTTTATCAACGATTCTGAAAATTTCACCTCCAGAAACGTAATACAGGATTTAGATCATCTTCAAGCCAAACATCGTGTGAATTTGTTGTTACCGACTGTCAAATATTGGTGGAATCAACAGAGCAAAGAGTTGATGGAAGCGTTTATCGAAACGTTTGTTACCAATATGAAATGTATATACATCTGCCTTTATTGATGCCGTTGACCGCTATAAATTGCATGATTTTGCAAAGGTAGTTCAGAATATGAAAGTGAAAATATTAACGGCCGATAAAATTGGTAAGAAAGATCGAATTACGCCTGCAGTATTTGGAGTAAGATTGTATAATTTGTTCGGAACACCAAGTAAAATTACAGCGCCTTTGTATAAAATTAAGAACCAACAAACATTAACTTGCGGCAAATGGAAGGAACTAGTGACTGCTGCTTATATGCATTCGGTTCTCTTATTGAAAGTTGCTGGTTTTAAGTTAACTTAACATCATCGGGGATAACTCTAGATATGTTCGTCGAGACGCTAGTCTTCGATAATTTTGAACGAATGGACAAGATTAATAAAGCAGGACCTCTTAAAGTATTGTCGCGATTTACAATTCAAGAGGATCAGACGTCTTCGGAAGAGGAATGTGATGAACAGCCTGAGAAAAAGCACAAAATCAACATGGATGATTGGTGAATGCGTGCGCGCTTATGAGTGCGACTACATTTAACTTATAATCTGTACATTGGTAAATGAAGAAAAATAAATATATATACATATATATATATATATATATATATATATATATATATATATTAGGTTTATTGAAGCATTTTCAATGCCCTTCTCTATGCATTGCAATTGTGCAATGCCTGTAATTTTACTTCCATGTTCCTTAAGGAAATGGAAGTATGGTGATGGCAAAAAAAATCGTGTTCGAGATTATTGCAGATTCTGATTGTACTACACTCAAAACATGAAAAAAAGTCATTTTTCCAAATGTGTGTGTGTGTGGATTTTTTCTATGGCAAACGATAACAGCCGCAAATTCAAACAGAATCAAATAATTGTTTGCATACAGCCCTGATTTGTAGAGTACTCAAGACCTAAGGGGTAGTTTACCTGCAACGTTTTAAGTTTTAACAAGGGTATTTTCTATGGCAAACGATAACAGCCGCAAATTCAAACAGAATCAAATAATGTTTTGAATACAGCCCTGTATTGTAGAGTTCTCAACACCTATTGGAAAGGGGTAGTTTACCTGCAACATTTTATGTTTTAACAAGGGTAATTTTTTATATCACGAATGATAACTGCCGTAAATTCAAACAGAATCAACTACGTTTTTGCATACCTTTTTGAATTAAAGAGAACTCAAGGTCTGTTGATTTTGTTGAAGATCGGTTAAGGGAAAGGGCTAGTTTACCAGCAACGTTTTATGTTTTAACAAGAGTAAAGTACTTAATTTTGATAAATAAAGTATCCTGATAAGTAGCTCATAATAATCCACTGTAGAAACGTAGATGAAATATCTATAAATGAAGAGGTTAGGTGAACGAGGTGGGGGTAATTTTCTATTAATGAAATTTATAGTTGAAGGGGGAGGGGAGAATTTTTTATGTGTACTACGTTATCGGCAACAAAGAAGTAGTTCTTTGTTAAAATTCCTTCCCGGGCTGTTTAGCCGTAGTCCAATGTTTTCTGCAAAACCAGACTTTTCGGCAGTGCCATTGACTGCCATCATCAGAGAAAATCGAGTGCGAAAACGTGAGGTGGTATACGTTAGTGACCACAGTACTGTGGTTAAGGCTGAAGCAATAAGTAGAAAGAAGTAGTTTCTATGGAAATATTTCATTTCGAATATGATTTTAAATATAAATCTTAGAATACGGAAGTCATGTATGGTTCTCCATACCGATATTTTTTTTTATTTACTTCAGAATTTACAAAATCAAATAATTAACGCTGATACATACTTTATTTTCATAGTTTTCGCATATTTTTGTCTTGGTTAAACAAATGTCACTTTATTATAAACATCGCATGAATAAAATATGATGTTAGTTTATGTTTACTAGAAAAAAGTATAATCGCTCCTATTTATTTATATTTTTTACAATGGTGTTCATTATTTACTTTTACATTTTAAATTTATTAAAACTTACGGGTCAATTAAAGTTTCCGAACACGATAATTAAAAGAATTTAATAACACATATATAACAGCATCATGGTTGATTCTCCAGAAATTATAAAATCGGTTCCATACACAGCTGGTGTTCAGTTCCTCCCAGAAGTGCTACGTGGTCGAGCTGTGCAACCCCGTACAGCCTGCGGCCAGTAGGAAACGGATTTTGCAGCTGCCACCACGGCAGATTTGAGCAGTATTTCAAGTTAATGCTTAGAAACAAAGCAGTTCCGCATGAATCAAATTATATGACTATAAAATATTGAAATGTTACTTTCAAAAGCAACGAAATATAGCCTATATTGCCCACGTTTACGCGAGGTGGCTCACAACGACCGCATTATTTTGTTTCACTCTTTTGTTACTGCAGCTACAGTTTTGTTTTCAAAACAGTTCAATTTTGTCTGATATCTCTTTATTATTTTAGGTGTGTTCTAATTTGTGATGCATTAGAATTAAAGAACAGTATTTGTTACACTAAATTATCTTGTGGTCATTTGTTCCATTCTGCACTGTAGTATACATGACATTTCATCTTCTACTCGAGTGATAAACAGTTCCATAAATATTCTGGTCTTGTCTCTGATCCGAGAATTGGCTCTGCTCTGGTATTGTGGCTATGGTCGTGCGGGTTTGTGTCACGTAACAGCCAGTTGACAGTATCCGACCAGTGCTGGATAAGGTTCTTCGCTACCAGAAATTTCAGCCTTAATCAATATCCAGATGTTCCCGACACACACTGTGGTGGTTGCAAGCCGTATCGACTGAAAAACTACAACCTGTAAATTTACATAAAAGGAATACCTTCTGCAGCATTTATGTTTTAGGTGTACTGTGGCTACCGTCCTCTAACCTCTAATTAATCACAACAATTCTGATAGCCGACTTTGATTTTGCCCTAAAGTCAAAAAAAAAAAAAAAAAAAAAAAATACGTTTATCTGATTGATCTACTGAGTATTCGTCAGTAAATGAATAATGCCATATGTTGAATAGCTCTTTACGCAACCAACGTCAAAAGCTATTGCGCTTTCCCCTCTCTCGTCAATGCCGTCAGCTTCTCGGTAACTTAACTCATACAGTTCTTAGACAGTACTTTCTACAGCTTCCACTTAGAGAATTCACTTTTCGAAACACACAACCTCACTGTAGTATTTCAGCATTTCATATTAAAACATGTCCACTTAATCAGCGCGTGATGGTTCATATTTCCCATCCAGATTCGCAGTTAAGCTTAATCGTTTTGTATTTAGTTCATTAACCACTGTTCGCAGCGACTATACGAAACTGACTACGTTTCACGAGTGGGTAAACCATGGATATTTTTGTAGTCAAAGTCACAGTCTAATTATGCTACTGTGGAAATTATTTTTATTTGTGTTAGTTACCTGTGCTAGAATTAATTTGTGTAAAAACAGTTCGCTAGTTTTAATAACTGTCTGTTCGAACAAGTTCAGTCCATGTTTTAACCTAACAGAGCAGGAATTAATATGGCTAAAAATACTAACGAAAGAGTACTTAGTTTCCAAAGAGCAGTTCTGTCACTTTCGTGCGTTAAACGTCAGCTGTTGAACAGCTGTGATTCAACACACATGATCCAGCTGTCAACTTAAACGTGACCTCGTGTTGGGTGTATCCATGTGTGAAGCCTTGTTTACAACAGGCTATCAGGAATACATTCAGACACGACTACGTATGTGACTACTGAGATAGGGCAATGATTCCAGGCCCCAGCATACACAAAGAGATAAAGCGAATCATTTAATACGGTTCCTATGGATAAATTAAGCTGAAAGCAAAAAACAAAAACCGACGCGTACATATGCGTTCTAGACGTCACTGGTGTACGCAGTATAAATCCTATTAGAAGACGTATGACTTGCATGATCTCATATCTTTTCGAACTGAAAGTTATAGGCCTATTTCTGTAACTACAGTTCAAGCAGTGAACTGTTCAATTACATTCGTTCATAGAAGTTTTAATATTATAGAATAATATTAAAACATTTACAGTAATTAAATTACTTTACAATGGAAAACTTTTCTCTAATCATCGTCTACTCCCATATTCAGTATCCTCTAGTACTTAGCAGTTACGTAAAAATATTTTCAAATTATTAAAGTAAGTGTTCTTCGAAAACTAAACGCAGCTGGTAGATACGATCTTAAACTGATTTTAATATAATGTGACCAATGGCGTTTTAATATAATAATTAATGGCGTTTTAATAAGAAATTTAGTACCAGTGAGTTATAAAGTTTAATTAATACATTTATAACAATACATCAAAAATAAGTGATACAGATTTACGTTAGTGTTCGTCACAAGACCCATTTCTTACACTCATCTCAATCCAGTTAATTAACATTTTTCGAAAACTTGTATACTTATAATGAGAGCTAAATACATAGTTCGATAACGTCTTTGGAATGAGATAGATCCATGGGTTTATGATACAGCTGTTTTATTCTACCCTTCTGGCGAATACAGATAACAGTAAAAGCAGACAGGGCAATTAATTAGCGTATAGCTTGCTATAAAAAAAGATGTTCTTCGATTACTGTCAGAGGCACATTGACGATTAACATTTGAATCCGTTGCTAACGTTTTGAAACACTGAAGTTTCGCTGTTATTAAAAACTCAAGACCGTATAACCATGTAGAATTTCTACTTGAATTTCAATTTAACCCAAAAAGTAAACCTTTATCATCTCTTATGTCGCCATTATACATCTGTAACCAAAATGTGTTCTTAGTTTTTAAGAGATTTCTTATCCTAGTTATTTGGTAAGCGTATTGATGGTTCCTGTCGTGAGAGGTGAAACGAATTTTCAACGACTTCCCTGATTACCGTATCAGGTTTCAAGATTATTATAATTTTTTATTACATATAAGTGTTACAACTTAAACATATAATTATACGGACTTACAAATTTACATAAAAATTATATTTTATGTATTTACATATAATTTTTAAACGTAAACCAAGTAATTACACGCACTCTGTATAATAACAAATGAGTCGTATTTGTATATGTACGTCTTGTCTTTTGTGCACTTGAAGTTAATCAGGCAGAGACAGAATTCGACATTAACTAATTAACGAAACTGCGCTCACGCTCACGCAGTATCGGCTCCGCAAGGTATCTGTATGAGTACTGTTATTCCCTATAGAACTGCTATATTTCTACACGACTGAATATTAAAAGTATTTATTGACTTTGAAGTTTTTTATAAATAATGGATATAGTGAAATACATGTGTACCAGGATTAAAGAAACTACTCGTTGTTATATTTCATACGATCTACGGATCAAGAGATCGAGCCGCGCGGGCGTTCCGCTCGCGGAGGGCCTCACTTCTCCCCGACGACACGTCGCAACCCGTTGGGCGACGGTCTACGGCCCCGGATAGAGAGAGAGAGAGAGAGAGAGAGAGAGAGAGAGAGAGAGAGAGAGAGAGAGAGAGAATATTTACACACGCACATATAAAATATAAAACTAGTACAGTTTTATGCGTTATCCATATGTGTGTGCAGCATAATTACGAAGTTGGTATAATAGTGAGACTCCTCAGACAGATACTCAAAATAATAAGACTTTTTAATGATCGGCTTTCATTCGCTTCGCAGACCTGGAAACATTCAAGAGGAAGGAAAATATTCTAAAGATGATGGGGAAAATATGATAAAATCGTTAAAACGACCGCGTTATGTTTGCTCTTAGAGAAATATAGTGCTCCAATAATAACCGCAACTCGTAGATAATGTTACGTTTTTTTAAGAGGATTTTTTTTCAATAGTAAGCAGTAAAATTATTTTCAGTAGTCAATATTATATTTCCAAAACAATAGTTCAGATAGATTAGACTGAACATGAAGCCTTAATTTTTACATCATAATCGTCTCTCATTTACAAGGCTTAGATATTTAGGCCTACAAACGTTTTTTTCGAATGCTTGCTGAGTTCTTTCCGCTTCTGGTCAGTTATGGGCGTTGCTAGAATATATTCTAGGACCCTTACGCCTCATATGTGAGTTACTTATATTAGATGTTACCGACATCTAATATAACTACTAGTAACATAAACAAATACGAGAATATTAGCTGTGTGACTGATCACTTAGTGCGTTAGTGAAACAGCTGAGACTGTATTGCATTTCTTCGCGAACCGCTGGCACACAAAAGCCACTAGAGAATTTTGTTTGGAACACGCCAAGGAGCGGAAACTTTAGTTTGTAAACGTTGTAGAACTTCCAAATTTGAGATATTACAAGCCCCACAGTTGTAGGCCGTAAGTACATTTAAGCTTCAAGATGACCACAATCACATATGGTCGGAATGAATCAGATGGCGTCGTTTAGAGGCACTGGAGGACGGTTGCCTTTGTTCATGAAAACGAACTTGAAGAGCGTTTCTTGCTGATGCGGCGACATTTTAATGTGGCGTGATTTTAACCAGCACCAGTATGAGATGGCAACGTATTATGACACGGAGACATTTTGTCAACTGTTTATAATCGAAACGCGTATTACAATAGACTCTTTAGTATACCTTACTTTATACAGCGATATCATTACAACAAACGACAGTTTGAATGCGGTTTCCGCGATAATATAATATGCTGTGATTATTCATAAATTTAAATAATATTAAATACTAAATATTTCATATTACGTTGAATATTTGTAACGAAAATAAATTTATTGGCGTTTCAATTTATTACAAGTATTGTTGGGCAGTGCGCCTACAGAACTGTTGTCTACTGCTTGCTTAACCCAAGAGTGTATTTGCAGTCGCCTCATCTGTCTTCCGCTTTTACACCCCGCCATTAATCAGTTAACGAAAGCCATTTAGTTAGTATTAGCCTCATCTATTGTTTTCCTATGACTTCAGTTAAGGGGACAACAAGCTTTATTAGCTCAGTGTTTCACTCATTTGTAAATCTAATAACAATCTTCTTAGTAATAATTAAGAACAGGCGTTTAAGGTTGGAATGTTTCTTAATTTACCATACTGTGGTGTTTTAAAATCATCTTTCGTTTGTGATATACTCAAAGTATCACTCAATCGCCAATGTACACGTGCTTTTACCACAAACACAAACAAAGCATCAGAAAGTCCAGTAGCACAATGCTCTAGTAATACTGTATAACTAAGTGAAGCTATGCCTAACTAAGGGAGACCACTGTTTACATCTGTACGTAGGTAAACATTTCATGGTTTCATTTCATCTTACTTTGCATTCACAATCCATATATTTATGAACACAAAATATACTTATAACCTACCGGGAAAAGTCTAACAACAACGATATTTCACATTTCATAATACAGAGTTTTGGCTAAGGAAGCAACAATACCATTCGTTAGTGACATAATACAAACAAGAATGCGTGATCTATGTCGCACCTACAATGAGTAATTGTCTTCTCACGTTTAAGCAATACCGTTACTTTTACGAAATCACCGCTACGGAGCCGGAAAACGTTTTCTTTCGTTTAAAACTAAGCAAATATCGCAAATAGAAAGTTATTTTATCAGAAAAACTCAAATTTCATACTTACAGGATTCTAAAATTTAAAAAACTATAATAATCTGAACTGCAATTGTTAGTTAATGGTTGTCAGTATTGTCTTATCAGAATTTTTGTCGCAGATGCGCGCACTTTTGCTTCTTATTGACGTCAATTTGGAGTTGTAGAATAGTACGTCTGAAAATTTATTCCAACTCTGCTGAGTAAGTGTAATAAACTACCCAAATGACTAGTCAGGTCTGAACATTAGTTTTAAAATTCTACTCGATTTCATAAGACGTGTTTGTTATATCCCTTCAAGTTTGACAGGATCCTTCAAGTTTGCCTGTGTGGATCGAAAATTTTGAAATTTAGTTAAATACGTCAAACCAAGTTTTATATATAGATTATATATTCATTATTAAATAATTATTATTTTATATTATATTTTATATAGTTTTATTTTATTAAATCAAATTCGACGAAGAAGAAGTATTACATTAAAACTTTTTTTTTTGCGAACAGAGAAGCCGATGCGTAGTAGTATAAAAATACTATTTTACATACTGAAAATAGTTTTTATAAACACTGAACCCTACTGTAATAGTTGGAAGTAATGTGTTCCGACAGGTAGCAAACGTGTTCCGACATTGTCCACAAAGAATGCAAGGTAAGCCCACGTATGAAGGAAAACGACTGTACTAGTGATTAAAAACGGGCGCGAATTCACGTGGTCTGAGAAACAGGGAAATCCACTTCCTATTTTGGTTTACAACATCCTGCTGCATTTCTTATCAAACTGTGTCAATGTTGCGTCGCCATCTATATATCGTGTATTTCGATTACAAAAATAATGCTGTTTGCTAAATATTGCGACAAGCGGTAGTTTATATTTTATTCTTGTTTTTTATACAGAATAAACACTGCATTAATTTTAAAAATTCAGTAAATTAGTTTCGTTACTTGCAGTACACGTTACCACGTTCAGCTCTGCATATGGCAGCATACGTACTGATACAGTCAAGAAAGTAGAACTGACACAGACGGCACATTAATGCATACTACACACATACAGATACGTATCTGATACAAAAATATAAATATTAATTTCGTGTACCATGTTTAAAAGCGTTACAGACAGATGTACCGCAGATCGTTTGGTCTCGAAAATAACACGATCACTTTAATTCATTATACATGTGAACCAAAATATATGTAGGTCTACACATGGATAGACGTATAAATTATGAACAGATAAATGAGTTATGTACTAACTGGCATATTCTACTGAATATTCAATTAATAAGTCAGTCAACTGATATAAACTGGTCAGACATGTTAATGTAATGATATGGTTTTCAAAACATCTTTGGATTAAAACGTGCGAGTGTATAGTTAAGTATAACAATCTTATTATAAACAGCATTTGTGTTATTCCGAATGCGTTAAGTAAGTAAATATAAATTTGAACTTAATGAACTGAAATAAGTTAGCATTTAAGTTTGGCGTGGTGTGGGTTACGGCGGTACGCAAGGACAATGGCTGGATGTCTCGTACAGGGCGTGTGACAATACTAAGACAGCTGTAGTCTCGTACTCGGGGGTATTACGTAAACCGATGTTACTGACTCGAAGCGCCAATGTGCAACAGCAGCACCTACGATTGAGGATCGACTCGTTACTTAACAGACACCTCCTGAATACACGATATCTTTAATTGCTACGTTTTACGTTGTAAACAATTAAAACACTGTTGCAAACGCCGGGTTGCCAATAATCAAAAGCACGAGTTTCGTATCGATCGTGCCGAACTGAATGACTCACTGACATTAGGGACTACTACACGGCTCTCCCCTTGTCATTACCCTGTACTTACCCTCTACATTGTTGCCAACCATTAAGAACGTTTCACAAAGCTTACGTGCGTTAAACATTTTTGAGAACTTAATGTATGCATTTTTGTAAATGTAGCTCTGGCTGACATGCCTTTAGATATAATACAGATTCGTTTTGATCGGCCATAGATAACAGACTGATTACGACCAATACATGTTTATGAAAGATGGAAGAAGGGTTACCGATGGATGACTATGGTATTCAAACAGTTCTGGATTTTCCTTACATTTCCTCTTAATTATTGAAGGCAAGCTAAAACTATATGGGCCGATGGCAGACAAAGAAAATTAAATTTCTATCAACTGAAGAGTACACTACAGGTAACAAGATGAAACTTCAGTCGTTTAAAGGGTACACCAGATTGAAAGCCAAAAGTCTGTTCAACAAGATGTGGATAATCTACCAAACATGATTAAATTTTAAATCCGGTAACGAACTTGACCAATGGAGGAAGGATTTCAGAAATGTTTTATTCCTACAACTTATAGGCAAAAGGACTTTGACGAAGTCTCACGAAGAGGGCAATCTGATGTAACATGGTTGTAGAAGATGGCGAGTAAGAAGAAGATGAAGCAAAGTATTCCGCTTATCGGTACAAAATCTAGTGAAATAAGGAAAAGTGATGACACGTACTAGGCAAAAGCATAATGAAACTATACCATAAAAAAACACAAATTTAAATGAGGTCCACCTAAATGTATGTACGTATGTCACCGCCATAGACCTCTTCATTACTAGCACTTTTCTGACTACTAACGTCTCACCCGTATTCTGCACCGATTTGTCCCCACAGGAATTCTGGTTCGCTTCACTGTACCACAACAGTTAACGAGATCGTTCCTCCATCTTGCAAAGAGCTGTCATCGTAACCTCTTACAACCACTGGCCGCTTTCCACCAATCCTCGTATACTATAGGCTATACTTTGTTTTTACTATTATACTTGTTACTATTATACTTCAGGATAAAAAACAAATTAAATTTTCTGTAAAACACGATTTACACTTCCTTGGTCGAACATATTATATCATTTGGGCTAATTACTTACAAATAAATGCAGAGAAGACGCCAGAGAACAAAGAATGCAAAAACAAATACGGAGTGAACGTAAAAAAGACGAACAGAAAGAAAATGCTGAAACGACATACGAACAATACAGAGTGCTGCTAATTGAAAAAACTACTGAATACAACAGAAGCAGGAGGATTTTATACTGAAAGTAGCAAACAAGGGAACATTAAATGACATACTATAAAAAGCGGATGGCAAGTAGAAGATACTCGAAACTACAAGACAGTAACGTACAGACAATCGCATGGAGACGATAGTATTATTTCTGAGATGCTGAAAACACGCAACGACAAAGTAATTCTGCAATATCTCTGTTGTTGAACAAATCTTCGCTGAAGGACTTAGATGTCTCAAATGACTGGAACAATGCAGTTAAGTAATATTATTACACAAAAATAGATATTACAAGATCAGACAACTTCAGGCCTATCATTATTCAGCCGCAACTCTGTAAACCTTTTCACAATAGAAATTAAAAAAAAAAATTAACATTATGAAGGAATCTTGCCAGCCACCTGGCACAGATTTCAGATTCAGCTGTAGTTCGAACGACAACAGCCTTAATCTTAAGGTGTTGATCAAAAAATGTAATGACATTATAAGTAAACAATCATAACATTTGTGGTTACAAAAAAATGAACACGATAAAACAGTGGGCAGTCACAGACGTGTAAAAGGCTAAAAGACTGCAGAGTGGATAACACAAATATCAAGCAAACAAGGAGCATCCAGGAACAATCAAGTCCCTGTCCTAAACTGTATTGCAACACCAACAGCGACAAATAAATTCTGAACAAGGAGAGTGGAGGCAGGCAGGGAGATACATTTCTCCAAAATTATTTACATTGGCAGTAGAAAAGAGTTTTTCGAGAGTTACACAGAAAGAATACACGAATTAACGTTAACGGATAAAAGTTGAACAAACTAGGTTTAGGACATGATATCGTCTTAATGTCTGACGAGGCAGATCAAATGCTACAAATAAACCAACCACTTCATATTTCAGAATATGGTCTCAAGATCAGTGGCTAAAGCTAAGACAATGACTAATCTAAAAGTTGAAAACCGCAACTTGCCTGTGAAGAAATTGGCCATTTATACAAGTGACAGTCAAACAACTGAACACAAAGAGACTTTCACAATCATGAACTGCTTTCGGTAAACTAACAAACATATTCCGGAGTAAATATACCAAACATTTAACGAGGACTTTATTTAAACAATGCTGTGTCTAAATTGTGATCTTGATGAAACGAACAGCGGAGCAGCTTAAAATAGTTCAGAGGAATAAGAAATGGATAATACTACACGTAACTCTAAACAAAAACACACATAAGAGCAACACATGATCAGGGAAAACAAAAATAACCGATGGTATCACATCAACTGCATCGTTAAAATGGAACTGGGTACGCTGCGCGAATGGATGACAGATGGTAATGGATTGGAAAATAAGAACAGACAGAAGCTAGCGAGAACGACACAGCAATATAGGTAGATGACATCAGATGGATTGTCATGCTTGCTCGGATACAGACCAACAAAAGTAGGTTGATCATAAGCTGAAGACGTGACGTATTTACATCATTGCCACAAACTCATTCATTCTTTGCTACTCAAGAAAGAGTCAATATTACGATCCGATTTGATTTAAAACTCAGATGAAGAAATAAAATTCTTGAAGCACAAAGTGTGTACCCACGTTCAAAATGGCAAACAATTTTAAAAACTGATTAAACACAGGTATTAAACAATTAAAATTCCTACTGTCAAATATTTGAATATGGTCACTGGCATTAAGCGGTAGCGTTAATCGTTATTAGTGACCTTGCAAGTTTTCATCGCGGAGTGAACAAACGTTGTGAAACAATGTAATTGTTGAATGACACGTAAGTGAAAGGAAGTTTGCAATTTTGTTCTCAGCAAAACGTAACAATGGCGCGCCTTAATAATCGTTTTATATAGTCTACGTTTATAGTGAAAGTTTATGGACTGAAATTTAACTATTTTAAAAGGCGTACAACATTTTAGAAGTTATGGTGATTTTGTGGAAGGAGTGATAAATCTTATTTAAAACGTGTACATTGTTTGTTTTAGATACACAATTTTAGCGAAGAATCTTAACATTTTACTACATAAAAAATAAATAACCTCAAAAATACAGTAAATATACTGCACTTTCAACATCTAGTTTCATACCGGAATACGTATTAAAAAACTTACAGAAACTTTGTTCATCTGTAATCGTACTCCGTAATAAAATGAAATTAATAATCATTACATCAATTAAAAAAAAAAACAGATACAGGTTGGTTTACATAATAAATACGACGCTGTTACAACATGTGACATAAAACCATGAATTAGATAACGTTTTAAAATTAAATTGTTACCGAAGATGGTTGTAAATAATTTTACCGCTCTTGGTAAACAGTACACTCATAGACAGTTTGACATTGACTCGTATATGGTAAAACAAGTTTACACACTGACTGAAGCTACTCTGTAAGAAGTATTACGTGTAAAGCGAACTAAGGACACTACAACGCTTTACAGAAAAGGAGAGAACATTTTAAACAAAAAGTCTCTCGTTGTTTTTTAAAACGGACACAAATACTGTTAAACGGAAATAATGAATGATCCATAAAATTACCATTTTTCCAAACGTGATGAGTAGGAGACTCGTGATAATTTGTAAAAACACTATCGTAATAAATCACAATAACTAAGACTTAATAGAGTTATGGACAGACCCAGTGGCGCAACTAGGAGCTGCTCCTCGGGGGGAAGAGGACTATCTTGAAGGTTCTCCTTTAAATTCTTTTTATTTCTACATTTATTTATATCTCTAGCCTTATTTTAACACACACACACACACACACAACTGGCTTAGAAATAGGCTTACGTAAAATGATTATGGAATTTTGCTCAACTTTCTAATCCTCAGATCCCCCTGTTGTTACGCCACTGGATAGATCTGTCTTGGCAGAGAGTTATGGGACAAAGCACTTCCGAAATGAAACTGGCAAGTCATGTTAAAATTTTATTATTGTATCAGCACGGAACTTGGGAGTTACAATTTAATAAATATATTTTTGTTTGTTAAACAAATAATAAAAATGTAAAATTACAAGTAAGATTAGTTTAATATAGGCCTATATTTTTTTATCGTAAATTTAATTTTGATCACATTTTATACAAAATCAACTGCAATGGGATAAATTAAAACACGCTCGCGCGGGTGTAAATGTGTGTGTGTGTGTGTGTGTGTGTGTACGTACGTATGTGTGTTTATTCATACATGGGTTGCGGCTCGTGACTTTCGTTGTTCAGCTTCAGGGACAACTGCATTACAGTAAGGCTAAAGGTCGTTAATGGGCTGTGCTGCAATGGTATCAATCCTCTGTCGTGAAACATAGCCTCAATAATAATAATCAATCAATAGATAAATTTCACACACAATACGTAGAAGTCATTATAATATTTATTTAATCGTTTTGAAAATATACATTACTATATAAATGACATGATACAAGAAATGCACATTTCTGAGATACGTTTCTGTATAAAACAAAATCCTTTGTCCCCTTTAAATTATTTTTGTTTTAAAACTGATGATGTAATTTTAATCAATAAACTAAACAAAAAAATAAGTATATCTTTTGTCTTCTGAATTTAGGTAAAATTTAGACAAAAATTAAATTAAATTAGTCTCTACTTAAAGTGATTGTTACTTAAACGGTAAAAGACGAACAGTATCTAAGACTATGCTAACGAAAAATACTGAGAAAGAGTTTTGGACTAGTGCAAATAACGACGGCTCGTAGAGAATATGAAGGAATCATGAAATAAATAATCTAATACACGGAACTCATATAGCAAGATTTAGAAAGAATAGAAGGATAGCCTGTCTGGGACACACAATGAGGATGGAACAACACAGAATTCCCAGAAAACGTCTGAATGGCGACCAGTAGGTAGGAGACCAAGAGAAAGACCAAGGAGTAGATGGCTCGAGGATAGAGAAGACTATGTAATGAGAGGGCTGAATGGAGAAAAATCGTTGGAGAGGCTACAACGCGTATTGGGTTGTAACGCCAGCAGAAGAGTACTAAAACATTATTATATGACATACAATAAAACTTCTATGGTACATAAGATGTTCAATCTATATCTATAAAAATGAATGTTTGTTTCTTTCTTTCTTTCTTTGTCCCGTATGCGTTCCTATACCATTCATCCGATTGCGATGAAACTTCGGTGAGTTGTTGTGCGCACGCCCGCGAAGGTTTATGAATTTTTTTCGATGGGGTCCTATGGGGGGTTCTTGGGGTCTTCCACATCTCCTCCTAAACCACTGGACCGATTTCAACCAAACTTGGCACAAATATTTTATGCAACGGGAGAACCAACATAG
This sequence comes from Magicicada septendecula, assembly GCA_034769895.1. Classification (NCBI taxonomy): domain Eukaryota; kingdom Metazoa; phylum Arthropoda; class Insecta; order Hemiptera; family Cicadidae; genus Magicicada; species Magicicada septendecula. The sequence goes on from CM068367.1 coordinate 1,002,354,496, forward strand.
GGTAGGTGTTTTTTCGATGGGGTCCTTTGGGGTCTTCCACATCTCCTCCTAAACCACTGGACCGATTTCAACCAAACTTGGCACAAATATTTTACGCAACGGGAGAACCAACATAGGATAGGTGTTTTTTTCGACGGGGTCCATTGGGGGGTCCTTTGGGGTCTTCCACATCTCCTCCTAAACCACTGGACCGATTTCAACCAAACTTGGCACAAATATTTTCGCAACGGGAGAACCAACATAGGATATGTGTTTTTTCGATATGATCCTTCGGGGGGTCCTTTGGGGTCTTTCACATCTCCTCCTAAACCACTGGACCGATTTCAACCAAACGTGGCACAAATATTTTACGCAAAGGGAGAACCAACATAGGATAGGTGTTTTTTCAATGGGGTTCTTTTGGGGGTTCTTTGGGGTCTTCCACATCTCCTCCTAAACCACTGGACCGATTTCAACCAAACTTGGCACAAATATTTTACGCAACGGGAGAACCAACATAGGATATGTGTTTTTTCGATATGATACTTCGGGGGGTCCTTTGGGGTCTTCCACATCTCCTCCTAAACCACTGGACCGATTTCAACCAAACTTGGCACAAATATTTTACGCAACGGGAGAACCAACATAGGATAGCTGTTTTTTCGATGGGGTCCTTTGGGGTCTTCCACATCTTCTCCTAAACCACTGGACCGATTTCAACCAAACTTGGCACAAATATTTTACGCAACGGGAGAACCAACATAGGATACGTGTTTTTTCCGACGGGGTCCTTTGGGGGGTCCTTTGGGGTCTTCCACATCTTCTCCTAAACCACTGGACCGATTTCAACCAAACTTGGCACAAATATTTTACGCAAAGGGAGAACCAACATATGATAGGTGTTTTTTCGATGGGGTCCTTTGGGGGTCCTTTGGGGTCTTCCACATCTTCTCCTAAACCACTGGACCGATTTCAACCAAACTTGGCACAAATATTTTACGCAAAGGGAGAACCAACATAGGATAGGTGTTTTTTCGATGGGGTTCTTTTGGGGGTTCTTTGGGGTCTTCCACATCTCCTCCTAAACCACTGGACCGATTTCAACCAAACTTGGCACAAATATTTTACGCAACGGGAGAACCAACATAGGACAGGTGTTTTTTCGATACGATCCTCTGGGGGGTCCTTTGGAGTCTTAAAAAACTAACTTATTAGATCTGGTTACTATGGCAACCCAATGGAATAGATTCTGTTCTAAATATATTATCGCATTAAATTGAAGACCACGCGAACGAAGTCTTTATATATTATATATATATATACAAACACTTTCTTTCTTTGAGTGGCATTGCAACGCATGCCGGGTACTCGCTAGTTATATATATAAAAGAGTAATTATTTTCACTTCGCATTTTATGTTAATTGCGACGATTTTGAAAAGCATTATTTCAGGAATAATGTATTTGCGACGAGTTATCAGCATTATTTGATTCCTGCTACGACCTCTTCAAATGGTCAACCAGGGTACTAAAGTTGTCCTTCCCTTCTCTTCAGCTCAGGTATAAGATGTACAGTGACGCTGGTTCCAACAGCGGAAGCCTCTACACATTGCGTTGATGCTGACCTTCAGCCTCTGAGCTATATGGCACTTGAGTCGTCTACTGGACGCATGGATTTGATACATGACCTACCAAAATGCAAGTGATACAAACCTTTTAACGTCGAACGCCTTAGGTCGTAAACGTACGTATACATATCTTCGTACACACAGTATCATCGTTGAAAAATTTCACATTTATCAGCGCTATAAAATCATTAGGTCTATGTACAGTTAGGCCTACGTATTTATGATTCAACCAAGCAATACGATGCTTAAAGTATGGTAGCGTTACACGCGTGAGTACAGGAATCCTGGCGGCACGATAGCCGGTGTAAGGATAGACACTGGAAGATGATTAACATGTGTTACGAACAAGATCAAAAGACGAAAACAAATAGCAATAGGATTTGTAGTCTCCTACAAGTAGCAGTAGGACTTGTGCCGGACAAATTGTTTGTTGTGTAAACTTCCGTCAGTGTGGTTGTGCTTCCCGGTTCTGTCCAGCGGACTTACAGAGTAAGTAGGCCTACCGTTTCTTTCCTTTTTATATAGTTTTTCTATGTGTGACTGTGTTTACCTTTGTAGGTGGTGATGGTTTATTAATTTTTTTGACGGTTCACGCTTGTTAGTGAAAGAGTCTCGGGTAGGCTTAAGTTTGTATTTAATGTTCTAGTTTAACTTACGCCTGAAGACGACCACCGATTGTTTAGTGGTCGAAATGTTGTGTAATAAATTCTAACGACAGTTATTGTCCGACCTAAGCCGTGTGACAGTGTTCATGGGAAGTTAGGTTTAAAGATGATATTATCATGATGATTTAGAATATTCTGTCAATAAATTTCGCTGAGTGTTGACTGTTTGTGACTAACGGTAGGACCACCTAGCTGCTTAACTGTCAGCACTTATGTGTGGCCGCGTTATTCGTAGTTTACAATAGACAAGATGTTAAACGAAAAAGTGACACGTGTTTTAAATCTGGCAGTGAGTAACTGACCTTATTGAGCGAAAGAACTTATAGATGGGGGAAACATTTATTTCTGGTGCGAAACGAAGGGTGGGGAGAAAGGGTGTCGGATTAGCTACACAGACAGCCGATCCACCGGGATCCAATCCGCTTACTTATTTCCTGTCAATTAATTAGCTCTTTAATTCTAAACTGTTGTTCTGATTCCACAAGCGCTTCTAAAACAAAAATAAACAAAATATTTTGGTTTTAGTAGCAAATATAAAACTTACTACTGCGTATTTTTAAGAGCAATAGTGTTCAAAAATCGTCAAAATACGCAATGAAATTAGCGGTTACAATGATACACCGACAATATGCAGCAGCGTAATTATCAGAACCTAATTAACAGACATTTTTTCACAACTAAAAATGTATTCTAAGCCTCTTAAATTGTGAGGGGGTTAATATTTAATCATTAGAAGCTAAGTGTGCTACATTCTCGTACAGTCGTAATTAAAGAGATTATCTACAGGACTTCTTTGCTTGTAACTGTGTCGCCGACATGACCGTATTACAATATAGCCATTTGCTGCCTTAACTAACAACTATATTTGGGGTAGATATGTTTGAATTAAACAACATATTTCTCTAATTTTTGTATTACCACACTGGCCATACCTTGGCTGTACTGACGTGTTGTGAAAACATCGGGAATCCATTTGGAAAGTCAAACGTTACGTACATGAATCCACAACCTGCACGGCGGCTCCGTGGCCACGTACCTCTGCGCTCGAAGGCAGACAGACATAAAAGAAAATGCTCAATGGTTTTTGTCTATAATTGTCAGAGTTGTAATTATCAATAGGATAACAAGAGTCAAGAGAGTAGTGAAACGTGAAGTAATACTGTGTTACTGTCGCATCAATAACGTGCTAGAATAGCGTGACACTAAACAGTACCATACATGTAACCACTGAGAACAAGGAATGCAGAGGCAAAGTTCAGTTACCTCGAACATTACAACGGCCGTTAAGGATATTTATATACTCGGTTGTCGAGAATCAACAACCTAAAAACAGGAAGGTAGAGCATTCGCATACCTATGAAACGCAATATACTAAAGATTTCTTATGCAGCTGGGAAGAAAACTCTTTAAAAACATTAACTATGTACGAAATGTGTCTCATTTACCGCGAGTAGCTGTAAATTCGCGCACGCACACACGTACATGCGGTATTTCATATACAAACGTACCAACACCTATTTCGTGACTATTTGACAAGGACAAATAGATCGCATGCGCAATTCTGTTAACGTTAAAGCAAACACGGCGTTTATTTCTGTTGTCTGTGTTACACTTGGTTAATAATATATGACACCGGACAAAGACTTAAGAGTACGTGACATGTACAAAGACCTCGTCTACCTTGGACACGCGTGACCTTATTGTGCTACACATTCTCGATTTCTTAATACGACACTATTTAAATCTAATGGATTCCCCTACCAAAAAAAAAGTATCACCAGTAAAATAATGTTTCATTTTAGCAAGTCTACAACTGTGAATGGTTATTGAAAAAAATTCTCGTTCCGACAAAGAAGCTGAACAGATTAATTGATGATAGACACTTGACACCGTCTGACGCTTGTTTGCGGCGCCAAGGGGTACATGTGGTGGACGTTTATAGACTTTAGGAATATAGTTTATGACCCCCTCACAAGCACATGCCCTGACTTATGTACAGAATATATGGCGTCTGCTCATCCAGTGCCATCACTTTGCAACTCTATTTCTACATTCCGCGTAAATTACTAACAGATTACTGTGCTCTCTTAACGTCCAATAATTTTTTTATTTGTAAAAATAATACATGTGTATAACAAAAAATGGTTTAAATTCAAAAAAGAGATAAGCAGGGATTCTCTCTTTTATTTAACTGATCTCTCCAATCCCTCCTCACACACACACGCACACAATTTGCAATACGTCCACTGCCTGATGTAAACAGAAATTAACAAGATGACGTAAACACAGGAAACTACACACAACATATATATATGTAGCAGTAATTTTTACATTTCATTCCTAACGTGATGTGTAGATAGTCCTCTGAACTTACTAACTTTCGATAAACCACGAGTGACTCACGTTACAGTTTTATGTAATCAGCCACTAATTAGCTACTCAAAAACTTACTTTAGCCATAATGGTATTTGGACACGTAAAATTTTATGTTTTCATTGAAAAATGATGCTGTCTTGACGAAAATTATACCGTCCGAGTACTAAAATGAAGAGCTCAAAACTAGAGTAATCAAGAGGAACACATAAAGTCAGTGTAAACTATAATACCATTAAACAATTTTTTCTAATTAACAACCATAATCACTATACTGTTTTACATTTTATGTTTGAAAAATGTAGGCATGTCGAGACCAACACACATTTTATAAAATGTGTTTAAATATGTCAACACCAAACTATATAACAGGAAACATCCTGTGCACACTCGAGCATGTCACCCACGATACAAGAAAAAATTACATGCGATTAAATGAAAGTAAGCCAGTATTAAATGACAGTACTACAGACAGTGTGCAGTGGGCCGTGGTAAGCTGCTGAAAAAATTCAAGAGTTCTTATATAATTCAGCCTTACAGCAACAAAACGTACAGTGTGTGACAAGCAGGGACTGAATGAGCTGACATATTCATGGTATTTCTAGAACATTTAAGGGTGATGGGCATTTGGATCCCCATTCTCTTCCAGTGAGAAGGCAAGTTTAAGGGAGGAGGTTTCAGATAATAAGCTTACTTAACTTTAAAAAAAAACGTGTTTTAGAAGGAAGGTAAGATTAATGGTTACGTCTGATTCGATTATCCAGTAAGTCCTAGACCCTTACACAACACAGTACAGCTCCTTAACGCTGAAGTCATCTAAATACAGTTACAGATCGTTAAAGACTCCAAGCATTGACAACACTAGCTTTGATGTTAACAGAGAATTGGGAGTTCTGCGAAAGCAGTAACGATGGTCTGAAAGCAGTCTACCTCTCCCTCTACCTTCCCCTATACAACTGATTGATGTCAGTCAAACTTTCTACAAATTTAAAACCATTTCGTGATTCAAAACTTACAAATGATAAGGCATTCCTGCAAATACAAATCCACATTGGCGAACAATACAGGAATGAATGGCAGAAATATTACTGAAACTGATGACAACTGATTCATATTTTATGAAAGCCTGCAAGATTGTATTTCTTGCTGCTGGAAAGGCAGCCTTCAATTTCACTATGCTATAAGCCTTTATTTGAAGGGAATATTGTAGAGAACAGTGGAGTGCTGAATAGCATAGCTTTTGTAATTCTTCTAGGCTCACTATTTTTAATATTGTTATTAAAACATAAAAAGAAGAAAATCACTAAATCTCTAATACATCAATGACTTATCTCTCTCGGTTAATGTCAGTTTTACTTTGATTCAAAATTATACGACGACCTATTAATCATTTAAGTTAAGGTGGATAAATGATTTCTGAACTAAAACTAATCTAATGAGCCTGTTGGAAAAAGAAATTACTATATATATCAGATTTATAATGCTTCCAAATGTTACACAACAAATCTGTAATTTTCAAGCACAATCATCATTCAACTGCTGAGGATGAGTTTACTCAGTTAATAAACGTCAAAAACAAGTTGTCTCAGCCTTTCTTGAAACAATGAGACCACAACAATAACTGCTTCCTTTTTCCTAAATAAACTAAAATTTGTAGTAGTTCACAACTGACAATTCTATACAGTAGAAATACATAAAAAAAGCGATGCTAAACTTATTAATCACTGACAATTTTTACCGAAGATAACTATAAAAAGATAATTCGACTCATGCATAAATACACCAACCATACTATACAACGCAGAATTTGCGTACGCGGATTATAATCATGAATTCACTGTTCACGTAGCCTATAATCCGTGATCTAAGGAGGCTAAGGACTGCTAAAAGCTACGCGCGCGCGACCGTGCTGATGTGTAAACGTGTGCAGCTGTCACAAAGCCCAGTTTGTTGGAGCAGGTGAGGTGAGAGGTTAAACAAGGAGCAAGCGGGTGAGATACAGTTCATTGAACTGTGTACCAATTGGTGTTACGACTAATGAATTGTAAACAAACTGCTGATGGAAGTACAGAGAGCAAATTTAAGAAGTCGATAACAAAAGGATGCGATCATGTGCAGTCGAAACGCCAGCAGCATCCAGATACGTTATCTTGGGGCCGTCGGTTAAAATTCATTTTATACTGTCAGGTTAACGATTTAATAAATTTATGCACCAAATAATTAATTTTATGCCTAATGTGTAAATCATGTGCCATAGTTAAGGACTTAATATTCATTACGGGTTTTGATTTTTACTGCGCATTTTTGTGCTTTTCAATACCCTATAAATTCTGTGTATTTTCAATACCCTGTGCATTTCTGTGTACCCTATGAACTACACGGAGAAACACAGGTGAAACAAGTATCGTAATTAAATCCAATCAGTCGCAATTAATAGCCATACGTTGAACTGCGTTTTAAGGACGTTCTAGTGACTTCCTACTCACCGGTGATAGTTAATATCGGTATGGAGAACCAAACATGACTTCCATGTTCTAAGATATATATTTAAAATCATTTTCGAAATGAAATATTTCCATAGAAACTACTTCTTTCTACTTATTGCTTCAGCCTTAACCACAGTACTGTGGTCACTAACGTATACCACCTCACGTTATCGCACTCGATTTTCACTGATGTTGGCAGTCGACGGCACTGCCGAAACGTCTGGTTTTGCAGAAAATATTGGACTACGGCCAAACAGCCCGGGATGGAATTTTAACAACAAACTACTTCTTTGTTGCCGATAACATAGTACACATATAAAATTATCCCCTCCCCCTTCAACTATAATTTTCATTTATAGAAAATTATCCCCATCTTGTTCAACTAGCCTCTTCATTTATAGATATTTCATCTACGTTTCTACAGTGGATTATTGAGATCTTATCAGGATACTTTATTTATCAAAATAAAGTACTTCACTCTTGTTAAAACATAAAACGTTGCAGGTAAACTACCCTTTCCCCGTAACCGATCTTCACCAAAATCAATAGGCCTTGAGTACTCTACAACTCTGACACATATGCAAAAAATTATTTGATTCTGTTTGAATTTACGGCAGTTATCGTTCGTCATAGAAAAATTACCCTTGTTAAAACATAAAATGTTGCAGATAAACTACCCCTATCTCTTAACCGATCTTCACCAAAATCAATAAGCCTTGAGTCCTCTACAATTCAGGGAAGCATACAAAAAATTATTTGATTATGTTTGAATTTACGGCAGTTATCGTTCGTCATAGAAAAAATTCTACACACACATTTCGAAAAATGACTTTTCTTCATGTTTTGAGTGTAGTACAATCAGAATCAGCCGTTATCTCGAACACGATTTTTTTCGCCATGACCATACTTGCATTTCCTTATGGAACATGGCAGTAATAATACCACTGATCTGCTGTGAATGGTATCAACAATAAAACGTTTGGTAGACTATCGTTATCTTCCTTCACAGAATCACAGTTACTTGTTGTAATTGGGGTCATTTGAAGTCAAACAACTGGTATACTTTTGCTACTACACTAACAGATACGATAGGCTATACGTATTTTCAACAGAATAATTCGCTCACTCTTTACGAGACGCACGCCTTTTGATATTGTTAGATTGAGTTTACTTATGTACGTATTTCTCATAGTTTCAATTATACTTTATATTGGACGGATGAACATGCTCCGTAAAAAAACAAATAAGTCAATTAACATAAGGTGTTTGGTACAGATCACAATGGTATTTTAAATATTCGTGTAAACATTTAATGCTGTAGCATTTGCTAAGTGTCACGTTCTGTCAATTAAAAACATTGTATCACGTGACTGATTATTTAGTGTTATTACGGATGCGTTTTTATGAAATACGTGTATCATTATCATAAAAGCTTTCCTGAACAAAAGTTACACACGTTTTTCATTAAGTTAAAAGCTATTCCTTCAAGTAATAATTATTTGTACTTGTTGAATAGTCTATTTCAATTTACGATTTCCTAAATGCTGCAGTCGATATTTACTGTTTTAAGTCTTAAATTACAACAAATTTATTTCTAACTATTTCTGTAACAGTACAATGAGTTAGCTGAAACACGTCATGATTAACCCAGTATGAAAAGCACGGGAAACTGATATGTGGAAGTGCGCAGCGCGGCCACTGAAATATATCGTATTAGTACTATTCGCTCAACAATTTGGAAACTAATAAAGATAGAACATGGGAGTTAGATCAAATTAAATTTGAATTACTATTTCTTTTATGAATTTGCTAACTGCTATAATTTTTTTATTGTTCGACTAAGCTTTTCGTCATTACTGACATCTTCAGGTCTTAAACAACGAATTTGAATTTATTTGAATTAAATTTGAATTTTTCTGCACAACTCACTTCTTAATGTATTAATCTACCTTGAATAGGAAAACGTTTAGCGCAGGCTACTTTTTATGGCTCACAACTGACAAAATTAAAATTTGATATGAAATTGTATTTTTATTTTATTATTGCAAGGATATTAAATTTAAACGGCATCTACATCGTGTACGTGATCTGGACTTCACGTGCAAAAAAAAAAAATTATTGTTAAGAAGCAAGAACATCTTGCATAAGGACAGTTTATATTTTAATACTGTACGTACTAAATCGAGCGTGAGATGTTTTATTACGTTTTTTATTTTTGCCGACTCAGTTTTGGGGCTAAATTTATTTAAAGTACACTAAAATATAGATAATTAAAATACTGTTATACTGTGTACATCTTTTAAACTTTTCTATACCTCATTTTTATCGGTCGAGGATTTCAAATCGCTTATTAGTAGCGAACGTAACACCCACAAGCGCAATGTATTTCCCTATCTCGCTCATCGTCTCATCAGACTCTGGAACCAAGTATAGTTTTGTTGATTCACTGTTGTATGTAACAAATACGCTCCCCCGATTATATAGTGGGTTCTTCTTAACCATAAAACAATGCGTTTTGTTAACGTTTTAAAATGTCTTGTATGCACTTCTTCATTTCTTTCTACTTAATGGAAAACCGCAGTAATTCTAAATGGTGAAGCATTTTACCTTGGAATTCTCTGTAAGGGAATGAATCGACATGAAACTTTCGTAATATCTTCTACATAGTGTCCAGATAAAAAAAATTTGTGAATGTTTGGGTGCTTTCCCTCAGAGGGTGGTTTCAACCTTTCTAAGAGAGTGGGAAATAAAAATGTTGGTATACACTTTTTCATGAATGCCAATGGTTTCTGAGTCATTGCGAGTTAATAAATTTAACCTTCTAGAACCGTTACCTCCAGGCAATTTTCGTTGAATAACTCGAAAAATATTGAATTTATCAAAAACATTGTAGAGATTCAAAATAAAGTTAGTTTTACTCAAAACGATTTGATATTTTTCTTTTTCCTATAGAATCAATACTTCGGGAGATATTAAAATGATGCTTCAATTTTTTACCGCCAAAAACAATTCTTTACTCTTGATAATTAAAAAACTATAAGTTTCAAGGAAAAGTGCTTATAATCTAAATGAAAGGTCATGAAATTATCTTTACAATTAATTTTGCTTTATTATGATACAATTACAAGTAACAACGCTGTGATAAACAAATTGTATTTTTAATTTATTCAAAAAAATTAATGTTTCTGCTGTAATTTTCTAGTAAGCCAAAATTTAAAAGATATCTATTACATGTCATTACTCTAAATTATTCTAAATATGGTACAATTTTTAATGATTTTTAGACCTTTTCGTTTTGACATTATTAGACTTTGAATGTTGGCACAATTAAGTGTTTTTGATCAAAGACAAACATATTCTATTAAATAACTAAAATAAATATTAAATTTAGGTAAAATAAAGGCACACATATAAAATAAAGCTTCCTTAATGCCAAACAATTGTTTTATTTTTCGTTTCTGTAGCACTAACACATCACGGTACAAGACTGTTTAAAGATAGCGCTTCAATTTTTTTAACCTCCAAAAAAAAAAATTTCTGACTTTAAAAACTCGAAAACCATACCTCTAATAAAACACTACAAGTAAAGCCAATTAAAGATTTTTAAATTTTCTTTTAAATGAATTCTGTTTTATCCTATTATTAGTAACAATAACGACGTTATGGTCAAAAAAAGGAAGATCGTTCTTCATACATTTTTCGGATAATTGGCAATTTTCTTGCTGGAATTAGCTATTAAAAGAAAATTCTTCAGGTATCGTTAGTCTACATTACTTTGATCACACATAAATTTTTTAAGATTTTGTTTAACTGTCACTTAATAAAATATATGACTAATATACTGTATGTCTTTGAATGTTAGACTAATTTATTGATGTTATTGAACAATTGTCTGTTTTCCTTAAATAACCGGAAACATACTGAAGGTAAACCGCAAAGAAAGGTAAACATACTAAATAAAGATTATTAACAAGTAAGGTTTTTTTAAAACTTTTCTAAAACGATTTCTTTGAGAGATATGATTTTTTAAATATGGTAGTAAACTTAACTAAATTTCTAACTAAAAGTGAGCACTGAAATGACGTAAGTAAAGGTGTTGTACATTTGTCCAATTATAAAATAATAAAATTAGAATGACATTTTATATAATATAATATTTATATAATATGTACAATATATAAAGGAAAACATTTATCTGTTTTCTTAATTGATTTTCTTTTTCTTTTATGCTGCTCTGTACATCTGACTATCACAAGAAAAATGAATTAATAAAATATGCATGTTTTATACACTTCACTCCCCTTTAAATTGGTCATTTTGACTTCCCTGAGTTTTATAACATTTTTGACCGTACGGTCTTAACCAGCAATCTCGAAAACATTAAGTGTTCATGTTTTCAACAATTTATTCCAAATCGTTTACTATAAGAGGAATTTTAGGTGTTTAGGGGTGATTTCAACCCCGTAGTGCGTAATGTAGCAGAGATTTTAGACACCGTGCTTCTTATTATGTTTTCACTTACACTAAATTTTTAAATATCGTAAGAAACAAAATTAATCGCCCTTTTGACTCTCCTATATGCTGTACAATACATTTGACCTTCAATTCTTAATCAACAACCTCAAAAATATAACTGTAGGCCTACGTAGTTTCATCAATTTTTTCCGAATGGTTTACTTCAAAATAATTTTATGGAATTTAAGGGATCTTTTCATCCTTTCATCCTTCTTTAAGGGGGTGAGAACATCCAAAAGTTTTTTTCTCGACACTGTGTATAAGACACTACAAAGGTTTCATGTCGATTCGTTCGGTTGCATAGAATTACGAGATTGGCAGTTTTTTTTGCTTCATGGAATCGCCTATAACACTTTTCTTCAAGTTTTTTGAATTCTCAATAATAAGACTGTTGTACTCATTAGTTTCTGTGTTGATCCGTTAACAGCACTATCTTGAGACCGTTGATCCCGCTTGATCCTTAAAAAACGAAACCTAATTATTATTACACTTTGAACGTCTCAGGTCCCATTGTTTCAAAACATTTGTACAATCGGTTACCGAAATGTTGACTGAAAATCATCCGAATGTTCATTAAAAAAAAAAAAAAAACTATTTGACTATTTGATTGAATGTGCAATGAATGTGTGTATTTCCGATTCCATTAAACAGATACGACAGCCTGTAGTACTTAAACAATCAACTAGTTGACACAACGTATCAGCGACGCTACTTACTATTGTAAGATACGTTCTTGGCAAACTTGCCATGTTTTACAACTACTGACTGATACAGGAATTACATATTACGGGGTTATCGCTGAACGATTACCGCACATCCGGTTACTAGGAAGATACGCTTTCTGACTGAAACATACGTTTATTCCTACACAATACGTAACAGTGCACTAAGAAAACTAAGTACGGTCACATTCATGAACATACATTGTTTTCGCATATCACACACACACACACACACACACACAGTTAAAAATTGTCATAATATAAAAGTACAGTGTACAATTATGAGCGGTGCTAACGAGAAAGTTTGAGACTATGACTATAATTGTATAGTTCACATTATGTTACTAAAGTAACTACACACATGTTACTGAAGCGGTTGACTTCGAGCACGTTATGGTAGTGAGTACATAAACAATGAATCGTTCCCAATAAAAGAACTTCATTTCCAAAATACTGTACTTATCAACAGGGTTGCCCATCCCCCCCAAGGCCCAATGAGCAAATCCCCCAAAAGTCTCAGCACTCCCCCAATTGAAAAGCCCCCCCATTAATAATGACCCAGGGGGTGCAAGCCGTTCCGGGGGGTATAGAATACCCCCCGTAAAAGGGGAAAATTTGAAAATTAAGACTTCAAAACTCGAGTTTTAGGTGTATTTTAGACCTAGATCTCGGGGTTATTCAATAAGCCTATACAAATTATTTTATACATAGTTACCGTTGGTCTCCAGATCACTGTATATGATTAAATAAATAATTACCTTATTTTATCCACTAAGTGATCTTCTTTTTCTTTTTAATTACTACATGTTTCAGGGCTTATATCCCCATCTTCAGGTAAAAGCAAATCTACCCTATTATTAGGGTTTCGTTAAAAATAAACTATATGACACAGCTATGAAAACAAACCGTGAATAGCGTGTACGGATCAGTTGAAAGTCGGACTTCGGCCAGTGCACTGGTTCGTTTGTAGCGTGTTCCGATACAGATTTAATGTTCAATGTTAATTTATTTAAGTGTGTTATGTGTTTGTGTCGTGAATTTTTAACGAAACCCTAATAATAGGGTAGATTTGCTTTTACCTGAAGATGGGGATATAAGCCCTGAAACATGTAGTAATTAAAAAGAAAAAGAAGATCACTTAGTGGATAAAATAAGGTAATTATTTATTTAATTAAATTATTTTAGTTGAAAAATTCATGAAAAACAAAACAAGATCCTACACTACAGTTACGAAAATTGTTACACTTGTTACGATAAAATTTACTACTAGTTTTACTGGTAGAGACACTTATGTCGCCAGTTCGTTAAAACAATCATAAAGATATGCAATTGCTTTCGTTTTTTACTAATAACTTAGTTTGTTGCACAAACACGGTAACAATTTCCATCAATGTTGGATTTAAAATGTTATTCTTGAAAAAATCCCCCCCCAAATCCTTAAAATACACCCGAAAAATCCCCCCCCCAGAATTCTCAATGCGCAACTTGCGCTATGATCCCCGCCTGTGGGCACCCCTGCTTATCAATCACATGTCTCCTCCGCCTCCTCCGTCTCAGTTCAAAGAAGTGACTAACACGAGACAAACGAATTACAACACAAACGTATTTTCTGCGGCAGATATCTTAAACACGTCAGTTAGTCATAACGAATAAGCTCATGTTTTCCTTGAGCACAAGGCTGCAAGTTTGCACACGAGCGAGCTGAACAAGAGAAGACGGCCAATGAATGTGAATGTATTCAAATGAATATATAATTAAGCGCATTAAAAGTTTTCTTCTGCGATAATATTGACTCGTACAAACAACATAATCTCTTCTCCAAGAGATTCGTACAACAACATAAACAAGAAAACGTATTCTCTAAAGGATACATAAATCTGGTCTCTGGCGTAGCGAACTTGAAGGTTCTTGTTGATTCCGATTTCGTCAATGTCGGAGATAGCGGTCATGTCCTGCACGCCTGCCTCGGGGCTGCTACCGCCTGCAACAGACAGTCAAATATTAGTCACAAACAGGAAAAAACACAAAGGTTCGCGTCACTGCAGTAACAACTGGACAAGCAGGATATCGTCATTTCTGAAACACAGTAAAGTACTGGAATAATTAATACTGAATTCTCTACATACTAATGTAACCCACACACGCACGCTCAGCGCCTCATTACATAGACGTATTGTAACGTTCCGTCCAAGTGAGACCAAATGACAAAACGTACACAATCTGTTATCTGCATTAACTAAAATATTGTAGGAATGTGTTAACTGAATAAAAATAAACCTGTGAATAATTAGCCCTACGTTACATAAAGGCGTTTTTGTGCAGTGAAAATGCTTACACCTCTTTAGAAAAGCTTTGGCGTAAACGAACAGAATTATGTAAACAGGAAATTTTAACAATTACATATAAAATATGTAAAACCTCGAAACTATTTTTAACATTTGTTTTATTTTTGTTAATACCAAAATGGTTCATTGGCTCTACGTTGAGGAATCATCGAGTATGCAGTGAGGATGGGAGAAATATGGCTTCGACAAAAATAAAACGTGTGTTAAACCAAAAAACTGTTTTGTTCTTAATAGCGAAATCCATGAAAGTTCAAGAGTGTCAGAAAATAATTTTGTAAATGGATAATAAAGTACAGAAGTGTGTAACATTTCAATCGCCTACAACAGGTTCAATAGCTACTTTCTGACAGCAACAACATACATCGCAGTCCTAATGTTCATAACATACTATGAAACAGTTAAGTCTTTTTGACGTTAATATCAAGCAACAAAAGATTATTATGACGACACCGAAATCATTACCAAAAAAAGGGTTTATAAAACTATGTATGAGCTGGTGGTTCTACATCCAGCAGAAACCTTAAAATTTAAATAAGCAACACGAGAAGAAATTTGTGACATTCTGAAGTAAAGTTTTAGACATATTTTTGACCACAGAAAAACATTCCGAGGCTGAAACGCAACAGAGATATAAGAGTGTTACACCAGAACTGAATGTAACAGCAGAAATCAGGGCAACCAGGACCAGGAGGTTGATATGAGCCGACCATGTCGCTAGGAGGGAGGAGGGTTCCATTTTGAGAGGTGTGTGCAGAAGACCTACAAAATTCGGAGCAAGAATACAGTTCACACGATCGAAAACGGTGGAGGCAACTTGTTGGCGAGGCCAAATGCAATCTTCGGCATATATGGCCATAAGAGTAAGTATTACAAGGAGAAATACGAATTATTAACCCATAAAAATTAAAATTATTTGTTTGAACGTTTAAAAAAATAAATTAAAATATTTGAAAGTTTCACCAACACGTTACCCTACACACGGCAATGAAGCTATACGCTGACAACTGACAATAAATGGAAATACAAGTTATTGTTTAATTCAGTGAAAGGTCCATTTTTTAATTTACTGTTTTTACAACTTGTAGCTTTTCGGATTACGTGATAATTAAATAGTATTAAACCGATATAAATCGTTTTTGAGGAGCATGGATCAAGAAGATTAATAATTTTAATTGCATCTTTCGCGCGCGCGCGCGCGCGTGTGTGTGAGAGAGAGAGAGCACGCGTATTAATAATTAAACTGTACTAATTCGACTGCAACAAGTTTCCAAAAAAGCTCCAGACTGCAGGCTAATGTTCCTTCTTACAAACCAACTTCATACATTCCATCGACTTTCACGAAAGGGACTATCGATAGCCGATTCCAAAAAAAATTAGTGGTAAGCAGAAATACGAAAGTTTTATTGGTGAATAACCTTGAATACTAGGAAGAAAATACTCATAATTAAAAGAATATCCACTGTAATAACAATTGACCTTGATCATTATTTCTTATCATGTTCAGTATGCGCGCGCGCGCACACACACACACACACAAATGTAACATTACGTATGTTGTTCAGGGTTTTTACAACTATATTAACGTGAAGCCTACAGTACTAATTTTAAGGATAAATATCATTAAAATATTATTAAATATTACGGGTGTTCTTCATGTGAGTACACTGGTTTACTTATATTTTTCATTGTCTCTCTTGTTTATTTTTATTGATTAACGAGATAATGCAATATTACAGTCTAGAAGAATAACACGGCACGCATTATTGTTATGCCTTATATGCATATACAACCAAGTTAATATTACTAATGTTTATACACTCTGTACGCTGGGATAAAATTTGTTTAATATAGTGACTGTTTGCTACCACGAGACTAAAATTACAAGTTACAAGTTAGACTAAAAACCTTACGATCTTATGACTAATAAGATTCGTTTCTTTTGCTGTTGGATAAACGCGTTTCAAATATAGGAACTTATTTCTTAATGTACGTTTTTGTCAGGCATAAATCAAATTAATGACGACTATTTCAAAATGCTATTGAGATATCCAATCAATTAAGCATATAATAATATTTTATAGCTACAAAATTCGCGTGTTTCCACTAAACAATTCATAAATCAAGAAATACTTAATTGATAAACGCAGATAAGAGGAACACATTTGAATACTAACAGAATAACCCTATTAAAGTTGTAGTAATTGCTTGTATTTCTGAGCTCCTAGACTACTGTTATCTTGTCAAATGAAGGCAAAGTTCATTTAGTTTTGTAAAAACGTTACAAAAATTCATGATCATATCTCATATTTATTGTTCTAAAGTACGAATTTTCTTAAAAATCGTTAACAATATTAACGAATACGTTTTAATCATAAGGGAGTCGGAATCCGAGCTATCGTGTCTGGAGCGCTTGAAACATCTGCTAACATGGCACATCTGGGTACGAGTTCTACCATTTACAGAAACGAACACACACAAAAAAAACACTATAATTCACCGTTCTGAAGTAAAATATCGGTATGGAGAACCATACATGACTTCCATGTTCTAAGATTTATATTTAAAATAATTTACGAAATGAAATGTTTCCATAGAAACTACTTTTTTGCACTTATTGCTTCAGCCTTAACCACAGTACTGTGGTCACTAACGTATACCACCTCACGTTATCGCACTCGATTTTCACTGATGTTGGCAGTCGACGGCACTGCCGAAACGTCTGGTTTTGCAGAAAACATTGGACTACGGCCAAACAGCCCTGGAAGGAATTTTAAAAACAAACTTACTACTTTGTTGCCGATAACGTAGTTCACATATAGAAATTATCCCCTCCCCCTTCAACTATAATTTTCATTTACAGAAAATTACCCCCACTCCGTTCAACTAGCCTCTTCATTTATAGATACTTCATCTACGTTTCTACAGTGGATTATTAAGATCTTATTATCAGGATACTTTATTTATCAAAATTAAGTACTTTACTCTTGTTACAACAAAAAATGTTTCAGGTAAACTGCCCTTTCCCCGTAACCGATCTTCACCAAAATCCATAGGCCTTGAGTCTTCTACAACACAGGCACATATGTAAAAAATTATTTGATTCTGTTTGAATTTACGGCAGTTATCGTTCGTCATGAAAACATTTCTCTTGTTACAACATAAAATGTTGCAAGTAAACTACCCCTTGCCCTTAATCGATTTTCACCAAAATCAACAAACCTTGAGTTCGCTACAATATAGGGACGTATGCAAAACCTTATTTGATTATGTTTGAATTTACGGCAGTTATCGTTCATCATAGAAAAAATTAACCTTGTTATCACATAAAATGTTGCAGGTAAACTACCCCTTTCTCTTAACTGATCACACCAAAATCAATAGGTCTTGAGTACTCTATAATTCAGAGATTCATGAAAAACATTATTTGATTCTGTTTGAATGTGCGGCAGTTATCGTTCGTCATAGAAACACTTACTCTTGTTAAAACATTAAAGGTGGCAGGTAAACTCCCCCTTACCGTCAACCGATCTTCACCAAAATTAATAGGCCTTCAGTTCTCTACAATATAGGAATGAATACAAAAAATTATTTGATTCTCTTTGAATTTACGGCAGTTATCGTTAGGCATAGAAAAAATTACCCTTGTTAAAACATAAAACGTTACAGGTACACTACCCTTTTCTCTTAACCGATCTTCACCAAAATCAACAGACTTTGAGTACTCTATAATTCAGGAAGATGTGCAAACAAGTATTTTATTCTGTTTGAATTTACGGCAGTTATCGTTCGTCATAGAAAACATTACCCTTGTTAAAACAAAATGTGGCAGGTAAACTACCCCTTTCCCTTAACCGATCTTCACCAAAAACAACAGGTCGTGAGAACTCTACCATTCAGGGCCGTATGCAAAACATTATTTTATTCTGTTTGAAGTTGCGGTTGTTATCGTTTGCCATAGAAAAAAAATTACCCTTGATAAAAAAAAGTTGCAGGTAAACTACCCCTTTCCCTTAACCGATCTTCACCAAAAACAATAGGTCTTGAGTACTCTACAATTCAGCGCTGCATGCAAAAAATTATTTGATTCTGTTCGAATTTGCGGCTGTTATCGTTTGCCATAGAAAAAAATCTACACACACACACACACACACTTTTCGAAAAATGACTTTTACTTCCATGTTCCTTAAGGAAATGGAAGTATGGTGATGGCAAAAAAAATCGTGTTCGAGATTATTGCAGATTCTGATTGTACTACAATCAAAACATGAAAAAGTCGTTTTTCGAAATGTGTTGTGTGTGTGCTGTGTGTCTATAGATTTGTTTTCTATGGCAAACGATAACAGCCGCAAATTCAAACAGAATCAAATAATTTTTTGCATACAACCCTTATTTGTAGAGTACTCACGACCTATTGCTTTTGGTGAAGATCGGTAGAGGGAAAGGGGTAGTTTACCAGTAACGGTTTTTTTTATCAAGGGTAATTTTTTTTTTGGCAAACGATAACAGCCGCAAATTCAAACAGAATCAAATAATGTTTCGCATGCAGCCCTAAATTATGGAGTTCTCAAGACCTATTGTTTTTGGTGAAGATCGGTTAAGGGAAAGGGGTAGTTTACCTACAACGTTTTATGTTTTAACAAGGGTAATTTTTTCTATGACGAACGATAACTGCCGCATATTCAAACATAATCAAATAATTTTTTGTATACACCCCTGAATTCTAGAGAACTCAAGGCCTTTTGATTTTGGGGAATATCGGTTAAGAGGAAGGGGTAGTTTACCTGCAACCTTTTACGTTTTAACAACAGTAAAGTACTTGAAAATTCATTTAAACTTTTTCAAACAATGGTAATTGTTAAATATCGGTATGGAGAACCATACATAACTTCCATGTTCTAAGATATATATTTAAAATCATTTTCGAAATGAAATATTACCATAAAAACTACTTCTTTCTACTTACTGCTTCAGCCTTAACCACAGTACTGTGGTCACTAACGTATACCACCTCACGTTATCTCACTCGATTTTCACTGATGATGGAAGTCGATGGCATTGCCGAAACGTCTGGTTTTGTAGAATACATTGGACTACGGCCAAACATCCCGGGAAGGAATTTTAACAAAAACTACTTCTTTGTTGCCGATAACGTTGTACACATATATATAAAAAATATGTAAGAAAATGTAAGAAAATAAACATGAGTGAGGCCAGAAATAACGCGAATTGTGTGTGTGTGCGCGCGCGCGCGCGTGTGTGTGTGTTCCCTGTCTTTTTATTGCAGTAATCATAATAATAAATATCGGTATGGAGAACCATACATGACTTCCATATTCTAAGATTTATATTTAAAATCATTTTCGAAATGAAATATTACCTAAATATTCCCTAAAGACGAAAAGTCTGTCTATGAATCGTTCCTCTGTAAACACGTGCAGTTACACTGCCCAGCGATCCACAGGAAGGAAATCGCTATCCACGCTGGACAATTTTTCGGCTTGCATGCGTTATGTTGGTATGGGTTCGGCACTTTCCATTTAAAAACCGTGCAAATGTAAGAAAATAAACATGAATGAGGCCAAAAATAACGCGAACTGTGTGTGTGTGTGTGTGTGTGTGTGTGTGTGTGTGTGTGTGTGTGTGTGTGTGTGTGTGTGTGTGTGTGTGTGTGTGTTCCCTGCCTTTTCATTGCGGTAGTCATAATAATAAAATGGAAACGTAAACAGTACATAACTGAGACAAAAATACATAAATTCTTGGATTTCGTTGTCCATGACGTGTCCGTTACTTAACTAAATATCACTATAATATTGACGACTCGGAACACTAAGTTTTTTATAAGTAAAAACGTAAAGTTTTACCTTACAGCCTAAACCGGCTTTCACCTATAGAAGGCTTCATCAGAGGCTGTCGTTAGTAGCGCTGTTCATCTTGTTGTTGGCGACGAGATAGTGTTTCGAAAGATCGAAGCTGTGTGTGTGTGGTGAGATGTGTTCGAATAATGCGTGCGATTTGAATTGTGTCTGTTCGTTTAGGATGTCGTTTTAGACGAACTAAACACGATAAAATATCTAGCAGAATCTAACGGTTATGACAGAACAATAGTCAGTAAACTCCTACACAAAACACAAAACAAACAACAGACAAAGACAGAAAACAACAAATTCATAACACTAACATACATCAACAAACAAACAGAAAAATTGCCCACAAATTCAAAAAAGCAGGATACAGAATCGCTTACAAAACTACTAACAAAACAGAACACACACTATCAAAACGCATGCCCAAAGCACAAAACAAATTCGATCTACCCGGTGTATATAAACTAAATTGTTCAAATTGCAATAAATTCTACATAGGCCAGACAGGACGTAGCTTCAAACAGAGATACATTGAACACACAAAAGCACTCCACACCACTACAGAATCTACCTTCGCAAACCACCTCATTGAAGCAAACCACACATATAAAAACATCGACAATAACATGAACATACTACACGTACACACAAAAGGCCGAAAACTAGACACTCTAGAACAATTAGAAATATACAAACACACAAAAACAAATAAAAACGACATCCTAAACGAACAGACACAATTCAAATCGCACGCATTATTCGAACACATCTCACCACACACACACAGCTTCGATCTTTCGAAACACTATCTCGTCGCCAACAACAAGATGAACAGCGCTACTAACGACAGCCTCTGATGAAGCCTTCTATAGGTGAAAGCCGGTTTAGGCTGTAAGGTAAAACTTTACGTTTTTACTTATAAAAAACTTGGTGTTCCGAGTCGTCAATATTATAGTGATATTTAAAAAAATAAATAAATGAAAAAACTGTAATTTTATTGCCTGGCAACAAAATTATTTTATTACTTCCATATTTTTTACTTCCATATTTCCTTAAGGAATGGAAGTATGGTGATGGCAAAAAAAATCGTGTTCGAGATTATTGCAGATTCTGATTCTACTACACTCAAAACATGAAAAAAAGTCGTTTTCCGAAAAGTGTCTGTGTGTGTGTGTGTGTGTGTGTCTGTGTGTGTGTCTGTAGATTTTTTTTCTATGGCAAACGATAACTGCCGCAAATTCAAACAGAATCAAATAATTTTTTGCATACAGCCCTGATTTGTAGAGGACTCGCGACCTATTGTTTTTGGTGAAGATCGGTTGATGGAAAGGGGTAGTTTACCTGCAACGGTTTTTTTTTATCAAGGGAAATTTTTTTTTTTTTGGCAAACGATAACAGCCGCAAATTCAAACAGAATCAAATAATGTTTCGTATACAGCCCTGAATTGTAGAGTTCTCAAGACCTTTTTTTTTGGTGAAGATCGGTTAAGGGAAAGGGGTAGTTTACTTGTAACGTTTTATGTTTTAACAAGGGTATTTCTTATGGCAAACGATAACAGCCGCAAATTCAAACAGAATCAAAAGATTATTTGCATACAGCCCTAAATTGTAAAGTTCTCAAGACCTATTGTTTTTGGTGAAGATCGGTTAAGGGAAAGGGATAGTTTACCTACAACGTTTTTTTAACAAGGGTATTTTCTATGGCAAACGATAACAGCCGCAAATTCAAACAGAATCAAATAATTTTCTGCATACAGCCCTGATTTGTAGAGTACTCAAGACCTATTGTTTTTGGTGAAGATCGGTTGAGGAGAAGGGGTAGTTTACCTGCAACATTTTTTATCAAGCGTATTTTCTATGGCAAACGATAACTGCCGCAAATTCAAACAGAATCAAATAATTTTTTGCATACAGCCCTGATTTGTAGAGTACTCGCGACCTATTGTTTTTGGTGAAGATCGGTTGAGGGGAAGGGGTAGTTTACCTGCAACGGTTTTTTTTATCAAGGGAAATTTTTTTTTTGGCAAACGATAACAGCCGCAAATTCAAACAGACTTAAATAATGTTTTGTATACAGCCCTGAATTGTAGAGTTTTCACGACCTATTGTTTTTGGTGAAGATCGGTTAAGGGAAAGGGGAAGTTTACCTGTAACGTTTTATGTTTTAACAAGGGTATTTCCTATGGCAAACGATAACAGCCGCAAATTCAAACAGAATCAAACGATTATTTGCATACAGCCCTAAATTGTAGAGTTCTCAAGACCTATTGTTTTTGGTGAAGATCGGTTGAGGGAAAGGGGTAGTTTACTTGCAACATTTTTTTAACAAGGGTATTTTCTATGGCAAACGATAACAGC
This sequence comes from Magicicada septendecula, assembly GCA_034769895.1. Taxonomy (NCBI): domain Eukaryota; kingdom Metazoa; phylum Arthropoda; class Insecta; order Hemiptera; family Cicadidae; genus Magicicada; species Magicicada septendecula. The sequence goes on from CM068367.1 coordinate 1,002,377,430, forward strand.
CGCAAATTCAAACAGAATCAAATAATGTTTTGCATACAGTCCTGATGTGTAGAGTACTCAAGACGTATTGTTTTTGGTGAAGATCTGTTAAGGGGAAGGGGTAGTTTACCAGCACCGTTTTTTTATCAAGCGTATTTTCTATGGCAAACGATAACAGCCGCAAATTCAAACAGAATCAAATAATTTTTTGCATACATCCCTGAATTGTAGAGGTCTCAAGGACTTTCGATTTTGGTGAAGATCGGTTAAGGGGAAGGGGTAGTTTACCTGCAACCTTTTACGTTTTAACAAGAGTAAAGTACTTGGAAATTTATTTAAACTTTTTGAAACAATGGTAATTGTTAAAAATAAAATAATTTTGTTGCCAGGCAATAAAATTAAAATTTTTTAATTTTAATGTAATATAATATTTTTCATTTAATACGGCAATAAAAAGGCAGGTAAGACACAAACCGACAATTCACGTTATTTCTGGCCTCACTCATGTTTATTTTCTTACGTTTGCACGCTTTTTAAATGGAAAGTGCCGAAACCCACACCAACATAACGCGTGCAAGCCGAAAAAATGGACATCAATTTGCTTACTGGCGAAGCTAGTAGTTAATGAATGGATAGGCAAAAATCTTATCTTAAATTTTTTTTAAGGAATCACTAAAAGGACGGTGGGTCAAATCGGACGCTGAGGTAGAGTTGCTGTAACCGAATGGTTCCACAAACAGCCGTAAGAATTTTACTAGCAGGGAATCTACAGGTTAGCGCAACAGTGGAACTCATGTCTTAATGTTATTGGAGACTTCTTTTAAAATCGTTGAATAAAAAATGCTTTACAGGTATGGAGAACCATACATGACTTCCATATTCTAAGATTTATATTTAAAATCATTTTCAGCCAAACAGCCAGGGAAGGAATTTTAACAAAAAAATACTTCTTTCTTGCCAATAACGTAGTACACATATAAAAAATATTATCCCCTCCCCCTTCAACTATAATTTTGATTTATAGAAAATTACCCCCAGCCCGTTCAACTAGCCTCTTCATTTATAGATATTTCATCTACGTTTCTACAGTGGATTATTAAGATCTTATCAGGATACTTTATCAAAATTAAGTACTTTACTCATGTTACAACAAAAAATTTTTCTGGTAAACTGCCCTTTCCCCGTAACCGATCTTCACCAAAATCAACAGACATTGAGTTCTCTATAGCTCAGGCACATATGTAAAAAATTATTTGATTCTGTTTGAATTTACGGCAGTTATGGTTCGTCATATAAAAAATTACCCATGTTAAAACATAAAACATGAGATTTATAAAACATATCTAAGATTTATATTTAAAATCATTTTTGAAATAAAATATTTTCATAGAACCTACTAACGCTGGAGAAATCTGAGGAGCCAATCAGAGTTGGGCCTACCTGTCACTCTGCTGAATTTGGTGGAAAGCCCTGTCACTGTCGTGAAAGTATCAGCCTTGACAGGGTCCTCTTTTTCTGCAAAATGGGAGAGGAGGCTTGAGATGGAGTGAGTGACATGGTCCCCACCTCAATGAAGAACCCATTGTTTTATAATATCGGTATGGAGAACCATACATGACTT